>JADLZK010005702.1:0-40537 GCA_015847255.1 Hyparrhenia diplandra | reverse complement strand
CAAGACCCGCCTTCAAAACTTGTAGTTGGAGCACTCCCCTTCTCTCCGTTTGCAACTGCAGCTTGGACCCAACAAATGGCTCATGAGATGGCATGTTTCCTCAGCACTGCTCCACCACCACCACCACCAGTGGCTGCTCTGTCTCCGTTCCACGAGGGACAAGACAGCCATGGCCATGGCCATGGCAGCAGCCGCAATGGGCACGCGAGAGGCCACTGGCGGCCAGCCGAGGACGCCAAGCTCAAGGACCTCGTGGCGCAGTACGGTCCCCAGAACTGGAACCTCATCGCCGGCAAACTCCACGGCAGATCAGGTAAAGGCCGGCGAGGTTCCGTTCGATCTTCATCGCGATGTATTTTTGTCTCCTCCCACCCATTCGTATTGTGTCCACTGACGACGCACTGACGGAATGCCTGGATCCGAGCAGGGGAAGAGCTGCCGGCTGCGGTGGTTCAATCAGCTGGACCCACGGCTCAACCGCCGGCCGTTCTCGTCGGAGGAAGAGGAGCGGCTCCTGGCGGCGCACCGCGCGTACGGCAACAAGTGGGCGCTCATCGCGCGCCTCTTCCCGGGGCGCACCGACAACGCCGTCAAGAACCACTGGCATGTCCTCATGGCGCGCAAGCAGCGTGAGGACCAGTCCGGCGGCGCCCCCGACGACGCAACAAGCCCTCCTCGTCGTCGTCGTCGTCATCAGTGGTCGACGTCGTCCGCAACCATGCGTCGCCCGCTCCCCTGCCGTTCCGCGCCGGCATCCGCGCGGAGACGGCCGCCACCACCACCATGGCCACCCGTGCCCGTGCGTTCAGCGACGGCGAGTCCGACGAGTCCGTGTCCACCTCCGGCGGCGGCAGCACCGACCTCTCCCTCGGCTCCGTCTGCGGCGCCGTCCCCTGCTTCCGTCACCAGATCAGCCCGTACGACGCCGGCACGACGTGCCTCCTCGGCTCATCGCCGCTGCTGCACCGCATGCTTTGCTCTGACTCTGTTCCCTCGCCGGCGCGCCACAGGGGCAGCGGCCTCCGACGATGGATGCGGAAAGGCAAAGCCAGCCCTTCCCTTCTTCGACTTCCTGGGCGTTGGCGCGACATGATCCGAGGGATCCCGAGTAGCAGTGGCCAGTGATCACTGATCAGGATGAGCTATGGAAGCCAAGCACCCAAGCTCAGCTCACGTTCTCGAGAAAAAAAAAAAAAAACCGCCGAAAGATCAGAGTACTACTATTTACTTTTTTGGCTAAAATTTAGCCCTCCGCCGAAAGAAATATTATCCCACCAGAGTAATGGCACTATTTAGTTAATTACATTTAAACTTGTGTAATTAGTTATTTTTTTACCTACATTTAATACTCCAAATATATGTCTTTTGGTGTATTTAGGATGCTGTCTAAACAAGGTCTTAGTTATTTGATTTGTTTTGAAAGGATGCCGCGCTGCTGCGTAGGTACTGAGGTGGAGAAAGGAATCATCATCCATGCATCCACCAAGTAACTGAAATTTCACTGCAACTTGATGGACAGTGCATAAATATATAGATCTGCTCCCTCCGTTTGAAATAATGAGTTGTTTCGACTTTGTATTGAGTCTTGTAAGTACCTTAATCAATCTTATATAGAAAAATGCACAAATATATAAAGCAACAAATAAGATTTGTTAGAGTACATTATGAAATGTAGTATTTGATAATATATTGTCCTACAAATGTGATCCAGGTTACCAAAGTTTATTTGGAATAAAATTGAAATGACATACAAATTTGATAGTGACATGACTAACATGTGACGTAGCAGTGTAGGGCTAACGAATAATATATTTGAACCTTAAATTTGCAAGTAAGTCTAGTCTTCAAGCCTCGACTACAAAACTGGATAATAGGCACCCTCCAGCCATTGAAACAAGATAATTTATAATTAATTTATTTTAAATCAGAAACCTTGAATCTATTTCTGACTTTCTTCTAATAATGTTATCAATCTAGAATTATTTGAATCTTATTTGTTTTAAATAGATAATAACGAGCACAACTAGTTGTAAAGCAACAAAAATAGAAATAAACCAGTTTCAAATAACTATATGTACTAGATCACATACACAGCTACAGGAAGTAATAGTTTTCTTCTAAAAATGTTGTCTATATGTGTTGGGACTAGTTCTCTTCTAAAAATGCTATCTATATGTGGGGACTAGTTTTCTTCTAAACTTGTTATCTATGTATTGTCCTCTATTTACTTAGACATTATTTGTTTTCAATAAATAATGACCACTAATACGATCAATACAGCAATAGCAACAGAAATAAATCAACTCCAAATAACTTCATATACTCCCTTCGGGATGGTATTAGAAGTCGTTTAGGACAACGACACGGTTTTCAAAACACAACTTTGACCTCTTATTATTATAAAAATATTTATGGAGATGTGATATATGTATACTTTATCAAAGTATTTTTAAGACAAATCTACTCATATAATTTTTACATTTACAAACTCAACAATCGAAAAGTTATTGATGATTTATATTCCCAATGTTTGACTCAAACCTTGTCCAAAACGACTTCTAATACCATCCCGGAGGGAGTACATCATAAGAAAAAGTAAGTAACATTTTTAGAAGAAAAAATGATACTAACTTCTATCTTTAAAATAAGTTATGTATGATGTTTTAGAAAGGAAACCAGATTTATTAATTTTATAAAATAGAAAGTCACACTGCAAGCCAGCAAAGAGAACTAATTTTCTCTGTTTTTTTTATAGTTGGATGAAGTTTATTACCCAGTTATTACATAGTTCAATCAAGGTTGAAATTAAATCAGACTATCTTGAAATTTTGAGGTTGAAAATGCACTTTGCACCTAAACATGATACTAGACAATAATTAAGGGGCTTGTTGATTTTGCGACTGGACTGAACTCATGAGATGCGAGTACCACCATGCAATGTATTGAAACTCCTGATGTACCTTAAGCACGTAGTGGTACGCAGACCGCAGTACAGTTTGAATGAAACTCTCGATCTCCAATTCTTGATGGCGCCGTCCTAGAAACCACGATCGAGAACATGTATATATGTATACATATATATACCCGGGAATTCCCAAACTCAAAGACCGTGCCTGCCACTGCTAAGCCGGCCTAGCTTGTCCTACACCATCATGTGAAAACGCAACTCGGGACGGTAATGCTGGCTGGCTAGCTCCTTGTCCTTGGGTCCGTCACACGTACCGACACCGCACGCACGAGCTGTCTCATGATCCGTGCAGCTCCGTTGCGTTGTTCCTCGTCTTTCTCTCGCACAGGCACAGATACACAGGTCAGGTCAGGTCTCGGTCCAATTAAACAGCGTCCTGCCGTCTCTCATGAGCGCCGGCCGGTGCATATGGATGGGCGCGCCGGCAACTGCTTGCAGGAGCAGCACCCAAAAAATTGACCAACCTAATGCATCACACCGTTAATTTTAAAAACCGGTGGATCCAGAATTTTTATTTATTGATATCACTAAGCTATGACCTTCAAAAAGTTTTAGGATCTTGTACTACAGGAGACTGATATTATAGTAGCAATTATACAAAGTTATTGATGTCACAGGACAACAATGCTTCTACTGTGGAATCCGTCCCTGATTTTAACCATTAACCTGCTCTAGTAGCCTCTCTATATAATAGACGACAGACGGACTATTGGTTGCACTACCTGCTCATAAACAAAGATGGCGAGTCGTGGAAGTCTGAGTGACCTCGGAAATGCAATTGTTGGTGCTTAGTGCAGGCAGGTTGCCAAAGATCCACAACCATATTAATCAAATGGCTTGGGTCGCGGTTTAGAGTAGGAGTAGGTGCCAACTGTGTACTGCGAGTACTATGATCATCAGCAAATAACTAAACAAAGCAACTAGTACTACACTAGTGTAGTACGTGGGAATTGTATAGAGGGGAATAAAGAAACTGCAGGCTTAAGACCAGGGAGGCCGGGGAGGGCTCTAGTTTCAGTGTTCAAGGACCACACACCGTTGCAACGCAGATGCAGATAGATTCTTTGTCTCATCTCTGTCCACTCTAGTTAGGTTTGCGTCCACCTTCAAACCTTCTTCCGCCGTTAGGCTTTATTGACATGGACACTGCTAGTGAACTCTAGTATGATCTCTGGCATTTCCTCTCTGTTTGCCACAGGGCAATGTATGTTGTTTATGCAACATTGTGGCCTAGCTTGTTCACTGCTTTATTCGTTATTGATAAAACAAATTTACCGATCCGTCGTACATCTTTGCTCTTGGCTGGTGCGGCACACGTATATAAACCCCAGATCTTGGCCTAGCTATATATAGCTAGCGCTGGGCTGGGTTATACCACCAAAAAAAAAAAAAGCAGCAAAAGACACGGCGGCCTTATAGGTGTCACATTATTATTATTATTTATCCCTACACTAGAACCGGCAAATACTATATATGTGGTCATTTCAGCACTCACGATCGTACGTCCTCTTGCATTATATTGTTGCCACCAATAACATAAAATGCATGTGCACCCGCCGCCCGGCCGGCCGGGGGACGTACGTACGTCTAAACTGATTGTTTAGTGGCTCCGTGTGGCAGTACTAATACTACTAATATAGTACTAGCACTAGACTTTTAACGAACTTTTTATAGTTGATGCATGCATATGCATCGACTACTAGCTTGGCCAGTACAACTTTTTTGACTGGATCTGACTCCATGCGACCACGAATGAAGAAACTAAGCTGAAAGGAGCATAAAGTGTAGTCGTTCGTACATGTTGCCTAACTCGAACTCGATCCTGTCTGTGAATAACGACAGCCATATCCATCCAAGCAACCCGACGCAAGTTTCCGGAACACCGCAGAGCTTTCGGCACCCTAATCATGCATGTATCAAGCTTTTTAAGTAGTAATAAGTTGCTTTCAAGAGAAGCATGCTGCATTGCAGAGGTGCCTATATATTTCTGTGTTGGACGTACTAGTGCTATACGTCCTTGTTGCTAGTGTTGAAATTAGATTGACCTCCTTGCTTTATTATGCGACCCCTGCTGTGTTCCTTGTTGAAAAGGTTCGGTTCGGTACATGTCGTCTGCTGGAAAATTATATTGCGAACGAAGCATCGTTTTCGTTGCAGAAAAAAAGAAAAATGGTGTGTCATCTCAGTCGTCGTGCTTGTTATAATTCAGGGACCTTGTTTGGTTTGGTTGCATCCCTTCCAAAACACCGACATCCTTTTTCTCATCTCCAAACAAAACTACTATTATATCATGAGCTAATTAAGCCTATTATTACAGAGAAAATAAATAAAACATATATTTGGCATATACTCGTATATATATGCATGCATGCTGGTTGTCATTGTGTGTTGAAAATGACGTTGTGTAAGAATGGGTGTTCCGTAGACGTGACTGAAAGCATATCATTGTCATTTGTCATTGTATACTCCAAAACTGTCGTCGTACTGCATGCCATTCAAAAAATGAGGTGAAAGCCAAATTCCGCAACTACAACATTATATACAAATAAAGGTGTAATTAATAAAGTATCCCATAAAGTCTCCTTCGGTCCCAAAATATACATCAAAAGTCACATTTGAATATTATAAATGTGGAATTACATATGTTGGTATTTACTACTACAGTATATAAAAACTGTTTGAAGCATCTAATTACTAACTGTCTAGGTCAACTAAATGGTAAACGGTCTAGCTTTAGGTCTCTGCAAAATGCCGGTACAAAAGCGTTGTTAAATAATTACTTATATTAATAAATAAATCAGCTCAGTTGGGCCTGGTGGTCGGTGGTGCCGGAGCGGGCCGGGCTCATCGTGTCGCGGCAGGACGGCAGATTGGGCCACGTGGTGGGCGAACGCGGCCGCGGGACGTCGCGCTCGCTAGCCCCACGTGCACGCTCTGAGGAGCCAGGATCGATGTTGTCTGGCGTGGCGGTGCAGGCGTGCATATGAGGTGATTAATTTCTGCACCGATTATTATCTTAAGCGAAACGGGCTCGGTGCAAAATTCGATTAGACTAATAAACTGCCACTAACTCCCACAAGCAGTGTTAGATCGAGCCTGATAAGCCAAGAGCCACGTTCACACTCTGCTCCTGGTTAACAGGACATGCCACCATGCATGCTCGCTTCATCACAGCTGCAGCTTTCGGCGCGAGCTGAGCTCAACCCTTGAATGAGGCAATTAGATTAGATTAGCGGCCGTGTCGTGATCCCCGTCGTCACTCACGTGGCTAAAGGAAGGTACTACAGTGCAAAGCCAAGATCTGTTGGGTAAGGGCGTAGTAGTATGGTTTATGTATTGCTCGTAAATAGACCTTGTTTGAATTTATTTGGACCAACTATTTGTATAGAAATGTCACAAGAATCAATATATTTTTATAGGAAACACACAGGAAAACACAAAAAAAGCACGTGTTTCAAAAAGACCTAAAAGTTGGAGTATGGGATATCTTATTCCATAGTAATTATAAAAAGAATTCGAAGAATTTAATTGTTTTTATGAATATTTTCGAAAAGGAAATCCTATAAATAAAATTTCTTTATTTTTCTCCGTTCCGAAGAATACCGGCGAGATGAAAAAAAAAAAAAAAACGCTTGCGAGGTGGGCCCCACCGCCGCGACCCGGCCCGCATCGTGGAATCATACCTTCCCAAGCGCGGAGGGAAAGGAGACAGACGGCATCACGGCCGTCCCTACCCCAACAAGCGGTCGCATCGAGCCGTCCACGCGTCCCAGGCCGCACGTGTGGCCTCGCGCCCCGGGCCTCCCTGTCCGCCGAGTCCATCCGCCGGCCACCACCGCTTTTCCCCAGACTAGGCGACAAAACGAGATCCCACGCACGCCCAGGCAGTTACGGAACGGCAGGGCCGGCCGTTAGGTCGCCGGCAGTCATCCCATCCCAGCTGGTGGCCGCGGCCCGCGGGTGACGGTGACGCCGTTTGCACTCTGTACGCTGTACTACGGGGCGGGCCCGCGGCAGGCCGTCGACGAGACGACCCTCGTGGGTTGTGCCAGTGGTGGGCCGGGCCGCACCCGCACGTGCTGGCGCGTCCGAAAAGCTGGCGCGGGCGTCGAGCGTGTGCGTGTGCGTGTGCGGAGGTGGAGAAGGTGTCAGGTGGTGGGCACGGACGGACGGACTCTCTCGGCCTTTGTTTGTCGCCTTGCATGGGCCAGCTGGCCGTTACTGTGAGGACGTGTGCCGTGCTTGACGGTCCAGCGGTGAGAGACCGACCAAGGGATTGTTCAAAAAGCAGTCTGGCTGCTCGGTGCTCACACCAACAGCACGTATGTGTACTGTACGTTTGTTTGAATGGCCTCCCTAACATGACAAGAGCTGGATAACTCAAGTAAAAAACAAAACAAAGTATTTGGTTTTTGTGATCAGTACTAGATTATTCTTTTGGAAACATGATCAGTATTATTTTGGAAACATGATCAGTACTCGTATATGGAAAGTACGTACATACACAGTACAAAAAACTGAAGTCTGAGACAGGCGGATATGGGCGAATCAGCAGGGATGGGGAGTGGGAAACGGGGATGCAGAAGCCAACAACAGTTGAGGGGAAAGGAGGGAGCAACTTGCTTTGCTGTCTCCCTGACACCTGCAATAATTCACACACACACAAAGAGAGAGAAGACAATGGTGCTCCCTCACATCTCTCTCATCCTCTTTCCCATGGCAGCTTTGCTTGCTAGCCCTATCAAAAACTCTCTAGCTGGCCTGCATCAAATCTTTTAACCAGGAGGAGAGTACCACCCTGCACTACACCCACGCTCCTACCCCAGTACAGACACTGTTTACTGCGTTTCTTCATGCACTGTACTACTCATACGTGACATAAATTGTTCCTTGTGCGGTTGCTTTGGCCATTGCCGCTAGCCCAGGGCTACCTCTGCCACTTGGTGGTGGAATTCATGAATGGCAGGGACGCAGCGCAGCGCATCAAGCAGGTGATATTCCAATCTCGCCAGATGAGGGTGGGTTAGGCCGTCCCTTTTCTGGTGCCAAAGTAACCTGTTGCTACATTTGGGAATCCTGCCTCTTGGTGTTTTTGCTAGTTTTTCAGCCCTCTCACCCACGCGTGCCTGCCTTGTTTTGTTCTCAGACTCTCAGTGCTGTGCAACTGCTTGCCTGCTCTCTCTCTCCTCGTCTTTTCCACTTGATCCTTATCCAATTTACTGCAGTCCAAGAAAAGAAATTGTTCAATACTAAGTAGGTCTAGTATTTCTCACGCAACAATGTAGGTCCAAGACATTTGATATTGGATTTATATTAAACGTCATGAAAAACATGTAATCATATACTTACTATATTCTTTTAGAGTCGGAGGGAGTCCTAGAAGTAAAGTACGAGTAGCAAGAATGGTAACTGGGATTCCTCTTCTGATGAAAACCAGAGGGGGAAAAAAAAAAGGTCTGTAAGAAATGAATACCGAGAGATCATGGCAATACTCAATGCACGCGTATGAGTAAAAGCTTTTCGCAGATTTCACCAGAGGCGGGAGCGTGTTCTTAGCAATGCAACGGCGATGGCGTCAGTGGATATGGATGGAATGGAAATGACAGGAGGGAAATTATTACCTGTACCCGTAGGTCAGTTCGGTTCGAAAAACAAAAAACAAAAAGAGAGGAGGCTCAACCTGCCCTAGCTACCCAAACCATGAGTACTCCTACAGTAGTACGTGCCCCTACACTACTGTACTAGTACTGCTCGTAGAGTACTGTATTGTACGAGTATCACAAAAAAGAAATACGTGTCCTACCACTTAAACTACTATGCAGCATGACTGATGGATGGGTCGTCACGTAACGCAAGGCGACACATCCACGGTTGACGTTACCGTTAGGTGCTACTACTAGGTCCTCCGGCAACATCAATCAACAGCTACGAGTAGCGCTGCCACGGATTACTGGCTTTTTCCAGGAGCGGTAAATATTATTAACTGGGGTTAACGACGATGCAAAGCCAGCCCATATATGGTTAGGGCGACCAGCGACGATTTATGAGCAACGGGAGGGAGGGAGGCAGGAGCACGATCGATCCGGGCGGGCAGACATTTTTGACCCGGAAAGGCTAAGACAAACGTACACTGGGGGAATTTATTAGGCTTTGAAAGGAAAGGGAAGCATACGTGAATGATGCAACATAGTAAAAAAATATATAAAAAATAATCGCGCAGCATATGCATCATTAACAGCGCCGGGATCTTTGAGCGCCTCCCTGCGCCGCACATGTCCAAATCCCCACAATTTAAAATTTGCCTAACTTTTTGTACTTGTAAATGTTCTTTACTCGATGTGCAGAGTAAGGTGCTGGACAAATAATGGGAAATGCTGCAGAGTGCATCATCTTCATCTAGTACTCTCAGAGTTTGCTTCTTTTTTTTTTTTTGGATGCAGTTGTGTAGAAGGCAGTTACAGCGAATGCTTAAAAATGTAGAAGGAAATTACAGCGAGGGTTAAAATTGTAGCCGGTCGCTGCTTGTTCTAGCTTCCACAAATTTCGGTTGTTTGGTCCTGTATTCCTTACCTCAGTACAGGTTCTAGCAGCTTCTTGTTGCTAATCTAATGCATGCTTGTTGTCAAATAAAAAAAAAAACTTTGGTCCGTTTAACCAGCCGTCTGGAGGTGCTTTTGCTGCACGCGAGTAGTGACAGGGAACTAAATAAAGAGCCAGCAGCTAGTGCATGCAGGAACTTGTTCATGTCACTAGAGTTGACTGTCGCCGTCAACGATAGGAAAGGAGGAGCCTCTGCACTGCACTGCACTGCATTGCAAAGGTCATGACTTCAAAGCTCTTGCATGCTTTGCATGCTCAGCTCATCTGCAGCAGCACCGTACCTCAAGCAAGAGACAAGGCGAAGAAACAAACAAAGGGAGAGATCTGCTCACCACTCACCACTCAGGAGCCATGGTGGAGAGCATTGGAGTGACTGAGCGAGGTCGTAAAAGGCCCTGAATTCAAGTCATCAAGGTCCTCTATAGCTCTGCAACAAAGTCTTTAGAGGTAAATAAAGCTGGCAGGCAAGCAGGTGCCAAGTGTAAATGAGCAGGTGCCATGAGGCCGGCTGGCTTGCTTTGCTTCCTTTTCTCACTGTAATAATGTAAGAAAATTGGCAAGTACTCCACGAGTAGTATCTGGTCCTTGCTGCTGCTGCGACAGTGCACATGTGGTTAGTCAAAAATGTACTACTGCCAACTGCGACGCTTAGCCATGTGTCAGTGATTAGTTGATGCGTGGAAAAGGGCAACCGAATACTACTGCATGCTATGTGGAAAAGGAGTACTCCGTGCTGTTTGTTTTGCTTGCATTGATTCCGTCGCTTTTTCATTGTCATCCTAACCACATTGATGGTTAGTAACTAGCATTCTTTCTTTCTAATTCCCCCTAGTAAGAAACAGAAATCCCAAGACCAATATCCTATAGTCGCATGAACTTATCCGTGTTTTTCTCTCACAACAAAACAAAACAGAATCAACTGGCTTATTAGCAACTCGATACTCCACGGTAGACCATGGTGCATTGTTGTTGTTGCTGCTGCAAAAACGGTCATGGACGGACGACGAGAGGGTATACCGTATACAGATACATGCAGGGAGATGAAAGAATATTAGTAGCGGCTGGCGTCGATCAGGGAATCAAACGACTGGAAAGAAATGGAAAATGCCTGGCTGCCTGCCTTGGGCAAGCAAACCCATCGACGGTTTGTCAGTCTGGTTCGATCGCCATTGCACCGCCATTGCACCGCATGCCGTCAGAACACAGGACTGGGCACTGACTGGACGCTGCTTGCTGCATTCACACCACTGACCACGGCCCAGCAGAGGATGAGATGAGAGGACGCCACAGCCACCGCGCCTCCTCACGCGAAACCTGCCTGTCTTGGAGAAGGAGAACCGGAGCGGAGGGGAGGTCGCCGAGGCGTCTCGCCAACGTCAACGGAGACGGCTTCACTTTGGGGAGCCAGCCATGTTGTTGCCTGCGTGTACGATCGTTTGCGTTTGCATCTCCAGTTGGCAGTTTTCATGGAGTCCTTTCGTTTGCATTGCATTGCCTATGGATCGCACGCAGCAGAGGCAAAAAAAGAAAAAAAGTGAAAAAAAGGCCGGCTGATGCTGCTGCTGCCTGCCGATAAGACAAAGCTAATTTCCGGAATCAACGAAGCGGCCAGGCCCCGGGGGGTTAAAGCAACCGTAATTTTGACTGCGCGAACAAAAAGCTAATGATCAGATAGTTAGATGCCTCCCTTTTGCAAACAGTGCCTCCCTCTCTATTGGCTGGCTTTCCTTTTCCTGGATTTTGACCAATTCCCCAGTTCCAGGCACATGTCTGCAGCAACCTGCAGCTGCAGGCCCATCCATATCCCCTTCTCCTTCCACACGGTTACGGTTACGGCTACCTCATCAGCTACAGCTTTTCTAAAGCAGCCATTCTCTCCATTCCAAATGTTGATGTTGTTTATCTAGATATTTAACTTATATTTAGATGTGTGGTAAAACTAAAAGTACTTAAATATCTTGCAACTAAAAACGGAAACAGTATGACATATCTATTTTTCTCTCCAAATCACTGCGTTGTGTTCCTCCTTCAAAATAACCACGGCGGCACGGCAGCAGAAAGAGAAGGGTAAAAGTTTTTCATGCGATTAATTTAGCCAGCGGTTAAACAGACAAAGCCGTGTAGATTTAGCCAACGGTGAAAGTAAAACAGTGAAAGAAAGAAAGAAAGAAAGCCGTGAAGATTTCCTTGCGATTTTCTCTCTGCCACTACTTTTGCCGACGTCAGGTCACCGTGAAGATTTTACCTCTGCTCTGCTGTCGTCCGTCTTTTTCTCCGTCTCCCAGTGCACTCCGTTGCCTCGCTTTTCCACCAGCCCCAACGGCTTTTAACGCCGTGAGGATTGTCTCGCAAGGAACACCACACTACTTTTAACTACGAGCACGCGCGACTCTACCCAGCGGTAGCGGCTGCAAGCGCAACACCGGCCCGGTGGGCCATGCGAGAGGTCGTGAATGAAACTCAAACAAAGGGGTTCAAGTTGAAACGTTGTGTAGATGAAAGTGAAAAATCTACGTACATTGTAGACTCTAGTATTAGCATTCAATAAAAAAACATTTGATGGAAGGACACGCCAAAAGTTACTATTATTTTACTTTCAAATTCTAATAAAAAAACAACCATAGCCTACCAAAAATAGGTCCTGCCGCCTTCAAACTTTAATTTATTCTGTAAGAGATGCACGCACACGTCGAGACACGTTGTCGAATGAAGTACTCTAGTACTAGGATCGCATTTGATTCTCAAAAGAAATCCTTGTCACCAAGCCCACGTCCAAACTCTCTTGCCGAGACTAGAGGTGCCTTCAAAATAGCTCCGATTTTAAATTTTTATAACTACAGTTTTCTTCTTCTTCTTCTTCTTCTCTCCAATCAAAACAAGAGCTTATTTGGGAGTGTTTACGGGGGCCTTTGGCTCTCGTCGAATAAGCCAGGCTCACTGAAGCCCCAAATTGACTCCATCTTCTACCATTCATCTGGATGACAGTGTGCGCGCGTGTGCGTGCTTCAATGAATAGTGTTGTCACTTGTGATTGTGAACAGTGTAGAGCCAAGCCTAAACTAGAAGCCTCCATCTTCCTTGTTAATACAGAAGGAGCCGGAGCTAGAAGAAATCCTCCCAAACTCGTCCTTGTTTCCTAGCTATGACATTACATGCAGTCAAATTTAGAGTATTGGTGACAAATTCCTTTCAAATATATATTGAATGGCATAGAAAAATCTTGTGCATACATTTGTTTTTTTTCATAAATGTGTATGGAATCTTTTTAATCTTTGTGCTCACTTTGTTATGGAAAACAACACATCTTGAGAAAACTATGTGTTATTACTTCCTCCTCAAACATTAACCCAATAGATATGTATCAGATCTACATAGTTCCTATGGATGCTATAGAAAAACAAGGAAGAAGAACAATCAAGATCTAAGAAGAAATGGCAAAGAAAAATGGATAGTATGGTGAAGGTCAAAGTAAGAAACTTAGGATACATATCCATTGTATGATCCAATGAAGGGAAAAGAAAGGCCATCAGATCATATGTGCTGATTAAAGATGTGGTAGTAAAGAAGTGGTTGTCTCATATGAGCCTAAGATTATTCGATGAAGGGATCAGATGACCACAAATCATCCTATGTAGAAATTAGCTAACCACCGAACATCTTGCAAAAATGAAGACATGCATAAGGGATTGAGTGGACCCACTAGATTATTTAATGAAATAGAAAATTACCACTAGATTATCTGGTGATATGGGACATAGTGGAATTGTATTGGTGCCAACTAGATCATTTAATGATAACAACAAGTAAATTCTGTGAGAATAATGACTAGTTCATCTGGGGTTCTATACATAGAGACATGAGAAGAAGTGGCAAGGACCATGGTGGTGAAGTGCTCAAGATGAAGAAAGAGATGGATGGAAATTAAAGAAAGTAGGAGCTCGAAAAGGCAAAGGTATAAAAAGAGTAGAGCTTTGCCTTTATTGGACACGATGTGTCAAGAAGTGAATGGTTGAGTTTAGATAGATAGATATACTGTAAAGAGGGGATTTCTTTGGCTAACATAGTTATCTAGTTGCACTAGGTGAGGACTAACATTGATGTGATATGGTAGATTTAGTGACATGAGGAAGCGTGAGAAAACCATTGAAAAATGTTTGAAAATGCTAACTAATTACTAGAGCTATGAATGTGTGATTGTCCATGGGAACCCATAGGAATCTCTAGTGGGCACCGGATTTTGATCGCTAGAGTTATGTCATGGGAGGGTTGAAATAGTAAAATGGAACTAGACTTGGTTCAAATGTCTTTTAAATTTCGATGGACACCTCTAGTGTGTGCACTACAAAGTTCCCAGAAGGTGTAAAGATGTCACTAGAAGTGTCTGACGTGGTAGTCTAGTTGCCCACTTCAGTTTTCACGAATTGGCTAAGTTTCTCAGTAGAAGCAGGCCATATTCTGATGACACCTAAGAGGTAGGCATAAAAGCTTTATAACATTTCCATTTAATATAGTGACAGGCAGGTTTAGGGACTTTGACACACCAAAACTCTTCGGCATGTTGACTACAACTCTCCGATGGTGTATTTTTGGGCGAGAATGTACACTAGAATGCTTTAGTACTTAGTAGTTTGATAGAGAAGTCAGTGGAGCTTTGAACAGTGTAACAGCTAGTTTGAAGTAGTGATTAAGGTGACTGTTGGAAAGCTTTGGTGCAACACCGATAGTCTCCATGCCACCATAGACTACATCAAGTGCATACTGGCTAGTTTCTTGAGTGGCCTTATAAATAAATATATGGTGTGCTCTCGCTTGTAAGCTCTCTTGGGACCCTTGGCTGATATCCACACCCATTAGAGCTCTACAAACCTCTCCACTCATATTCTCTTAGTTGAGATTGCATTTGAGTGAGATTTTGACCCATTGCATTTCTATTGACAGTTTGCATCTAGTGGCACTATTGGCTAGTGTTTGCTACTGATTTTTTTTTACTCTTGGCTGTCGTTGTTGACATTTCTTATCCTTAAATGGGTAGTTTTGCAAGCCTGTAAAAATATTGTTATAGCAATTTACTATGGAGTATGTTTACCATTATTGTAATCTTCTATAACCCCTTGTTATTTTTGCGTTGTTGATTATGCCATTACACACCCATTAATCCATTACTATTTGGACCATAAGTCGGTGCCCTATGATTATTCATGAGTAGTAGCAATGCTTTATGATTCTTCATGATTATCCTTGTTTGATGTGGATGAAGTTAAACCATAAGCATGTAACTTTTAGCATTCCATACATATCATGTTGATTGTTTAGAATAAAAGTATGAAACTATGTTTTGTTGTAGGGATCACTTTTGCTACTAGCATTAGTTACTCTAGTGTTTTTTCTAACAGGCTCTACCATCATAACATTACAATTGAAAGGCAATTCTCAATGGACATATTCATGACTACCTCATTCAATAAGAACATAGCCAAACTGAATTGACCGTTGATCTAGCTAGTTTGAAAATAACATTATTAGGGTCACTTATTAAATGTGGCTTCTCGGTTTGTTCCTAGGCGACTCATAAATTTATAATACCTACTCCCTCCGTTCCATTTTATCTCAAGGAAGTTAGGATGACACAGTTTCTAGATTTCACTTTGACCATTCATTTGCTTTATATTATATTGTTTATATTTATAAACTTATAATAATTAGATACTATATTTCCTTACCAACTAATCATATAAAGTTTGTATTGTAGTAGAAATATTAGCCTATTTTTTTGTCAAAGTTTTTAAAGTTTGAATCTTGATATGCATGTGCGCCACATAAAATGGAAATGAGGTAGTACTTTCTAGTCATAAATGTTTCCATACCATGTTTAGTTGTAGGTTTGTTTCCATACCATGATTAATATGGACATTCTTGTAGTATAAACAGAACATGCAACTTACTCCCTCCGTCTTGAAATAAGTGGATTCTAACCATTCCAAGACAAAATAAGGGAGAGGGTAATAGACACATGTACCCCCTCACTTACCTTTCTAATGTATTGAAATTTGATTCTATTCCGCATAATTAAAGAGCGAGCTCTTAGTTATTATACAAAATATGGCAAGTACGTGAGTTACTTTCCTTGTAGAAAATAATCAAATATTTTTATTTAAGTAAACATTATCTTCTTGTTCCTTTAATGCACTATATTTGAGGACAATTTTTAAATGCCGAGTGCACTCTATTTGAGGATGGAGGGAGTATGTTGCATTAGGAATAGAAGTGAGGGGTAAAAGTGGAATCTTATAAAAGTGGTAACCATGATCGCCAAGTACCACTTATATTTGAGTGCACTCTGTCATATCAAGTATTAGGAATAAAAGTGGAAAATTATACTTGGCGATCATGGTTACCAATTACTTTGTTGTTGATGATTTCCATACTAACCTATTACTCCATTACTAATTTAACTAGAATACATTGTCTTATGAGTATTCATGAGTAGTGGAAACACTTCACAATTATTCATGATCCTCCACATTTCACATGAGGGCATTCACCAAAGCACAAGCCCACAACCACTGGCATTACATATAGGTCATGTTGATTTTAAGCATAAGAGTATAAAACTACTTCTTCTATAATAGTGATCACTTGTCATGGCTACTATTAGTTACTCTTAATGGTTTCCGGCCCTTTTTTACCCGGTGTTCAGCATCATAACTTTTCCATTGACTTAGTGAACATTCATGGTTACCTCATTCAACAAGACAACAAGAACGTATCCAAAATGCAATTTAGCTAGTTTGAAGATGATATTATTAGAACTGCATCTTGAATGGGCCTCTCAATTTTCTCCTAGACAGAAGGGTTCTCGCTCATACTCTCTCTCTGTCCAAGGGAGAGTACCATTTTGACTTTCAGATATCGAGTTTAACCGTTCTTGTTATTCAAATTTTTTTATGTAAATTATAAATAAACAAGTCATTATTAAAGTATCATAAAATAAGTCATAAAAAAATAAATAATTTTTTATAATTTTTTTAATAAGACGGATAGACAACAATATGTCTGAAAATAAAAAAAAAATAACACTTTTGTTTCAGGACGGAGGTAGTACATGTGTTAAGTACAATACAATACATACTATGTGATTTATTTCTTGCTAAATAAAAGAATTACATGTGAAAACACGATGAGACCGACCCTCTCGATCGCTTTCAAGTCAGTCACTGACCCAAAGTAGAAGATCTGAAATGTTTAGCACACACAACTCATGCCCCATCGGATACTAAGAGTAGCATCATTTTTATGTCATGGTGCTAATAATGACAAGAACGGGTCGAGGATCGATGTGGTTGGAAGGAGGATACTAGAGTAGAAATCGTGGGGGGTTTTGTTGGGTGCGCATAGAGACGAGGGCACCTGTGGTGGGTTTTGTCAAGGCCGGGAGGGACAGAGGTTCCACCCCTGCTAGTGCTTGGGGTTGGACTCCCCAAACCAAACCCACACGAGCGGCCTCTGAACCTGAACCCCCCCACCCGGCCAGAAAACAAAACACATTCTCTCTCCTCTCTCTCTCTCTCTCTCTCTCTGCAGGACGAAACAAGAACAAGAACAACGCGTCGTCTGTGTCTCTCTCCTCTCCTCTCCTCCCTTTTGCCATCAGTCTCAAAGTAAGGGACGGGAAGAAGCCCCAACCAAACCAAACCAATCGCATCCATCTCCCACTCGAAAAAGGCATCCAAAACCCAACCGGAGAAGAGGAGGAGGTTACCCATCAATCACCAAGAGACCTTTTGTACGTACAGCACGTAGAGTAGAGATTAGAGCTAAAACAAGCAAGCATTTATTTGGTGCTTGTTTAGTTGTGAGAGATGATCAATTAGCCCCGCCGCCGCCTCCTCCTCCTATATTAGCCCAGCCCTCCCTTCCTTTGCAGCAGCAGCAAGAACCAAGCCTAGCTGTCCCTTTCTCTCTCTCCACTACTCCGGCCCATCTATCTCACCTCTCCCTCCACAAAGCGATCGATCCATGGCCGCCTTCTTCGGCGCTGCTCCGCCGCCGCCGCCGCCGCCGGGTCTCGCTTCGTTCCACCACGAGGAGCAGCAGCAGCAGCAGCACGACGCCGGCGCCGAGGAGGTGTACCACGTGGACGACGTCGACGAGGGCGGTGTCGCCGGCCATGGCCATGGCCAGGGAGGGAAGCTCTGCGCCAGGGGCCACTGGCGACCCGCCGAGGACGCCAAGCTCAAGGAGCTCGTCGCGCAGTTCGGGCCACAGAACTGGAACCTCATCGCCGAGAGACTCGACGGCAGATCAGGTAATGCACGCAACGCAATGCCGCGGATGGACGTGTGTCCTGTTCTCGATTGCAGCAGCCTGTCTGTGTTCCTGACCCAGTCGGCGCCTGCGGACCTGCGGTGGTTCACTTTCACAGGGAAGAGCTGCCGCCTGCGGTGGTTCAACCAGCTGGACCCGCGGATCAACCGGCGAGCCTTCTCGGAGGAGGAGGAGGAGCGGCTCCTGGCGGCGCACCGCGCGTACGGCAACAAGTGGGCGCTCATCGCGCGCCTCTTCCCGGGCCGCACCGACAACGCCGTCAAGAACCACTGGCACGTCCTCATGGCGCGCAAGCAAGCAGACCGGCGCGCTACGCCGCCGCAACAAGCCTTCCTCGTCGTCCTCGTCCTCGCCGCCGGCGCCGACGCCGCAGCACTTCGCGCCCGTCGTCGTCCTCCACCACCACCACTACGCTGGAGGGTCGTCTCCCGTGCCGCTGCACGCCGCCGCGCAGGCGCAGTACACGGCGGCGGACACCCGCGCGCACAGCGGCGGCGAGTCCGACGAGACCGCGTCCACCTGCACCACCGACCTCTCCCTCGGCTCCTCCGCCGCCCCCTGCTTCTACCAGACTGGTACGTACACCGACCTGCACGAGTCTTCCTCGTCGTCGCTGCCTGCATGCTGTGCTCTGTCTGTCTGTCTCATGGCGTCGCGTGCTCACATGTCGTATCCAAACTGACGTTCTGTGTTTGTACGTTCTCAGGCTACGACGTCGTCCCACGCGCCGCGGCGTTCGCACCTAGCGCGCGCTCCGCCTTCTCGGCGCCGTCGTCGACGGCGCGCCATGGCGAGACACGCTCCGACGACAAGGTGTCGCTGCCCTTCTTCGACTTCCTCGGCGTCGGCGCGGCATGATCGGCACGGTGGCGGTGTACAGGAGGCGGTCAAACGACGAGAGCCCCGGTGGCGGCGGTCGGTGGGTGAGGATGAACATGAACCCGCGCGTAGTTTAGCTTTAGACTTCGAGTTACTCATCAAGAACAAGAACAAGGTCTGAGAGAGGGAGAGGAGAGGGGCAAGAATGGGGATGAACTATTGAACTGGTGTCGTGGCATTGCAGACTAACAACTCCTCATCAGTTTTTGCTGCTCATGTTTTCTTGGTTTGGGAGACGAATTGCAGGAACAGCCAATGCAAAAGAAAGAAACCGCTTGTAACACAAACTGCAAGGCAAAGGCAGATCAGATCCTCTGCTGCTGCCTCTCTTTTTACCCTGTCTCCCCCTCTCTTCTTTTCATGCTCTGTTCTGTTCTGTTCTGTTCTAGGATATATATTTATTTATTTTTCACTTTCTTTCTCCTTTTTCACTTCTCTTTCTCTTGAAGAAGAAGATGATGAAACAAGGAACAAATCCCCTGCATAGCATTGCAAATTTGCAATGGCATCGAGGCTGCATTGCGATGTCTGTCTCTGTCCACTGTTACTGTGCCTGCAGCTTCCAGGTCGGCGGACGGACGAGAACGTCGCCGAGCACAAACAAAAAACACAAAACAAAGGCTCACTCAGTTTACTAAGCTGCTCGACACACAAGAGAGGGTCGTTTCTGTGTTGCGATGCGAAGCAAGGCCGCCGGCACAATCCTTCTTGTTGTTGTTGTTGCGTGGATCAATCAACAAGAACAATCCTCTGTGTCTGACATCAACGTTCCTTCTCCATGTCATCCCGTAGCACAGCACAGGTCATTTTCACCAACCCCAGCAGGCTCCTGAAACTTCCCTGCACTGCACTCTTCCCTGGTTTCCTGGGTTCCGTTGCTGGATGCACTGTTGCCGCTGAATTCCTGCAAGCAAGCCAACGAAACTGCTGTTGCAACGCCACGCCCCCCTTGCCGTTACGACGTACTTGCGCAAGCAGCACCACATCATCACATTCACGCTGCTCTGCTGCTGCCACTTCTGCAGCTGCCTCACTTCTTTACCCACTACTGTACTGAACTGAAATGAAAAGAAAAAACTAGCATCTGATTTAGAATTCAGAAACAGTGGGATGTGATGGACATGTGAGGAGGGAAAGCTACTTACTTGCTAGCCCCTAATACACTACACTAGACAGCAGATTAGTTGGCATCCGTCAGCAAGGCGCAAGCGCAACTAAAGCATGGTTACAACAGGTTTGGTGCAGAGATTAGCAGTTCTGGTGAGGTTTGACTGGAGTTGTTGGTCATGAATGGACTGGGTCAGGCTCCATAGTAGCAGCAAGGATTTATGCTTAAGATCGATCGCATCGATCGCCACGGTGATGTAGTATGGATCAACGTACGGCAACTAATTAAGTGATGATGCCGTGTCTCCATGACAGTTTAAATGTATTTTGCATCTGAACTTAGACATCTACTATAACGGGTAAACGGGATAACTGCTTTGGTTGAAAAAATCGATGAACAGGTCTTGATCCAACAACTATGTGAATGTGACAGTGTCCAGAAAAAGAAAATAAAACTGCAAGAATACACAGCAGCATCCACATCGCCGTTTGGTTCTGGTATATATATGCATCCTTGGTCAGATACACTACACCTAATTCTGTTAACAGAACAAAGTGCCTGGAGAAAACTATATTGGTAGATTATATCTACAGAACAGAACAGAATTTGGCAATAAAAAAAATATATCTACAGATCGAACAGAAGAATCACTTGAGGCCGGCCTGGTTTTATCGCTAAACTAACATCGACATTTAAGAACGAGGTATATATGCCATGGGACATGCTAGTATACTAGGCCCCTTTTGTTGGAAGAGAAATTTTAAGGTACGCTGGAGAAGACCCCATGATGATGATTGAACTTCTAGGGTCTAGAGTGGTAGGCTGTTAGCTTTGGGTCCTCAGTTTAGTTTCAGTTTTTTGGTTGGAAAAAGGTAACCACAGATTAGTGGGTAGAAAACATACATGCCAATGACATGGGCAGTACCTTTTCTCCTAGAGTACAGAGGGTCGAGTACAGTGGCGTATTGATTAGTCTGATTGTAATCTTGAATCTCAAACCATATATCATAAAGGCCTAATTCTATAAATAATTCGCATAGTTTCTTTTTTTCCGAAAGCGTGCCCATTGACACATATTGCATTAAGGCTCGCACACTTTAGCTTTGGCCAAAGCGTCACACAGACAAGAATCACCGGCTTAAACGTTTACCGTTGTACTAAAAAGTTAAACTAATGCTGCGGCGAGGGTGGGTGGAAAGAAGCGGCTACGGCTGCAGACCAGAATCTCCTTCAGGTGCCGCCAACGCCCGGGCTGCATCAAGGGGAAGAGCTCGAGCAGACGCTGCCGCTTGCGGACGATCCGACGTCGCCAAAGTGTTTCGGAACTTGCTCGCTAGCTCGGGGACTGGAGTATGACCAAGTGCCCTGCAATATATGAGTGTCTGGTTGAAAGAACTTGTTTGCATAGCTATATGCTGGTTGAAAGAACTTGTTTGCAAGAACATTGAAGTATGACCAAGTGCCCTGCAAACCGGCCAACAAGACCTCAAATATATGCCGCCGGCTAGAAACCCACGTCAAGGCTTGTGTTTGTATGCCCATGTATTTACCTCAATCCGTGCCAACACACATGCATGGATTGCCGTGAATATATACGCATCTAAACAAGCCCACAATGACATTCACACTGGAACAACTTGAGTCTATCTATGAATAAACCCTACAAGCAATTGTGAAGCTTCAGCAACAAGTTGGATGCTGCTAATAACATGCATAGGCAGTGTCAATGCAATGCTGTTGATTTACTTTTTATTTCCAACAACAGGCCGGCTCTCCAAGTCCAACGCTCCAACTAACCAACATATATAGCTGAGATGCTCTCGCCACACGTGGAATATATCTCCATTATACCTAATCCGACCTTATGCTTTGTTCCATGCTAGAAGAAATCGCCGCAACTGGTTAAAAGAATGTTACATCATTGTCTGGAAAAATTTGGAGCGATGCACCTGTGGATCTTCTTGCGTACATTTAAAATCATTTTGTTTGCACGCGTGAACTCGGAGTCTTGACATCATGCTGTGTTTTATTTAATTAGTGTTCTGTATATATGTGGTACATATGACAAAACTTGTAGCATAAAAGAAAAAACATATTGCAGGCACAGATATACAAAGGTTTAATCAGCTAGATGAATGTACACTTTGCTCTGCCAGATGGTACAAAGAATGATTAAGAAGTTATTAAATTAAGTTTGTAAGGGGTTTCCTAGAAAGCGACGGTGTTTGAGATGCTTGTCGACTAGCTCAACTCGTAAACATTCTTGTTAATTCAGTTTATTGTTCATGTTTAATTCCAAAGCTGAGCGACGGGAGAATCTTGCATTTTACATCCTGATCGAGGTGGTTGAGACGGGTCACATGGAATGCATGTAGCCAGTACTGCACTTCCGTTGTTGCTATATATACGGCGCCGGCCAGGCCAGAAGCTATACTATATGATAAGCAATGCTGTAGTACACACTTGTCATCTATCTGAAACATTATTTCTGTTCATAGTACAAACATATATATTCTCCTTGAAGCAGCTGCAAATAATTAAACAATACATTCCAATGTACGTTTACAGTAAGTTCCTATGTTGTATATCCCTTAGGGAATTTTATATGGCTTGTTTCTCAAACTAATCATATATAATTCATCAGTCCATTTCATGGCAGTTGTTGAACTTGTTTGTTTGGCTGGTTCATTCATTCATCGTCCATGCATGCATCAGGGTCTGAAGAATAACAGAATCCCCACGCATTTCGGCAGTTGAAAACGGAGGAATCGGAGGACGTCGTCGGATTTTAGAATTAATTATTAATAAATGTGGCGTGTGGTCTAATCCCCACGTACGCAACTAGGTAGTTAGTTAGTAGTTGCAAACACTGCATCAAAGAATGACCTAGCTTGCTGGTTTGAATGGTTTAGAGAAAAGTATATATTTAGCAGCTACATATAACTAGTAAGGTTGGAATGATCATCTTAATCTATTCTGAAATTAAAACAGAATATATGCGTGATTCTAAAAAAATATACATGTTTGTTTGCATTTGTGAGGCAAGAATGGGGTGATGTGGATCTGTTGCCCAGCACACACAGCTGTAAGCTGTTTTGGACAGAGAGAGACGTGCATATATCCATCCAAGGTAGCAAAGGTCATGTGTGTCGTGCAACAAGCAAGCAAGCAAGCAAGCAAAGGGAAATTTCTCCTCCCAGGAAGCAAAGATGTGTGAGCAACCGATTCCTTTTGGAGTGCATGGGAGGTAGGCCGCTAGGGCTCATCGATATGATCCATCCATCCACTGATCGATATTGATATGATCCCACGCACGCACCGGCCAGGGTAGTACGTGGGGGCCAAGGCTAGCAACCCAACAACAAACAGTGATATGTGCATCCGGCCGTGTGTGTGCACGCCCTTTGCATCGGATTCTCTGCAATCCTGTCAAGAGCATGTAGTGGAACATTTCTGGGAAACAGAAAGCGAAGCTGGCATGAGCTAAAATTGAAGAGAGCATCTTTTGTTTGTTACAAGAGAGAAAAAAGGCACTACAAGGAAAGGAAAGGGTCAGAAAGTTGAACTATAGCTAGGGGCCAAGCATTATTGTTGGAGTCTTGCAATGTCTACTAGTATTATATTTGTGAAATGTAAACTATCTGGATGGCACATTTGTCATGAGAATGAAATATATAGACATATATGCCTTCCATTTTTTTTAATATAATAGACGGCTCTCTTGTCCGGTTCATTTGAAAACCCATAAATTGTTGTGTGCCTAGTGCCATTTTAATATAATATAATAGGCAACTTTCTTGTTGAATTGCTCGAAACACCACAAATATTGCCTCCATATAGTCATGGAAACCTTATGTGAAGCCAAACATTTTTGCTTAAAAGAAATGTTCCCTGTTGTATTGCTACTGCGGGTCTTATGCAACCAATCCAATCATACAAATATCCTTGCAATACAACACCTGTCGAAAGCAGAGACAAAAGTCGGCCTTCCTATAATGCTTTGTGAGAGGAAGAAGGGAACAGAGATAACCCGCTCCCAATTTTCTCGAATACGCAAAAAGATTTGTGCATCATTGTATTTAAGTAGAGAGTTTTTTACACATGCTAAAGGCGCGTTCGATTCAGGAGGAGAAGGTTTACAATAAGCGTGGCCTCCCGGACTTAAACTTGTGAGCCGATTACTCGCGAATGAGACAACTAAGCTTGTGCGCTCCGGCCCCGATCTAAAGAATAACCAGCTCCCAATAAGCTCCTATCTTGATCGAGTGAATGCGCCTGGGCGTTATCGCGAAAAAAAAAAATGATCGAGTGAATCGTGAATTTGAATCGATTAAAATCCATGCCAAAGAGACCCTTTATCCATAATGCATCACCACCCTAGTAAACTACTCCAGCCAATATATCTAGAGCTACCTTATAGCGCACAGCAACCGTTGGCGTCGCGATAGCCCGCCGCGCATCACTACCAAAATGGCAAAACTCATATTCTTGCAGGACAGGCTAGGAATTCCATGGATATAGACTCAAATCGAGTTGTAACTTGCCATAGTCCTTCTCATATCTCGACCTGTCCTATCGGGGCAGCTCTTGACCATGTAAAGTGAGCAAATCTTGCCCACATAACAGGCGCTTTCTTTGTTAAGTAATATATGCTTGTTATAAAAAAAAAAAAAAAAATGGCAAAACTCTTCTAGCGTTTTTAGTAATAGAACACTACGATTAGTCATAGCACACGAGATTTCTCACTAGGAGACATTTTGTAGAAAACAAGCATTTATATTAAAATTTGAATACTAAAACACTAAGATCGAGAAGGTCACGTCACTACCACACAAGTTTATAATTAATTGTGGTTGTGTATGTAGTGTTTGCTAAATTTTACAATTGACCACTGGTGCCATTACCATGCGACAATGTTTGCAGGTACGGCGGCTTGTGTAACAGTGCTCAGCCGTAGTACGTACGTACTCCTACGCACGAGCAGTGTGAACTGAAGTGGTCTGTCAGCAAGCCCCCGGCCGGTGAGATACGCAGTTGCCAGTCGGACAGCTAGCGGAGAGTTGAATGGATATGGCAGCGAGCTAGCTGAGGGAAGGGAGCCGAGGGGACACGCACGGCCAAGCCTGCCTGCCTGTGTTTATCGTGCCTTGCTGCTGAATGCTGCTACCTAGCTGCTGCCACTGACCACACACACTCACACAGTTTCACATGAAGCAGCTGGTACTCGCTGACACGTGTTAATTACTAGCACGTACTAGCAGCTTGCTACTAACTTAATTGAGTGCGTACGTATAATCCAGTCCGTGCATTGAGATTCGTGACCGCTGGCCCCTGCTGGCTGGCCGGCTAGGTGTACGTGGCCCGTGTATGCATGACGACCACATATACGTACATCGATCTCCGATCCGCGTGCATGCATATGCATTTTCTGCATGCGCGTACGCGTACATCCGCACGAGGACTACAGTGCGTATCAGATGATCATGTACCCGGGCGCATCGATCTCCCTGCTTCTGAATGAGTGAGTGTGAGACCCCACACTGATCGGCACTGATCGGCCGTAGCGCGCGCCAGCTCATTGGATGTGAAAGAACGTGGCAGCTATCGATCATAGCTCATGCACGCCAACTCTAGAGAATCGTGTGTGTGTTTTTCGTCACATATTGTACGTGTGGGTACCGTATAGGGTATTTTCATTACATACACATACTCCCTCTGTCCCCAAAATAAAAGACCTTCTCGTTTCCTAAGAAGTCAACATTTTCAAAATGCCGGCAATTATATATTAAAATATACAAATATTTATGTTAAGTAATTAGTATCATCGGAAAGATCTTTAAGTCTAGTTTTTTAACAAATTTATTTGAAGATTTAAATGTTGCACACATTTTCTACAAACTTAGTCAAAGTTGAGAAAGTTTGACCGCACGCTTCCCATATTGTCGTTTATTTTGGGACGGAGGGAGTAGTCCATAGGCTCGATATTTGAAGGTCGAGATCACGCTTCGAAAAAACTTCAACCGTGTGTTTGGTTGGAGGTGCGGAGCGAACCCGGTTTGGATGAGGGGCCGAGGGAACGGAGCGGCTCCCGAGGGAATATTCGGTCAATATGCGGGTTGGCTCTGCTCCTCGGATTTCGAGGGACGGAGTGAACCCGTCCGAGTTCCGTCCGTGGCCGTCTCCTCCGTCTCCTCCGCGCGTCTCGGCGCTTCGTCCTCGTTGTTCCTCACCCGTCCCGACTCTCGTCGTCACCCTTGAAGGAGCTCGCCGCTGCGGCTCGCCCGCCCGATGGAGGTCGCCCACGGCGGCTTCGCCTCGAGGCGGAGCTCGCCGCCCGACAGAGCTTCGCCAGCGGCGGCAGATCTCGTCCCGCACGCGTCCTTTGCTCCGTGTTGACAAGTAGAAAGGACTGAGATGCAAATTAAAATCTTTTGTGTGTTCACTTTGTAAAATTGCCAGAGAGAAGGATTTACATATATGGGACAAGTTACTTTATGAGATCTACAGGGTCCTGATGCAAAGTGCTCGTCGAGAGGAGAATGACACGTGGGACCCACTAACGGAGTGAACATGCCATCCATTCCTATCCCAATTCCTCCAACTAAACAAATATCAGGGGTTGGAGCCAACCCGTCCCAACAAACCAACCAAACATGAGAAGGGTTGGAGTCATCCCAAAAAACTGGGTTGGAGTGGCTCCAACCCACCCAACCCCCAACCAAACACACGGCAAGAGAGGCAACCAAATCCTCGACCCACACTATGGCTTCATCTCTAAAATAAGACCTTGTTTGGTTTAATAGTCTATATGACTTCTTTTTAGTCCTAGGGAGGTTTTTTTTTAAAGAAAGAATCTCCATCAAGTTCTTCTAGGACATTTAACTAAAAGTAGTAAAAAAGTCTTACCCTTTTGTTTGCTAGTGACCTTTTTTAATCTAAACACACAAAAAAAAACCCATGGAACCAAAGACCCCTTCAATCTCTCGTGCGATTCTAACCCGGAACATTGTTTGGTTCTACTTTGTACCAACAATACACTCTTATGCAATGGGTATCTTTCCTAATGCCACTTGTCCTTACTCGACTACATACTCTTCCTTGGTTAACCTAACTCCTAGGGGCATGTTCTGCCTTGCAATCTTTTTCTCTGGATCTACTTGTCGACTTTTTTGTTGATCCTATGCTCTTATCTAATCTATATAGTTCATAGTCTAAGTCCAACGAAAGCTACTTGGATTTTTTTTTTCAATACAACACTCGCGCTATGCTCCCACACTAATTGAGTAACTATCCCCTACTGATCTACCTCACCCATTAGGCTATTTTTTTCTTCCTTTTTGAGAATTAATTACACATGCATTACAATGTAGACGACCACACACACACACTCACCCTATAGAAAGATCCCACTCATATTGTTGGACTCCTTCGTGATCTTCAAGAAGAACTTGCAAAGTCCAGTTACTCTTGAAGTTATCTCGGCTATGCTCTGGGCAATTTGGTGTGCCAGGAATGACCTGATCTTCAGACATTTGCCTCGCCTTTAGCAACGGTTAAAGCAGTCTTCAGACATGAACTAGCTCTTGTTAAGCTCGAGCTAAAGCTTCTCTCAAATTCACCTTGAATCATGGATCGAGCGCTATGTGTAATTCTTTTTATTTTCTTTGTTACCTTTTTGTTTCCTGAACTTTGTTGTATGGATCTCTTTTGTTTAATTAAAAGCGCAGTAGAGGACTCCCCTCCTGTTTTACTAAAAAAAAAAAGACTCCTGGGGGCATGTTGTGCCTTGCCGTCTTTTCTCTAGATCTACTTGTTGACATTTTTCTTGATCCTATGTTCTTATCTAATCTATATAGTTCATAGTCTAAGTCCATCGAAAGCTACCTGGATTGTTTTTTTTTCAATACAACACTCGCGCTATGCTCCCACACTAATTGAGTAACTGTCCCCTGCTGATCTACCTCACCCATTAGGCTAGTTTTTTTTTCTTCCTTTTTGAGAATTAATTACACATGCATTACAATGTAGACGGCCACACAACACGCACACACACTCACCCTATAGAAAGATCCCATTCCCATTTCCCATATTGTTTCTTTTTTTTGACAAGCTTAGGAAAGCCTGATTTATAGAGGGGCCAGACCATTTGTTAGATCCTGACCTTGATGATCTATGGTCTTTTTTTATGAGGACATCACTTCGGCTAGAGGGATTTCAGCGAAGGAGGTCCAGTGGCGAGGGGAAGGAGCAACTGAGCGGTGCATCCAAACAGGAAGGCTAAGTTGGCTAACATGGTGAGTTAATATTTTTAGACAAGTCTTCAACTAGTTGTCAGATTGCCAACTATATACGAAGTTCGATCCTCGGGTACGTACACATACATACGGAAGATACGTACCAAGGCCATCTTTTTGGTTTTGGTGACTAGCTTTCGATCAGTTAACAGAAAGCGAGCTAGGCGCGCGTGACATATCCTCAGATCCCACGTTTTTTGCATGGTTGGGATATCCCCTTCGTACAAGTAAGCTAGTTTTTCGTGGCTGTCATGTTTTATTAGTTGATTGCATTGTATATATATACTATACGTACGTACATGATGATGTCTCCTTTGGATTTGTTACTGTTACACTCACAAGTTGTGTCATATGGATGGACCTACTAGGAGTTATATTTCGTTGATCGACGAGAGCGTCGTGTACGGGTTGGCGTCTGTGGCGTGCTGCTGGCGTCTCGGGCGCACTGAGCTGCGCTGAGACCTGAGATCGACTTTGTGAGAGACGATCGTCATGCACCTGCACCCTGAACACGCACATCTCATGCGATGTGATGCGTATCTTCGATATGACGTGTGAGCTCACCCTGAACACCCTCCTGTTGCATGCCGGCCATCAGCAGGCTGCTGCTGCCCTTGGGCCTTGTTTAGATGACAAATATTTGGAACCGAATGTCACATCGTACACTGTAGCACGTTTCGTTTGTTAGTGGTAAATATCATCCTACCATGGAGTAACTAGGCTCAAAAGAATCGTCTCGCAATGTACATCTAAACTGTGTCATTAGTTATTTTTTTTACCTACATTTAATACTCCAAACATATGTCTTTTGGTGTATTTAATGTGATGTGATGGAGAGAAGGTGGGAAAAAGGTTAGAAATTTTAGCCATCTAAACAAGGCCTTGGTTCATCAGGGCCATTGATTATTCAGGAGTGCAGAGGCCAGACTGCCTCTCGATCTCTTCAACCCAAAAGATCTGTCATGCCCAGCGGTGTCCTGCAGGAGGATGCAATGCGTGGCATGTTTCATGCGCTAGCTGGAGAGACACGCACTACGTTTAGTGTACGATTGATGCGACGACCTACTATACTGTTCCGTCCAATAAGGAGAGATCGACGGAGTTGCTTGCTTGCTTCTTTTGCGTGTTGCATAATAATGTATATGATTCGGTTAGGGCAGTTAGATGTCATACGTACGTGTAGTACGCGCTAGCTAGCTAGTAGCCCGTTCGTTGGTTGCTGCTTCCGTCGGGGAGGCGCGTTGTTAGATCAGCCTGCCGGTCGGCCGTTGCGCCACGCCGTCCGCTCTCGCGCGCCTGTGTGTCGTCGTCGTTACCTCATCTCCACGCGGCACGGTCAGGTACGCAAACTGGCACACAGCGAGTGACGGAGCCATGAATTATTCATAGGTGGGCTGAGCAAACAGATGCAACTTATTTGTATAAACTTATACTAATAAAAATTTCTTGTTTGGACATGTAAGGCCGGGGGTGTGGGGGCTTGGCCCCTGCCAGCGCTTGCATCCGCCATTGCACGCGGCCGAACGGGTAGCAACCATATTTGATTTTTCTTCCCCACACAATTTTTATACCTAGTAGAGGTAAAGAGAGAATGGGAAGACAGGTAAAAGGAAAGGGTCATATAGAGGGAAGTGGAAGTTTTTTTTTTTTTTTTAAGATTACACAGTACAACACAGGCGTTCAACATGCACGCACACTCACCAATATGAACACACGTCACGCGCAAACCCTATCCCTATGAGCACCTTCGGCGACTGAGCCGCAATCTTGAAGTTCACGAAGTCACCACGGGCGCCTCGCTGTTGACGGGACGCCGCCTACCACTTAATGCGCAACGCCGAAAAATCCTGGAATAAATCCAGGCTAATGGATAGAGAGAGAATAGGAATGGCGATGGTGGTGGTTTCTCTAGGGTTTAATAAGTTGACATACTTAGCATAGTGGGCTTGCTTCAATTAATATATATATAGGTGGTCCTCAAGAGAATCTCAGTTGAAAATGGCCTCCATTTTCATAGGTAAACTTCTTGAGAGGCCCGCCTATGTTTATATGTTTACAGAGACGATATTGTCTTCGTCAATAGAGAGTATGTCTCTAAAAATCTGAGTGCATTTTTGGAGACAATGACAATCTACGCCCACCTATGTTAATCAAGAGGCATGTCTCCTAAAAAACAAAATTACGCCTCTAGAAATATATTAAAAAAAAAAAAAAAACTACCCCCATTGACCAAAGGCCGTGGCGACGATGCATTGCATGATGGTCTTCTGTACATAACCTAGCTCGATCTTGATGCTCCTCTTCGAGGCATCGATTTTGTGCATCTCTCATCGCTATTCGACCACCTGATCCTTGTTAAACCCCCACTATGTAAAGGTCAAACAGAATATATTTGCACTACTAATTGCTCTTACTATATATTTTCGTTTGCTAAAAAAATCAATAATGTCGCCAGTGGCACTTTGAATACAAATCCATTAGTACAAATTTGAAGTCCTAAATTTGTATATGATTTGAATATATATTGTTGATCAAAATTTGTATAAGTTGGCATCCTGTTTCAAATATGATTTTATTATTATTCATGGACGGGGTAGTATTACGAGTTATGCCAAGCGCCCGTAATAAAATCTGCAGCCAACACACACTTACAGTCTGCAAAACCATGAAACCGAAACAAAATATAGTTCTAGCTAAATATGACCAATGTATCCTCGAAGACAACCATCCATTGGAACAAAAGAATTGCGAGTGCTGATGTCTCTAGGTAATCGCCCCGCTTGGTCACCGAGCCCGCCGATCATCATGCTTTGCTGCAGATGTGCCCACCGTCACAACCAAAGACGTTCCCCTGAAGAACCTGTAAGAAAGATTTTGGTCAACATTTATTAAAAACCACTTCTTTTCTAGTTATCCAAATTTTCCAACAAAGTGCAGCAATCTGTGTTAATAACAAAAATTATATTGTTTGTTCCCAGTTTTTGTCCATCTTATAAAGAGGTCATTCATAGCGAGGGTGGTGGTAAACCAAAAAAGTAAATAAATGTACAGCGCGCCAAAAGAATTTGGCATAATAACAATAAAAAATGTTGAATTGTTTCCGTAAGGTGGCAAGTAGAACAATTTTTGTCACCGTTCGATTACGCCTAACTAGATTATCTTTAATTAAAATCACACCTTTTTTCAGGTACCAAAGAAAATTTTTAATTTTCATAGGAACCTTAATTTGCAAAATATCTTGTTACACTAGATCTAACACCATTGTTAATTAACGCAGCATGTATGGACTTGACTGTAAAGATTCCGGATGCATTTAGACTCCAAATAAAGACATCCTTTCTTCGTTTAAATAAAGGCACCTTTGAGCATAGATAGGCACACCTCTTCATTTTGAGTAACTGACAAGGCAACTGTCAGTTGTATATATACAACATTGTTCATCAATGAGAAACACATCGTCATTTGCACAACACCATTTTCACTTTACAATAAGTACACTTTTTAGATCCACTTTTGTTCCTTTGGTGGTGCGCCACGAGAAATTTTTACTAAACTCAGATTAATCATGAAGGATTATTATAAGTTATATTTAGAATGCCTAACCAGTATTATAATCATGGTGTAAGCGTGTAGCTATTGCTTGTTGTTATAATATGCAAGTAGCAACTATCATTGATGCATGTAAAAACTAAATAAGCTCCGTGAAGTTTGCTACTATATAGGTCAGCTGTGTGAATAATGGCGGCATGGATCATAAGCTCACAGCTCTTACATGTAAAATAAGAAGTTATCAACTTAACCTTTTACTTTATTTGCATTTTGCAGTGTAAAGGCACTGAGACTATTGGTGGTTGAATCAGTGCCTTACATAATCCAGAGCAGCAATTGTTGACCTTGGAAAGGTTTTAGCCTTATTATAAAATACTTATTGGGATACAAGCTAGGGAAGCGCACAAACAAACCCCCTAGGAGAATCTAATCTCTCTCAGACATAAAAATAAAAAAACAAAGCCATCCGTGCATGAGTTCAACCACCGGATGTCAAGGGAAAGTTTGGCAGGACCCTTTGTTCTTTATGGCTCACTAGTCACTACTGTTGTAGCTAGCCTGATTTCTTTAAGCAGTTCTAGCTTTAACTCTTTACGGTCAAGTGCTTATATAGCTAGGGTGACACATACACATATGTCATGACACTTTTGTGTTTTTGTTCCGTTATGCTATGATTTATATATGAAAAGTTTATTATTAGCTAGTTAACGGCATAAAAGGGAGTTGAGTAGTACTGCCAACAATGCCTTTTGCAATTGTTTATTTAAAGTGCTCACTTGAGGACTTCATGCATATATATAGACCATAGTGTCATGATTTGGGTTTGCTCACAAATATAATATGCAGATGGAGAGGGTTCGGCTGTTAAGTAGTAAAGTGGGGCCAGTGATGTAGGAAGATGGAAGCATCAATTAATATAATTGTCAATATGACATACTTTTTGCTACAATTGGTTCATGCATCTCATTTCCACTTAGCATAAAATAGATAGTATGTTTTTTTACAACAAAATAGATAGTATGGTTATTTCAGGTTGGATCACTAAGGGGAGTCCCAACCTAGAAAGTTTGAGATGGTCATCAACTCATCAAGTCATATAGACATTACACAAAAGAAATCATATTATTTTCAGTAGATGTTTTTTTTTTTTTCATAATATAGATTTGTGTTCGATCACCTATCACTTTTGTTTTCCAGGTACGTGATGCGGTTTTCTATGGTAGTGTATCATGTTAAAACACGAGTTTTTTAGTACCCAACTTTTAATTTGGTCTATTACACATAAGATGTTCTTATATATTTTTATTAGGTTTCGGCCTGCTATTACAATAATAGCATGACCTTGGTGCATTTTGGTGGTCGCACTAGCATGTAGCTAGGCTTTTGATCGATCTGCAAAAGTTAGCGGAAATTAAGCTCCTATCTTGATCAATTGCAAGAATGACAGAAATGACAATGCTATAACAAACAGGTATCATTGTGGCGAACTTTGGTTTCAGTTGCGTCCAGCACATTGTTTTATTTGAGCTCAGTTTCTATTCCCTTTTTGTTCGTAGCGTTTGTCATTATAAGAAAGTTGGAGCATTGATGCAGTTGGGGCACATCACATCGAAGTATAATATCGATCGGGCGTAATAATAATATGTTACTTAGTGTTCAATCGAGTGTGCAATATTCACATCAATTGCAAGCTTCTGATCAGATTTCACGGCGCTTGTGGAAAAGCTGGCCGCAGCTTGATTTTGGTTTTGAGCCGAGCTCGATCTTTTTTTTTTTTTCGAAAGCGTCGTTAAGAGGAATAGGAAATTAAAAGGAAACACGTAGTCCATAGATTACTAGCAATTCCAACAGACACAAACAACAACAAGAAAAGACGAGGGGGAACCTCCACCTAACAACCCCAACTAGTTGAACCTGAAATAAAAGAAGACTCAATGCTATGGCAGATAGCAGGGTGGTGTAACCGAGCAAGAGACGACACATGGCAACAAAGCATTCGCTAAAACCAAGGTGGCAACGCATCCACCAGAACTATGACCATCAACCACAACAAAGCATCTGCGGATGGGGCCACCACGCTCTTAGTAGCAAAGCATCTACCTTAGAGGGGGCCTAAGCAACATCGACGGCAAAGCAAACCGCCCAACACGACTACCATCAATGCGGCAAAGCGTCCGCGGATGGGGCCACCGCATTCTTAGCAGCAAAGCATCTGCCTTAGAGGGGGCTAAGCAACAACGACAACAAATCTGCCCCGCACGGCGACCATCACGGCGGCTAAGCATCCGTGGATGGAGCCACCACGCCCTGAGAAGCAAAGCATCTACCGGGGGGCCTAGCGACAACGGCGTCAAAGCATCCATGCCGAGGTCAAATAGCTACACCGACCCCAAAGCCAAACCTAAGCGAAGAGCAAAATAAAAGCACCAAACAGGCACAACACGCTGACCAACCGAGTCCAGGAGATGAGACATAGTAGATTCTTTAACGACGACTTCAAGAACGAAGAGGCGACCAAGCAATCCTGGGGGCCATCGCCGATGGCCTTAGAGGCTTTCGAGGCGTGGCATTAGCCCGTAACTGGCGAGGTCGTGCGGCTGCATGCGGTGAACAACGACGCCCTAGGTGCGGCGCCGAAGTGTCACCGCCGTCTACCTAGCCAAAGCCAAGCCGAGCTTTCACCATTCCACCATGAGCCGCACAGGCGTCCTCGCGCCGACCCAGCCGGCCGCCGCTACTATGGGACCGGCCACCGGGGACCGTGGCCCTAGGCCAAGCAAGACGCCTACCCCTAGGTTAGAGATGGTCGCGCCCGACGCGCTGGGAAGCTATGGCGGCCGCTTGTCGGACGGCGCCGCCGCCGCTAGTCGTCAAAGACAGGCGTGGCTACCCACCGCCGCCGAGCTCTAGGTCGGGCGGTACCACCGCTGGGAAGGGCCGGACAGGGCCTCGGGCCCAAACCCGACCCGCAAAGCCCACGCCCTAGGGACGCCATGGCCGCCGGGCGCCGCGCGGGAGGTGCTGATAGCGCATCCAGGGCCCAAAGCGTCGGGTCCGCCCTCAGCCGCCGCACGCCGACCCGTATCTTGGGGAAGGGCCCGCCGCCCGGGAAGCCACGCCGGGGGAGGGAGCCGTCAGATCTCACCGAATCCCACTCACGAGGGCAGGATCGAGCCAGCCGACCACCACCATGGCCGTCTGAAATCTCATGTTTGGTTTTGGAAATTGATGACACACTTGTGGACTAATCCTTTGCTCTAAGTGATGACTATGAGATAGGATTAGGTTGATGACAAGGAGCATGATGATCATGAACATGGACGATGATGGTGGACATGATGGATCGCCAAGCTCGGTGATCGGCTTGAGAGGAACCCGGAGATCAAGGCAAAGGTATCTTGATAGGGTTTTTCCTTTTCGTGATCAAGACACGATAGAGCGTGTGATCACATTATAGGATAGATAGCCGACTATCAAGAGGGGATGCCGCGACAATCCTTTGGTGAAGTGCTTCTAGGTCCAATTGACTTGCATATTGCATTTAGGACATGAGAGCACTAACTTCGATCTTGCCTAACTTATCGACGTGCTAACATTGGTGATAACGTGGTCATCTTGGACGTGTTGGCAACCCAAGGCAAGAGGCGAAGCAAGGTTGAAGCAAAGAGCAAAGAAAAAGATGAAGAAGTCGCTGCTGTCCTAGGGCGACCGGACGCGACGGAGAAGTGACCGGACACACCGACCGGTGGCACCGGTGGTCGGGTCCGATCAAAATTCCAGAGAGCATGTTTTCGGCTTCAACCCAGGAATGTGACCGGACGCTGGACCGGAAGCATCCGGTGCTCGACCGGAACCCCTGACCGACGCACGCTGAGTTGGGCGCCACCCGTGGGCCCGATGCTTGCCGGTAGTGACCGGAAGCATCTACCGACTCCGACCGGACTCGCCGGGTGAGTCCGGTCGGTGCGTCCGGTCACCCCTGAGAGAGCAAATTTTTAGAGCAACGACTCTATTTCGAGGGAGCTCTATATATAGTTGGATGGCCGGTTCTTGGAGCTCTCTCTTGCACATTTGAACACTCTAACTTGCTAGTGAGCTTGTGAGACTCCTCTCCACTCATCTCTCCATCCATAACTCGAATTCTTGGTGAGATTGAGAGTGATAGAAGTGCATTGCATTGGTGGTTGCATCTAGAGGCACTTCATCCTTGGAGAAGCCGCGGGATTCTTGTTTTCTTGGGAATTTGCCCGGTTCCCTAGCGGCTTGGAGCAAGAGGCGGTGCTGAGCTCAAGTGGAGCTTGTTTGAGGCCACACCGGTGGTGATTGTGAGGGGTCGTTCCTTACCCCGCGGGAGATTCAGCGAAAAGGAGCACTAGTGGATTGCTTTCGTGGCTTGTTGGACCCTCTCTTGTGATCGTTTTGCTTGAGCTCCCATAGGGGATTTGGCACCAGCCATTAAACTAGCATACGTCAAGTGAGTGTGTCGCCACAACGGGGACTTAAGCGTCTTGGGCAAGCACGTGAACCTCGGTGAAAAAAATCATCGTGTCACTTGTTCTTGCTCGTTGGAGATTTCTTGGTGATCACAGTGATTGGCTACAACCTCGACACTACACCGGTGGTATTGTATTCTAGCACCTCTTTGCATTACTTAGTAGTATATCTTGTTAGGGTGCTTAGTTGGTAGCTTGTGTAGCTTGCTTAGTCTTGTTTAGCTCCTAGTGGTAATCTAGTTAGAATTGCTTGCTCACCTAGGAGTAAATTAGCGACATAGTCTTTGTGTGGATTAGAGACTATAGAATTGACTTGTGGTTTGCTTACATAGCTTGTAGCACCGCTTATTAGCTTCGCCATCTTATTTACTAATCCGGGAGCTTAGTGTTGTTGCAAGATTTTTTAATAGGCTATTCACCCCCTCTAGCCATTAGGACCTTTCAAGTGGTATCAAAGCCGAGGCACCGTATTTGAGTGGCTTAACATCCAACGATGACAAAATGGCTATGACTTTTCATGTCAACAACACCAAGAAGGCGCCACCTTTCGATGGCACCAACTTTGCCTATTGGAAGGTGAAGATGACCGCACACCTCAAGTCAATCAATAGAGAAGTGTGGGTTGTGACTGAGAACAAGTTTGAGGTGGCAAAGCCAAATGAGCCGACCGCGGCCGAAGAGAAGAAGCTATATGCCAATGATGTGGCCGTGAGTGCTTTTCATGAGGCATTCAATGATAGAGTGTTTGAGCAAGTCAAATCACTCACCATTGCTCATGAGATTTGGAAGAAGCTAGAAGAGTGCTATGAGGACACCGAAGGCGTCAAGCAAGCAAAGGCCTATATCAAGCTTGAGCAATTCAATAGCTTCAAGATGGAAGAAGATGAGACCGTGCCGGAGATGTTTCACCGCATGCAAGTGTTGGTGAATGATCTCAATGCTCTAGGAGAAGAGATCAAGGACAAGACCTTCAACATGAAGTTCTTGAGATGTTTGCCCGAGCGGTTTGGGATGTTCATCACCGTGCTAGTGAGGTCAAATTTGAAGGATTTGACTCCCAACCAATTGCTTGATGAGGTCATGACCGATGACTCCTATAGAGATGACAAGAAAAAGCAAGAACTCATCAACAAGGCAAACAAGAAGGTCAAGGATGAAGAGAAGAAAGAAGACAAGAAGAGCTTGGCACTCAAGGCTAGCTCATCATCAAAGGGCAAGAAGAAGAAAGAAGAATCAAGTGATGAAGAGGATGGCACCTCTACAAGTGGAAGTGAAGTGGATGAGCAAATGGCTCTCTTTGTGAGGAGATTGGGGAAGTTTGTGAAGAAGAACTACATCTCAAGAACAAGAAGAAGCAATCATCCAAGAAGAAGACCAAGGATGGCAAGAATGAAGGCAACATGACATGCTTTCGTTGCCATGATGAATGTCACTTGATTGCCGAGTGCCCATATGATAGTGATGATGAGAAGGGCATCAAGAAAGCAAGAAAGAAGAATGATGCCAAGAATGAGAAGGAGAAGAAGCCCAAGAAGAAGAATGAGTCACATGTAGCTATGTGGGATAGTGATGGCTCATCCTCCTCAAGTGATGAAGAAGAGGAGAAGAAGAACAAGAAGAAGGGACAAGCTCACCTTGCTATGCTTGACAAGATCTCCCTCTTCGACACTCCTTCATGCTTCATGGCTAAGGCCACTAAGGTACAATCTATCACTAAAGATGATGATGATGATAGTGATAGTGATAGTGATGATGAGGAGCCAACTCAAACTAGGGAGGAGTTGCAAAGCATGTTTGATGAGTGCGTTGTCATGTTCAAGCAAAGTAGAAAGGAATGCAAGGGCTTGCTTAAGGAAACAAAGAGCCTTAAGCAAGAACTTGATGAGCTTCGGGCATCTTATGAGAGTTTAAAGGAAGACCATAAGAAGCTTGAGAAAACTCATTCTAAGTTAGAGAAAGCTCATTCCTCTCTACTTGATGAGCACAAGTTGTGCTTAGTTGTTGAGAATGTTGATACATGCAATGCAAGCATCATGTGTGATATCCTTGTTGATGAATCAACCCCCAAGTGTGAGACCTCCACTAGCTCTATCACTAGCATATCCATCTCTAGTGAAGATAATGATAACCCTATACTTATTCATGAGAATGCATGTTTAAAGAGGGAAGTAAAGGAGCTCAATCACACCTTGGCTAAGGCCTATGGTGGTGAGGACCGCTTGCTTATGTGCTTGGGTAGCCAAAGGGCATCCTTATACAAGGAGGGCTTAGGCTATATCCCCAAGAAAGGCAAGGCCGCCTATGTGACTCACAAGACTCGTTTTGTGAAGAGCAATGGTAGCTATTGCAAAGCTTGCAAGCAAGTTGGTCATGTAGAGCAAAAGTGCATGAACAAGAGGACCAATGTCTCTTCTATCAAGCTTGATAATTCATATATGCTTGTGAAGAAGAACAATGGTGTTCGTGCTAGGTACATTGGTACACCATGGATGGGCTCAAAGAAGAAAGCCATTTGGGTACCAAAGGCCTTGGTGACTAACCTTGAAGGACCCAAGCAACATTGGGTATCTAAGAAGAATTGATCTTATTTTGTAGGTCAATTACCGTGCCAGAGGAGAGCATTGGATAATGGATAGTGGTGCACTCAACCCATGACCGGGATTCTCATATGTTCAAGACAATTAGTATCAAGGGCATTGATGAATATGAGTCAATCACATTTGGCAATGACAAGAAAGGCAATGTGTTGGGACTAGGCAAGATTGCTATCACTCATGAGAAAAGCTTGTCAAAGGTGTTTGTTGGTGTTTCTTACGCACACAGAGAAATCCGCAAGCGTGCACGGAAATACCGCTGTAGCACTTCACCCGCGGTGGTAGCGGGTATCGTATTTTTTTCCAGGACGGTCGCGCAGCTGGCTTTTCAGGTCTATGTCAACCTAAGGCAATGGTTTGTTTTCTAAGAGTAGCGAGGTATCTATAGGCTAAGTTTTCCAGGCAGTGATTCCTAAAGTCTGTTGTCTACTCACTTTCGGGCACCGCCCACGCTCAAAGAACGATGTCCGCAATTAGCACTGCCTTGCGCACCCGAACGTGGGGATTTTAAGGGGCGGACAAGGCTTGTCACGACCAAGCCGCCTACCCCTCAACCGTGGGATGCGCCACAAAAGGTAGGTGAACGCTAGTCCAAACACCACGTTTGCACTATTGGTCACAGTTCTTGATGTTGGCCAAGGTTCCCCGGTCAAACAAATCCCTCCACCAAGAACTAGCGTAAAACGATCTACCAATCCCGCAAGTCTACAACAGCTAAGAAAATGTACGAAGGAAATTAAGTAGTTGCAAGATAATCACAAAGACTCCTTACCAAAAGCGTAAGCAGCTTGCTGAGGTACAAGCCTGGCGTACCGACAAGTCCGCACTCTCCCCTCCTAGGAACCAGCGAACAATCGAGGGGCTTAACCGGCAACTCCAGGTAGAAAGAATCAAGCTTCTTTCTAGCCTTTCCCTCTCACTCTCTAGAATTGGGAGATAGAATAGAAGAAGTAGAAGAAGAAGAAGATCTAATTCTACTCTCTTGCACAAGTGGACCGGTTTCTCCTTTGAATTTGTATTGCTTTTTGAGAGGGAGAGAGGGGGTCTATTTATACACAAGGGGAGGGACCTAAGTGCTAAAGAACACCCAAACCGACCTAGGAAAACCTTCCATGTACGCCAAACCGACCATCCCACGTCGGTTTCACCACCGCTTTGGAAGGTAACAAACCCGCCACCCCGGCCGGGCTCGAATCGCTGCCAGTGCGCGCGTCGTCGCATCCAGGTGGTGCGCGCGCACCGCAAGGGCCGGCCGCCCTGGCTTCGGCAGGCTGGGCTTCCTTGCTCGAAAAGTTGTAAGGTGGACTTGGCCCGCCCGGTTTCGACGCTTTGTTGCGATTTCTATTTGGGCTTGCCATTTGCTCCTTTGGGCCTTCTTCTATTTGTTGATTTTATTTCTTTTTCTTTGTCTTTTTGGCCCAAAGTGATCATCCATGAGTTTGTACCTGCAAGTCCAAATAAAACACCAAAACTTTGGAATATGTTAGTTGAAATTCCTATTTCTAGGTTGTTTTGGTGTTGTGTTGACGGTATTTAATTTGTCGTTGGTTACCGTCAACGGTGTTGCTAGTTGATCATCTTGATTACAACCTCTTGTCGGTTTCACAACTTTGTGACCATGGGTACAAATGCATATTCACAAGCCAAGAAGTTGAAGTGGTTAGTGGTGATGGTACAAATATGATCTTCAAGGGATTTAGATATAGTGATCTCTACCTTGTTGACTT
>JADLZK010005701.1:0-58195 GCA_015847255.1 Hyparrhenia diplandra | reverse complement strand
GATGCAATTCCGAGATTTCACTCTAAACAAGTGCTACTTTTGAAGCCTATGACAAGTGATTCTTAGAAAAACTCTCTAATGGTCCACTTCTTCAAATTTCGGTTTTCTAGGGTGAGGCATTTGATTCCACAACCGCAAAAAAACTCTAGCTCATTATATAGCGGATTGAAACTTCTCTTGTTTTGAGTTCACGCTGAAATCAGCGGCAGATCCCTAATGCCACATCCAGAAACATATATTAACGGTTGGGGAACGAATGTAATTGATCCTAGCATCATCTAACCTATCCACCTTAACTTCCTATGTACCTTTCGTGCGTTCCCTTCTTGTTTCGCACGTAGTTCGACATAGAGATTTTCGATGCAATTCCAAGATTTCACTCTAAACAAGTGCTACTTTTGAGGCCTATGACAAGTGATTCTTAGAAAAACTCTCTAATGGTCCACTTCTTCAAATTTAGGTTTTTCTAGGGTGAGGCATTTGATTCCACAACGCGAAAAACTCTAGCCTCGATTCTATAGTGGATTGAAACTTCTCTTTGTTTTGAGTTCACTGAAATCAGCGCCCGGCAAATCCCTAATGCCACATCTAGAAACATATATTAACGGTTGGGAACGCAATGTAATTGATCCTACCATCATCTAACCTATCCACCCTAACTTCCTATGTACCATTCGTGCCGCTCCCCTTCTTGTTTCTGTATGTAGTTCGACATAGAGATTTTGGATGCAATTTCAAGATTTCACTCTAAACAAGTGCTACTTTGAAGCCTATGACAAGTGATTCTTAGAAAAACTCTAATGGTCCACTTCTTCAAATTTAGGTTTTCTAGGGTGAGGCATTTGATTCCACAACCGCTAAAACTCTAGCTCGATTCTATAGCGGATTGGAAACTTCTCTTTGTTTTCGAGTTCAAGACTGAAATCAGCGGCCGCAAGATCCCCTAATGCCACATCCAGAAACATATATTAACGGTTGGGAACGCAATGTAATTGAACCTAGCATCATCTAACCTATCCACCCTAACTTCCTATGTACCTTTCGTGCCGCTCCCTTCTTGTTTCTGTCACGTAGTTCGACATAGAGATTTTCGATGCAATTCCAAGATTTCACTCTAAACAAGTGCTACTTTGAAGCCTATGACAAGTGATTCTTAGAAAAACTCTCTAATGGTCCACTTCTTCAAATTTAGGTTTTCTAGGGTGAGGCATTTGATTCCACAACCGCGAAAAACTCTAGCTCGATTCTATAGTGGATTGGAAACTTCTCTTTGTTTCGAAGTTCAAGGCTGAAATCAGCGCCAGCAAATCCTAATGCCACATCCAGAAACATATATTAACGGTTGGGGAACGCAATGTAATTCAACCTACCATCATCTAACCTATCCACCTTAACTTCCTATGTACCTTTCGTGCCGTTCCCCTTCTTGTTTCGGGCACGTAGTTCGACATAGAGATTTTTGGATGCAATTCCGAGATTTCACTCTAAACAAGTGCTACTTTGAGGCCTATGACAAGTGATTCTTAGAAAAACTCTCTAATGGTCCACTTCTTCAAATTTAGGTTTTCTAGGGTGAGGCATTTGATTCCACAACCGCGAAAAACTCTAGCTTGATTCTATAGCGGATTGGAAACTTCTCTTTGTTTTGAGTTCGCGATGAAATCAGCGCCAAGAAGTCCCTAATGCCACATCCGTAAACATATATTAACGGTTGGGGAACGCAATGTAATTGATGCTAGCATCATCTAACCTATCCACCCTAACTTCCTATGTACCTTTCGTGCCGCTCCCTTCTTGTTTCGGTATGTAGTTCGACATAGAGATTTTCGATGCAATTCCGAGATTTCACTCTAAACAAGTGCTACTTTGAAGCCTATGACAAGTGATTCTTAGAAAAACTCTCTAATGGTCCACTTCTTCAAATTTAGGTTTTCTAGGGTGAGGCATTTGATTCCATAACCGCGAAAAACTCTAGCTCGATTATATAGCGGATTGAAAACTTCTCTTTGTTTCGAGTTCGCGAAAATCAGCGGCCAGCAAATCCCTAATGCCACATCCGAAACATATATTAACGGTTGGGGAACGCAATGTAATTGATCCTAGCATCATCTAACGTATCCACCCTAACTTCCTATGTACCTTTCGTGCCGTTCCCCTTCTTGTTTCGGTACGTAGTTCGACATAGAGATTTTCGATGCAATTCCGAGATTTCACTCTAAACAAGTGCTACTTTGAGGCCTATGACAAGTGATTCTTAGAAAAACTCTCTAATGGTCCACTTCTTCAAATTTAGGTTTTCTAGGGTGAGGCATTTGATTCCACAACCGCGAAAAACTCTAGCTCGATTCTATAGCGGATTGAAACTTCTCTTTGTTTTGAGTTCGCACTGAAATCAACGCCCGGCAGTCCCTAATGCCACATCTAGAAACATATATTAACGGTTGGGTAACGCAATGTAATTGAACCTACCATCATCTAACCTATCCACCCTAACTTCCTATGTACCATTCGTGTTGTTCCCTTCTTATTTCGGTATGTAGTTCGACATAGAGATTTTTTCGATGCAATTTCAAGATTTCACTCTAAACAAGTGCTACTTTGAAGCCTATGACAAGTGATTCTTAGAAAAACTCTCTAATGGTCCACTTCTTCAAATTTAGGTTTTCTAGGTGAGGCATTTGATTCCACAACCGCGAAAAACTCTAGCTCGATTCTATAGCGGATTGGAAACTTCTCTTTGTTTTGAGTTCGCGCTGAAATCAGCGCCGGCCCCTAATGCCACGTCCAAAAACATATATTAACGGTTGGGGAACGCAATGTAATTGATTCTAGCTTCATCTAACCTATCCACCCTAACTTCCTATGTACCTTTCGTGTCGTTCCCCTTCTTGTTTCGGTACGTAGTTCGACATAGAGATTTTCGATGCAATTCCTAGATTTCACTCTAAACAAGTGCTACTTTGAGGCCTATGACAAGTGATTCTTAGAAAAACTCTCTAATGGTCCACTTCTTCAAATTTAGGTTTTCTATGGTGAGGCATTTGATTCCACAACCGCGAAAAACTCTAGCTCGATTCTATAGTGGATTGGAAACTTCTCTTTGTTTTCGAGTTCGCTGCTGAAATCAGCGCCCAGCGTTCCTAATGCCACATCCAGAAACATATATTAACGGTTGGGGAACGCAATGTAATTCAACCTACCATCATCTAACCTATCCACCCTAACTTCCTATGTACCTTTCGTGCCGTTCCCTTCTTGTTTCGTACGTAGTTCGACATAGAGATTTTCGATGCAATTCCAAGATTTCACTCTAAACAAGTGCTACTTTGAGGCCTATGACAAGTGATTCTTAGAAAAAACTCTCTAATGGTCCACTTCTTCAAATTTAGGTTTTCTAGGGTGAGGCATTTGATTCCACAACCGCGAAAAACTCTAGCTTGATTCTATAGCGGATTGGAAACTTCTCTTTGTTTCGAGTTCGCGATGAAATCAGCGCCAGCAATCCCCTAATGCCACATCCGTAAACATATATTAACGGTTGGGGAATGCAATGTAATTGATGCTAGCATCATCTAACCTATCCACCCTAACTTCCTATGTACCTTTCGTGCCGTTCCCTTCTTGTTTCGGTATGTAGTTCGACATAGAGATTTTCGATGCAATTCCAAGATTTCACTCTAAACAAGTGCTACTTTGAAGCCTATGACAAGTGATTCTTAGAAAAACTCTCTAATGGTCCACTTCTTCAAATTTCGGTTTTCTAGGGTGAGGCATTTGATTCCATAACCGCGAAAAACTCTAGCTCGATTATATAGCGGATTGAAAACTTCTCTTTGTTTCGAGTTCGCGCTGAAATCAGCGCCAGCAGTCCCTAATGCCACATCCAGAAACATATATTAACGGTTGGGGAACGCAATGTAATTGATCCTAGCATCATCTAACCTATCCACCCTAACTTCCTATGTACCTTTCGTGCCGTTCCCTTCTTGTTTCGGTGCGTAGTTCGACATAGAGATTTTTCGATGCAATTCCAGATTTCACTCTAAACAAGTGCTACTTTGAGGCCTATGACAAGTGATTCTTAGAAAAACTCTCTAATGGTCCACTTCTTCAAATTTAGGTTTTCTAGGGTGAGGCATTTGATTCCACAACCGCGAAAAACTCTAGCTCGATTCTATAGCGGATTGGAAACTTCTCTTTGTTTTTCGAGTTCGCGCTGAAATCAGCGCCGCCAGTCCCTAATGCCACATCTAGAAACATATATTAACGGTTGGGTAACGCAATGTAATTGAACCTACCATCATCTAACCTATCCACCCTAACTTCCTATGTACCATTCGTGCCGTTCCCCTTCTTATTTCGGTATGTAGTTCGACATAGAGATTTTCGATGCAATTTCAAGATTTCACTCTAAACAAGTGCTACTTTGAAGCCTATGACAAGTGATTCTTAGAAAAACTCTCTAATGGTCCACTTCTTCAAATTTCGGTTTTCTAGGGTGAGGCATTTGATTCCACAACCGCGAAAAACTCTAGCTCGATTATATAGCGGATTGGAAACTTCTCTTTGTTTCGAGTTCGCGCTGAAATCAGCGGCAGCAGTCCCTAATGCCACATCCAGAAACATATATTAACGGTTGGGGAACGCAATGTAATTGATCCTAGCATCATCTAACCTATCCACCCTAACTTCCTATGTACCTTTCGTGCCGTTCCCCTTCTTGTTTCGGTACGTAGTTCAACATAGAGATTTTCGATGCAATTCCGAGATTTCACTCTAAACAAGTGCTACTTTGAGGCCTATGACAAGTGATTCTTAGAAAAACTCTCTAATGGTCCACTTCTTCAAATTTAGGTTTTCTAGGGTGTGGCATTTGATTCCACAACCGCGAAAAACTCTAGCTCGATTATATAGCGGATTGGAAACTTCTCTTTGTTTTGAGTTCGCGCTGAAATCAGCGCCAGCAGTCCCTAATGCCACATCTAGAAACATATATTAACGGTTGGGGAATGCAATGTAATTGATACTACCATCATCTAACCTATCCACCCTAACTTCCTATGTACCTTTCGTGCCGTTCCCCTTCTTGTTTCGGTACGTAGTTCGACATAGAGATTTTCTATGCAATTCCGAGATTTCACTCTAAACAAGTGCTACTTTGAAGCCTATGACAAGTGATTCTTAGAAAAACTCTCTAATGGTCCACTTCTTCAAATTTAGGTTTTCTAGGGTGAGGCATTTGATTCCACAACCGCGAAAAACTCTAGCTCGATTATATAGCGGATTGGAAACTTCTCTTTGTTTCGAGTTCGCGCTGAAATCAGCGCCAGCAGTCCCTAATGCCACATCCGTAAACATATATTAACGGTTGGGGGAACGCAATGTAATTGATCCTACCATCATCTAACCTATCCACCTTAACTTCCTATGTACCTTTCGTGCCGTTCCCTTCTTGTTTCGGTATGTAGTTCGACATAGAGATTTTTGATGCAATTCCGAGATTTCACTCTAAACAAGTGCTACTTTGAGGCCTATGACAAGTGATTCTTAGAAAAAACTCTAATGGTCCACTTCTTCAAATTTAGGTTTTCTAGGGTGAGGCATTTGATTCCAAAACCGCGAAAAACTCTAGCTCGATTCTATAGCGGATTGGAAACTTCTCTTTGTTTCGAGTTCGCGATGAAATCAGCGCCGCCAGCCCCTAATGCCACATCCGAAACATATATTAACGGTTGGGGAACGCAATGTAATTGATCCTAGCATCATCTAACCTATCCACCCTAACTTCCTATGTACCTTTTCGTGCCGTTCCCTTCTTGTTTCGGTATGTAGTTCGACATAGAGGATTTTCGATGCAATTCCGAGATTTCACTCTAAACAAGTGCTACTTTGAAGCCTATGACAAGTGATTCTTAGAAAAACTCTAATGGTCCACTTCTTCAAATTTAGGTTTTCTAGGGTGAGGCATTTGATTCCACAACCGCGAAAAACTCTAGCTCGATTATATAGCGGATTGGAAACTTCTCTTTGTTTCGAGTTCGCGCTGAAATCAGCGCCAAAGAGATCCCTAATGCCACATCCAGAAACATATATTAACGGTTGGGGAACGCAATGTAATTGATCCTAGCATCATCTAACCTATCCACCCTAACTTCCTATGTACCTTTCGTGCCGTTCCCCTTCTTGTTTCGGTACGTAGTTCGACATAGAGATTTTCGATGCAATTCCAAGATTTCACTCTAAACAAGTGCTACTTTGAGGCCTATGACAAGTCATTCTTAGAAAAACTCTCTAATGGTCCACTTCTTCAAATTTAGGTTTTCTAGGGTGAGGCATTTGATTCCACAACCGCGAAAAACTCTAGCTCGATTCTATAGCGGATTGGAAACTTCTCTTTGTTTCAAGTTCGCACTGAAATCAGCACCCGCAGTCCCTAATGCCACATCTAGAAACATATATTAACGGTTGGGTAACGCAATGTAATTGAACCTACCATCATCTAACCTATCCACCCTAACTTCCTATGTATAGTTCGTGCCCTTCCCCTTCTTGTTTCGGTGCGTACGTCGACATAGAGATTTTGGATGAAATTCCAAGATTTCACTCTAAACAAGTACTACTTTGAGGCCTATGACAACTGATTCTTAGAAAAACTCTCTAATGGTCCACTTCTTCAAATTTAGGTTTTCTATGGTGAGGCATTTGATTCCACAACCGCGAAAAACTCTAGCTCGATTCTATAGTGGATTGGAAACTTCTCTTTGTTTCGAGTTCGCGCTGAAATCAGCGCCAGCAGTCCCTAATGCCACATCCAGAAACATATATTAACGGTTGGGTAACGCAATGTAATTCAACCTACCATCATCTAACCTATCCACCTTAACTTCCTATGTACCTTTCGTGCCGTTCCCCTTCTTGTTTCGGTACGTAGTTCGGCATAGAGATTTTCGATGCAATTCCGAGATTTCACTCTAAACAAGTGCTACTTTGAGGCCTATGACAAGTGATTCTTAGAAAAACTCTCTAATGGTCCACTTCTTCAAATTTAGGTTTTCTAGGGTGAGGCATTTGATTCCACAACCGCGAAAAACTCTAGCTCGATTCTATAGCGGATTGGAAACTTCTCTTTGTTTCGAGTTCGCGATGAAATCAGCGCCAGCAGTCCCTAATGCCACATCCAGAAACATATATTAACGGTTGGGGAACGCAATGTAATTGATGCTAGCATCATCTAACCTATCCACCCTAACTTCCTATGTACCTTTCGTGCCGTTCCCCTTCTTGTTTCGGTATGTAGTTCGACATAGGGATTTTCGATGCAATTCCGAGATTTCACTCTAAACAAGTGCTACTTTGAAGCCTATGACAAGTGATTCTTAGAAAAACTCTCTAATGGTCCACTTCTTCAAATTTCGGTTTTCTAGGGTGAGGCATTTGATTCCACAACCGCGAAAAACTCTAGCTCGATTATATAGCGGATTGGAAACTTCTCTTTGTTTCGAGTTCGCGCTGAAATCAGCGGCAGCAGTCCCTAATGCCACATCCAGAAACATATATTAACGGTTGGGGAACGCAATGTAATTGATCCTAGCATCATCTAACCTATCCACCCTAACTTCCTATGTACCTTTCGTGCCGTTCCCCTTCTTGTTTCGGTACGTAGTTCGACATAGAGATTTTCGATGCAATTCCGAGATTTCACTCTAAACAAGTGCTACTTTGAGGCCTATGACAAGTGATTCTTAGAAAAACTCTCTAATGGTCCACTTCTTCAAATTTAGGTTTTCTAGGGTGAGGCATTTGATTCCACAACCGCTTAAAAACTCTAGCTCGATTCTATAGCGGATTGGAAACTTCTCTTTGTTTCGAGTTCGCGCTGAAATCAGCGCCAGCAGTCCCTAATGCCACATCTAGAAACATATATTAACGGTTGGGTAACGCAATGTAATTGAACCTACCATCATCTAACCTATCCACCCTAACTTCCTATGTATAGTTCGTGCCCTTCCCCTTCTTGTTTCGGTCGTAGTACGTCGACATAGAGATTTTGGATGAAATTCCAAGATTTCACTCTAAACAAGTACTACTTTGAGGCCTATGACAAGTGATTCTTAGAAAAACTCTAATGGTCCACTTCTTCAAATTTAGGTTTTCTATGGTGAGGCATTTGATTCCACAACCGCGAAAAACTCTAGCTCGATTCTATAGTGGATTGGAAACTTCTCTTTGTTTTCGAAGTTCGCGCTGAAATCAGCGCCAGCCAGATCCCTAATACCACATCCGAAAACATATATTAACGGTTGGGTAACGCAATGTAATTCAACCTACCATCATCTAACCTATCCACCCTAACTTCCTATGTACCTTTCGTGCCCTTCCCCTTCTTGTTTTAAGGTCGGTGCGTAGTTCGACATAGAGATTTTGGATGAAATTCCAAGATTTCACTCTAAACAAGTACTACTTTGAGGCCTATGACAAGTGATTCTTAGAAAAACTCTCTAATGGTCCACTTCTTCAAATTTAGGTTTTCTATGGTGAGGCATTTGATTCCACAACCGCGAAAAAAAACTCTAGCTCGATTCTATAGTGGATTGGAAACTTCTCTTTGTTTTGAGTTCGCGCTGAAATCAGCGCCAGCCAATCCCTAATGCCACATCCAAAAACATATATTAACGGTTGGGGAACGCAATGTAATTCAACCTACCATCATCTAACCTATCCACCTTAACTTCCTATGTACCTTCGTGCCGTTCCCTTCTTGTTTCGGATGCGTAGTTCGACATAGAGATTTTCGATGCAATTCCGAGATTTCACTCTAAACAAGTGCTACTTTGAGGCCTATGACAAGTGATTCTTAGAAAAACTCTCTAATGGTCCACTTCTTCAAATTTAGGTTTTCTAGGGTGAGGCATTTGATTCCACAACCGCGAAAAACTCTAGCTCGATTATATAGCGGATTGGAAACTTCTCTTTGTTTTGAGTTCGCGCTGAAATCAGCGCCAGCAGTCCCTAATGCCACATCTAGAAACATATATTAACGGTTGGGGAATGCAATGTAATTGATACTACCATCATCTAACCTATCCACCCTAACTTCCTATGTACCGTTCGTGCCGTTCCCCTTCTTGTTTCGGTGCATAGGTCGACATAGAGATTTTGGATGCAATTCCGTGATTTCACTCTAAACAAGTGCTACTTTGAAGCCTATGAAAAGTGATTCTTAGAAAAACACACTAATGGTCGACTTCTTCAAATTTAGGTTTTCTAGGGTGAGGCATTTGATTCCACAACTGCAAAAAACTCTAGCTCGATTCTATAGCGGATTGGAAACTTCTCTTTGTTTCGAGTTCGCGCTGAAATCAGCGCCAGCAGTCCCTAATGCCACATCCAGAAACATATATTAACGGTTGGGGAACGCAATGTAATTGATCCTAGCATCATCCAACCTATCCACCCTAACTTCCTATGTACCTTTCGTGCCGTTCCCCTTCTTGTTTCGGTACGTAGTTCGACATAGAGATTTTCTATGCAATTCCGAGATTTCACTCTAAACAAGTGCTACTTTGAAGCCTATGACAAGTGATTCTTAGAAAAACTCTCTAATGGTCCACTTCTTCAAATTTAGGTTTTCTAGGGTGAGGCATTTGATTCCACAACCGCGAAAAACTCTAGCTCGATTCTATAGCGGATTGGAAACTTCTCTTTGTTTCGAGTTCGCGCTGAAATCAGCGCCAGCAGTCCCTAATGCCACATCCAGAAACATATATTAACGGTTGGGTAACGCAATGTAATTGAACCTACCATCATCTAACCTATCCACCCTAACTTCCTATGTACCATTCGTGCCGTTCCCCTTCTTATTTCGGTATGTAGTTCGACATAGAGATTTTCGATGCAATTCCAAGATTTCACTCTAAACAAGTGCTACTTTGAAGCCTATGACAAGTGATTCTTAGAAAAACTCTCTAATGGTCCACTTCTTCAAATTTAGGTTTTCTAGGGTGAGGCATTTGATTCCACAACCGCGAAAAACTCTAGCTCGATTATATAGCGGATTGGAAACTTCTCTTTGTTTCGAGTTCGCGCTGAAATCAGCGCCAGCAGTCCCTAATGCCACATCCAGAAACATATATTAACGGTTGGGGAACGCAATGTAATTGATCCTAGCATCATCTAACCTATCCACCCTAACTTCCTATGTACCTTTCGTGCCGTTCCCCTTCTTGTTTCGGTACGTAGTTCAACATAGAGATTTTCGATGCAATTCCGAGATTTCACTCTAAACAAGTGCTACTTTGAGGCCTATGACAAGTGATTCTTAGAAAAACTCTCTAATGGTCCACTGCTTCAAATTTAGGTTTTCTAGGGTGTGGCATTTGATTCCACAACCGCGAAAAACTCTAGCTCGATTATATAGCGTATTGGAAACTTCTCTTTGTTTTGAGTTCGCGCTGAAATCAGCGGCAGCAGTCCCTAATGCCACATCTAGAAACATATATTAACGGTTGGGGAATGCAATGTAATTGATACTACCATCATCTAACCTATCCACCCTAACTTCCTATGTACCGTTCGTGCCGTTCCCCTTCTTGTTTCGGTACGTAGTTCGACATAGAGATTTTCTATGCAATTCCGAGATTTCACTCTAAACAAGTGCTACTTTGAAGCCTATGACAAGTGATTCTTAGAAAAACTCTCTAATGGTCCACTTCTTCAAATTTAGGTTTTCTAGGGTGAGGCATTTGATTCCACAACCGCGAAAAACTCTAGCTCGATTATATAGCGGATTGGAAACTTCTCTTTGTTTTGAGTTCGCGCTGAAATCAGCGCCCGGCAATCCCCTAATGCCACATCCAGAAACATATATTAACGGTTGGGGAACGCAATGTAATTGATCCTACCATCATCTAACCTATCCACCTTAACTTCCTATGTACCTTTCGTGCCGTTCCCCTTCTTGTTTCGGTACGTAGTTCGACATAGAGATTTTCGATGCAATTCCGAGATTTCACTCTAAACAAGTGCTACTTTGAGGCCTATGACAAGTGATTCTTAGAAAAACTCTCTAATGGTCCACTTCTTCAAATTTAGGTTTTCTAGGGTGAGGCATTTGATTCCACAACCGCGAAAAACTCTAGCTCGATTCTATAGTGGATTGGAAACTTCTCTTTGTTTCGAGTTCGCGCTGAAATCAGCGCCAGCAGTCCCTAATGCCACATCTAGAAACATATATTAACGGTTGGGGAACGCAATGTAATTGATACTACCATCATCTAACCTATCCACCCTAACTTCCTATGTACCGTTCGTGCCGTTCCCCTTCTTGTTTCGGTGCGTAGGTCGACATAGAGATTTTGGATGCAATTCCATGATTTCACTCTAAACAAGTGCTACTTTGAAGCCTATGACAAGTGATTCTTAGAAAAACTCAATAATGGTCAACTTCTTCAAATTTAGGTTTTCTAGGGCGAGGCATTTGATTCCACAACCGCGAAAAACTCTAGCTCGATTCTATAGCGGATTGGAAACTTCTCTTTGTTTCGAGTTCGCACTGAAATCAGCACCCGCAGTCCCTAATGCCACATCTAGAAACATATATTAACGGTTGGGTAACGCAATGTAATTGAACCTACCATCATCTAACCTATCCACCCTAACTTCCTATGTATAGTTCGTGCCCTTCCCCTTCTTGTTTCGGTGCGTAGGTCGACATAGAGATTTTGGATGCAATTCCAAGATTTCACTCTAAACAAGTACTACTTTGAGGCCTATGACAACTGATTCTTAGAAAAACTCTCTAATGGTCCACTTCTTCAAATTTAGGTTTTCTATGGTGAGGCATTTGATTCCACAACCGCGAAAAACTCTAGCTCGATAATATAGCGGATTGGAAACTTCTCTTTGTTTCGAGTTCGCGATGAAATCAGCGCCAGGCAGTCCCCTAATGCCACATCCAGAAACATATATTAACGGTTGGGGAACGCAATGTAATTGATCCTACCATCATCTAACCTATCCACCTTAACTTCCTATGTACCTTTCGTGCCGTTCCCCTTCTTGTTTCGGTACGTAGTTCGACATAGAGATTTTCGATGCAATTCCGAGATTTCACTCTAAACAAGTGCTACTTTGAGGCCTATGACAAGTGATTCTTAGAAAAACTCTCTAATGGTCCACTTCTTCAAATTTAGGTTTTCTAGGGTGAGGCATTTGATTCCACAACCGCGAAAAACTCTAGCTCGATTCTATAGTGGATTGGAAACTTCTCTTTGTTTCGAGTTCGCGCTGAAATCAGCGCCAAAGTCCCTAATGCCACATCTAGAAACATATATTAACGGTTGGGGAACGCAATGTAATTGATACTACCATCATCTAACCTATCCACCCTAACTTCCTATGTACCTTTCGTGCCGTTCCCCTTCTTGTTTCGGTACGTAGTTCGACATAGAGATTTTGGATGCAATTCCATGATTTCACTCTAAACAAGTGCTACTTTGAAGCCTATGACAAGTGATTCTTAGAAAAACTTTATAATGGTCGACTTCTTCAAATTTAGGTTTTCTAGGGCGAGGCATTTGATTCCACAACCGCGAAAAACTCTAGCTCGATTCTATAGCGGATTGGAAACTTCTCTTTGTTTCGAGTTCGCGCTGAAATCAGCACCCGCCGATCCCTAATGCCACATCTAGAAAAACATATATTAACGGTTGGGTAACGCAATGTAATTGAACCTACCATCATCTAACCTATCCACCCTAACTTCCTATGTATAGTTCGTGCCCTTCCCCTTCTTGTTTCGGTGCGTACGTCGACATAGAGATTTTGGATAAAATTCCAAGATTTCACTCTAAACAAGTACTACTTTGAGGCCTATGACAACTGATTCTTAGAAAAACTCTCTAATGGTCCACTTCTTCAAATTTAGGTTTTCTATGGTGAGGCATTTGATTCCACAACCGCGAAAAACTCTAGCTCGATTCTATAGCGGATTGGAAACTTCTCTTTGTTTCGAGTTCGCGATGAAATCAGCGCCAGCAGTCCCTAATGCCACATCCAGAAACATATATTAACGGTTGGGGAACGCAATGTAATTGATCCTACCATCATCTAACCTATCCACCTTAACTTCCTATGTACCTTTCGTGCCGTTCCCCTTCTTGTTTCGGTACGTAGTTCGACATAGAGATTTTCGATGCAATTCCGAGATTTCACTCTAAACAAGTGCTACTTTGAGGCCTATGACAAGTGATTCTTAGAAAAACTCTCTAATGGTCCACTTCTTCAAATTTAGGTTTTCTAGGGTGAGGCATTTGATTCCACAACCGCAAAAAACTCTAGCTCGATTCTATAGCGGATTGGAAACTTCTCTTTGTTTCGAGTTCGCGCTGAAATCAGCGCCAGCAGTCCCTAATGCCACATCCCGAAACATATATTAACGGTTGGGTAACGCAATGTAATTGAACCTACCATCATCTAACCTATCCACCCTAACTTCCTATGTACCGTTCGTGCCCTTCCCCCTTCTTGTTTTTTCATGTAGTTCGACATAGAGATTTTGGATGCAATTCCAAGATTTCACTCTAAACAAGTACTACTTTGAGGCCTATGACAACTGATTCTTAGAAAAACTCTCTAATGGTCCACTTCTTCAAATTTAGGTTTTCTATGGTGAGGCATTTGATTCCACAACCGCGAAAAACTCTAGCTCGATTCTATAGCGGATTGGAAACTTCTCTTTGTTTCGAAGTTCACGCTGAAATCAGCGCCAGTCCCTAATGCCACTTCCGAAACATATATTTACGGTTGGGGAACGCAATGTAATTGATACTACCATCATCTAACCTATCCACCCTAACTTCCTATGTACCGCTTCGTGCCGCTCCCTTCTTGTTTCGGTCGTATGTAGGTCGACATAGAGAGATTTTCGATGCAATTCCGTGATTTCACTCTAAACAAGTGCTACTTTGAAGCCTATGACAAGTGATTCTTAGAAAAACTCACTAATGGTCCGACTTCTTCAAATTTAGGTTTTCTAGTGGGAGGCATTTGATTCCACAACCGTGAAAAACTCTAGCTCGATTCTATAGCGGATTGGAAACTTCTCTTTGTTTCGAGTTAGCGCTGAAATCAGCGCCAGCAGTCCCTAATGCCACATCTAGAAACATATATTAACGGTTGGGTAACGCAATGTAATTGAACCTACCATCATCTAACCTATCCACCCTAACTTCCTATGTACAGTTCGTGCCCTTCCCCTTCTTGTTTCGGTGCGTAGGTCGACATAGAGATTTTGGATGAAATTCCAAGATTTCACTCTAAACAAGTACTACTTTGAGGCCTATGACAACTGATTCTTAGAAAAACTCTCTAATGGTCCACTTCTTCAAATTTAGGTTTTCTAGGGTGAGGCATTTGATTCCACAACCGCGAAAAACTCTAGCTCGATTCTATAGCGGATTGGAAACTTCTCTTTGTTTCGAGTTCGCACTGAAATCAGCGCCAGCAGTCCCTAATGCCACATCTAGAAACATATATTAACGGTTGGGGAACGCAATGTAATTGATACTACCATCATCTAACCTATCCACCCTAACTTCCTATGTACCGTTCGTGCCGTTCCCCTTCTTGTTTTGGTGCGTAGGTCGACATAGAGATTTTGGATGCAATTCCGTGATTTCACTCTAAACAAGTGCTACTTTGAAGCCTATGACAAGTGATTCTTAGAAAAACTCACTAATGGTCGACTTCTTCAAATTTAGGTTTTCTAGGGTGAGGCATTTGATTCCACAACCGCGAAAAACTCTAGCTCGATTCTATAGCGGATTGGAAACTTCTCTTTGTTTCGAGTTCGCGCTGAAATCAGCGCCAGCAGATCCCCTAATGCCACATCTAGAAACATATATTAACGGTTGGGTAATGCAATCTAATTGAACCTACCATCATCTAACCTATCCACCCTAACTTCCTATGTACCATTCGTGCCCTTCCCCTTCTTGTTTTTAGGTATGTAGTTCGACATAGAGATTTTGGATGAAATTCCAAGATTTCACTCTAAACAAGTACTACTTTGAGGCCTATGAGAAGTGATTCTTAGAAAAACTATCTAATGGTCCACTTCTTCAAATTTAGGTTTTCTAGGGTGAGGCATTTGATTCCACAACCGCGAAAAACTCTAGCTCGATTCTATAGCGGATTGGAAACTTCTCTTTGTTTTGAGTTCGCGCTGAAATCAGCGCCAGCAGTCCCTAATGCCACATCTAGAAACATATATTAACGGTTGGGTAACGCAATGTAATTGAACCTACCATCATCTAACCTATCCACCTTAACTTCCTATGTACCTTTCGTGCCGTTCCCCTTCTTGTTTCGGTACGTAGTTCGACATAGAGATTTTCGATGAAATTCCAAGATTTCACTCTAAACAAGTACTACTTTGAGGCCTATGACAAGATTCTTAGAAAAACTCTCTAATGGTCCACTTCTACAAATTTAGGTTTTCTATGGTGAGGCATTTGATTCCACAACCGCGAAAAACTCTAGCTCGATTCTATAGCGGATTGGAAACTTCTCTTTGTTTTGAGTTCAAGCGCTGAAATCAGCGCCAGCAGATCCCTAATGCCACATCTAGAAACATATATTAACGGTTGGGGAACGCAATAAAATTGATACTACCATCATCTAACCTATCCACCCTAACTTCCTATGTACCTTTAGTGCCCTTGCCCTTCTTGTTTTTCGGTCGTAGGTCGACATAGAGATTTTGGATGAAATTCCAAGATTTCACTCTAAACAAGTACTACTTTGAGCCCTATGACAACTAATTCTTAGAAAAACTCTCTAATGGTCCACTTCTTCAAATTTAGGTTTTCTATGGTGAGGCATTTGATTCCACAACCGCGAAAAACTCTAGCTCGATTCTATAGCGGATTGGAAACTTCTCTTTGTTTCGAGTTCACGCTGAAATCAGCGCCAGCAATCCCTAATGCCACATCCGAAACATATATTAACGGTTGGGGAACGCAATGTAATTGATCCTACCATCATCTAACCTATCCACCTTAACTTCCTATGTACCTTTCGTGCCGCTTCCATTTCTTGTTTCGGGTACGTAGTTCGACATAGAGATTTTCGATGCAATTCCGAGATTTCACTCTAAACAAGTGCTACTTTGAAGCCTATGACAAGTGATTCCTAGAAAAACTCTCTAATGGACCACTTCTTCAAATTTAGGTTTTCTTGGGTGAGGCATTTGATTCCACAACCGCGAAAAACTCTAGCTCGATCATATAGCGGATTGGAAACTTCTCTTTGTTTCGAAGTTAGCGCTGAAATCAGCGCCGGCATCCCTAATGCCACATCTAGAAACATATATTAACGGTTGGGGAACGCAATGTAATTGAACCTACCATCATCTAACCTATCCACCCTAACTTCCTATGTACAGTTCGTGCCCTTGCCCTTCTTGTTTCGGTGCGTAGGTCGACATAGAGATTTTGGATGAAATTCCAAGATTTCACTCTAAACAAGTACTACTTTGAGCCCTATGACAACTAATTCTTAGAAAAACTATCTAATGGTCCACTTCTTCAAATTTAGGTTTTCTATGGTGAGGCATTTGATTGCACAACCGCGAAAAACTCTAGCTCGATTCTATAGTGGATTGGAAACTTCTCTTTGTTTTGAGTTCGCGCTGAAATCAGCGCCAGCCCGATCCCTAATGCCACATCCAAAACATATATTAACGGTTGGGGAACGCAATGTAATTGATCCTACCATCATCTAGCCTATCCACCTTAACTTCCTATGTACCTTTCGTGCCGTTCCCCTTCTTGTTTCGATGCGTAGTTCGACATAGAGATTTTTGATTCAATTCCGAGATTTCACACTAAACAAGTGCTACTTTGAAGCCTATGACAAGTGATTCTTAGAAAAACTCTCTAATGGTCCACTTCTTCAAATTTAGGTTTTCTATGGTGAGGCATTTGATTCCACAACCGCGAAAAACTCTAGCTCGATTATATACCGGATTGGAAACTTCTCTTTGTTTCGAGCTCGCGCTGAAATCAGCGCCAGCAGTCCCTAATGCCACATCCAAAACATATATTAACGGTTGGGGAACGCAATGTAATTCATCCTACCATCATCTAACCTATCCACCTTAATTTCCTATCTACCTTTCGTTCCGTTCCCCTTCTTGTTTTCGGTACGTAGTTCGACATAGAGATTTTCGATGCAATTCCGAGATTTCACTCTAAACAAGTGCAACTTTGAGGCCTATGACAAGTGATTCTTAGAAAAACTCTCTAATGGTCCACTTCTTCAAATTTAGGTTTTCTAGGGTGAGACATTTGATTCCACAACCGCGAAAAACTCTAGCTCGATTGTATAGTGGATTGGAAACTTCTCTTTGTTTCGAGTTCGTGCTGAAATCAGCGCCAGCAGTCCCTAATGCCACATCCAGAAACATATATTAACGGTTGGGGAACGCAATGTAATTGATCCTAGCATCATCTAACCTATCCACCCTAACTTCCTATGTACCTTTCGTGCCGTTCCCCTTCTTGTTTCGGTACGTAGTTCGACATAGAGATTTTCGATGCAATTCCGAGATTTCACTCTAAACAAGTGCTACTTTGAAGCCTATGACAAGTGATTCTTAGAAAAACTCTCTAATGGTCCACTTCTTCAAATTTAGGTTTTCTAGGGTGAGGCATTTGATTCCACAACCGCGAAAAACTCTAGCTCGATTCTATAGCGGATTGGAAACTTCTCTTTGTTTTGAGTTCGCTGAAATCAACGCCAAAGATTCCCTAATGCCACATCCAGAAACATATATTAACGGTTGGGTAACGCAATGTAATTGAACCTACCATCATCTAACCTATCCACCCTAACTTTCGATGTACCATTCGGTGCGCTCCCCTTCTTGTTTCGGTATGTAGTTCGACATAGAGATTTTCGATGCAATTCCGAGATTTCACTCTAAACAAGTGTTACTTTGAAGCCTATGACAAGTGATTCTTAGAAAAACTCTCTAATGGTCCACTTCTTCAAATTTAGGTTTTCTAGGGTGAGGCATTGGATTCCACAACCGCGAAAAAGTCTAGCTCTATTCTATAGCGGATTGGAAAGTTCTCTTTGTTTCTAGTTCGCGCTGAAATCAGCACCAGCAGTCCCTAATGCCACATCCGAAAACATATATTAACGATTGGGGAACGCAATGTAATTGATCCTACCATCATCTAACCTATCCTCCCTAACTTCCTATGTACCGTTCGTGCCGTTCCCCTTCTTGTTTCGGTACGTAGGACGAGACAGAGATTTTCAATGCAATTCCAAGATTTCACTCTAAACAAGTGCTAATTTGAGGCCTATGACAAGTGATTCTTAGAAAAACTCTCTGGTAGTCTACTTGTTCTAATTTAGGTTTTCTAGGGTGAGGCATTGTGAAAAACTCTAGCTCGATTTTATAGCTGGATTGGAAACTTCTCTTTGTTTCGAGTTCGTGCTAAAATCAGCGCCAGCAATCCCTAATGCCACATCTCGAAACATATATTAACGGTTGGGGAACGCAATGTAATTGATCCTACCATCATCTAACCTATCCACCCTAACTTCCTATGTACCGTTAGGTATTGTCGTTCCCTTCTTGTTTTGGTACGAGGTTGTTGGGATCTAACTTTGATTTCTATTTTAACTTTTCAGTCCCAAACTTTGAAGATTTCGAGTACTTTCGAGGTCGGTTGCAAAACAAAAAAGTCGAGTAATGCAACGAAGGTGACTTCGCGAGACTTTGGCTTCGCGGAAAGGCAACAAGAATGAAATAGGAAAATTGAAGACAGAGGTCCAAGCGAAGATGACCACAAAGCAGCGGCTTCATTGCCAAGCTAGAATACTATCTTCGAAGGAGCGAAAAAGCATCACGAAGACATCTAAGATCACCTTAGAAGAAGCGAAAATGAAGAATACGTCTTCGCTGAAGAAAATGTACTATAGAGAGTCACTTCAGGAATTCTTAGTATTTTTGTAAACAACTACGAAGCCGGGGGGACTATAAATACCCCCGGCATCCTTTGTAAACGCCATGTTGAATGGCCACTTTGTAAACCAAATCATCATCAATAACATGTTGTGTTGAGCATTCACCCAACATCTTGGCGCCCACCGTTTGTGTGAGCAACGATCTATCCCACGGCCATCAAGAAATCATGGGAAGACCTCCCAAGAACAAGTCGACAAGTATTGCCGAAGAAGCAACAACAACAGAGAATGAAGTACCAAGAACAAGCGAAGACAACATCTCCAAAGAGACCACTACTCAAGAAAATCAGAGCGAAGAGTCAAGAAAACTACAACAACTAGAAGAAGAGTTGGTCAAGAAACGAGAAAGAACTTGAGGCTTGCAAAGCCGAGAACCGGAGAGAAAAGACATTGAAGCAAAGAATAGAGGAAGCTCAAGCAGAAGCTAAAAAGATTGAATGAAGAACTCAATGATCAAGATCACGAAGTTATCATAACAAACGAAGTCAAAACAAATCAAAGCAATGAAAAGGCAATAGTCACAATAGACCCAGAGTCTCCATTATCAGTGGACTTACAAATGGCAAAATGGCCAAAAGGCTTCAAGTTCAACGTCATACCAACTTATGAAGGTTTGACAGATCCAAGGCAATTCTTGATGAGCTTTGAAGCAGCTGTTGAATCGGGAGGAGGAGATGATAAAACACTAGCAAAGGCACTTATCATGGCAATGAAAGGACCAGCTCAGAAATGGTATGCTTCGCTCAAGCCAAGATCCCTCAAAAGTTGGGAACAACTCAGAACAACTTTGTTAGTTGATTTCCAAGGATTCCAACACACAGGCTTAACAAGTGATGATTTGTTCGACATCAAGCAATACCCGAAAGAACCAATAATTCAGTACTATAAAAGATTCATCCAAATGAAGACCCAAATTCCGAAGTATCGGACGAAGTCGTCATCATTGTTTGCAATCGGGGGCCTTAGAGCGGACAATTGTCTTCGCATCTCAAAAGAGAGAGACCAACAACTGCCGCTCAATTATACGAAGAAATTCAAAAATATGCACGATCAGACGATGATTTCAGGAAAAAGACCGAAGAAAAGAATGCACAAAGAAATCAAGCGAAGACAAACAATCAATTCAGGCCACAAAATTTCGAGCGAAGACCATACCACCATCAATATCAACCACCACTTCGCGTGAACCAAATTAACAATGAGCAAAGCGAAGACAATATTCAAGCACAAAATAACCAGCGAAGCCAGTACAACAACAGAAATTTCAATAACAGCCAAAGAGGAGGTTTCAATCAAAGATTCTAAAGAAGAATTCTAAAAGCCCTGAAGAAATGTATTGCATCATCCATGGCAAAGGGGCTGGCCACACATCAAAAAATGTGCCCAATGGTGAAAAAAAGCATAGAGCAATTACAACAAGAGGGCAAATCGCTAGAAAATCAAAGATCAATAAACTTTTTGTCTCAAGCAAGCACTTCGCATAATCAGGCATACTTTGATCCAAGTTACAACCAACAAGTGCTACCAGGACCACCCCCAATATACAATTGTCAACCATTGGCAATGGCTCCGCCACAATGGGGACAAATACAAAGTTTACAAACAAGTGAAGCTTCGGTGGCAAATAACACACCAAATGTTCAAAACAACAGCTCACCGGGTCACGTTTCAACAAAGAAGCGAGGGAGAATAATGACAATGCAGGAGGGAACAGCATAGAGCATGCAACCAACAACGAGAGAAGAAACTATTTTAGAAGAGTCAACGCAATAACAATGGAGGGACCTTACAAGAAAACAAGATGGTCACACCAACCAATCATATTCACAGAGCAAGACATGAAACTTAAAGACTATCCACACATGGACGCCATGTTGGTATTTGTTAAGCCCACAGAAATATTTATAACTTGTATAGTCCGCAAGCGCACGGATACCGGCGAGCACTTCACCCGGGAGGAGGGTTTTAAATATCGTATCCACAAGGAGAATGGTGTGAGGGTAACGAAGCCAATAACTAAACCCAAGAGGTATGACAAGAAGGATGGAGAGGATAAAGAGTTAAAGAAGATTTCTATGGTTGTCTAGTTCCTATTCATGTAAGCTATGTTGATATTGTCTTATGGGGAAATGATTCATTGGGATAGACATTTGCAAAGAATGTCAACCCCAAGCCAAGGATCCTGCCAAAGCCTATCCAACGGGATGTGGAATACAAAGAATTAACGTAGCTATAAGTCACCTACGTTAGTTACCACACTCCAGAAGGTAGGGTGCATCCACAAGTAACCTTGGTCTAAGCGCCCGCGCCTAAACCTACAGCTACTCCTCTAATCTATAGCGTCCCACAGTTAAAGTACTCAAACAAGAGTTGTGAACAATAAGAACAATACTAACACTTAAGATAACACGATTACTTACTCAAACAAGAAGTCAATCTGCCATGAAGTCTTAGAACCAAGCTCCAATGGAACTTGATCCCGGAGGTACAAGATGTAGAGGAGTCACCGACATGCCCGGTGCTTCCTCCAGCAGCTCATCCCTTCACCCTTGCTCTAGATCTCTAAAATAGAACTAGCTCTGGCTACTCTCGCAGGGAGCCATTGATCTAGATCTCTCAACTTGACTCTTGCTCCTCAACTCAACTCTAGGGCTTCTAGTTCTACATGGTGTTCTAGTTCTAGTTCTAGAACTAGAGAGGAGAGGTTAGGTCTCGGCCGTTGAATGGTGAGTTGAATGAATTCGAATGAATTAGGGTTTCACCCTCAAAGCAGGGGTCTCCTTATATAGCCCCGAGGTAGAGTAGGGGTCAAGCAAGCCTCCGTAGCCGTAGGATCAAACCGACCTTGATGGATGGATGAGATTGATCCTCATAGGCGGTTCAAACCGACCTAGGAAGATGGTCAATGACAGGTGGGCCCAGGGGGCGGCCGCCCTGGAGGGTGGCGGCGGCCGCCCGGCTCTATGCCGTGGGTCCCACCTTCTAGGCCCGATCCTCCGTGTCTTCTAGAGTCTTCTTACTTGGGTTCCAAGTCGGGTTACTTCACGACCATGTCTCCTCATCGTATGGGATGCAAACTCTGGGCTTTTACCTGCTTTTATCTGTTTAGTCCCTGAAAATATATAAATCACCAAAACTCGTGGAATTATGTCAAGAAAGCCCCTATACTATGTTAATATTCATTTTAAGCCCTTATTTTTGTTTTAAAAAACCTCTATATTTTATGCTATAAGAGATATCAACGAGCCATGGTCATAGAAGCAAATATTGATGGTTGGGATGTTACGAAGATCCTAGTGGATGGAGGAAGCTCCGGACATACTCTTCGCATCAACACCGGATGCAATGCAAATCAAAAGACAAAACTTGGGAAGAGCGAGAATATCCATTGGTTGGCTTTGGCGGAAAAAGGATAAATTCAATTGGAAGAATTGTGCTGCCCGTATCCTTCAAAACGCAAAAACAATGCAAGAACAGAGCAAGTAGCATTTGATGTCGTTGAAATGCATAGCCAATACAATGCAATATTCGGGAGAGGAAGCCTAAACATCTTCGAGGCTGTAATAAACTACTCCTACTTATGCATGAAGGTTCCAAAGAATCAATGGACCAATATCAATCCACGGAAATCAAACGGAAGCAAGAAACATTGAAAAAGATTCAACTCCAGCTCAAAGAAATATCCCGGCCATAGAAGAAATCGAAGAAGAAGAAGAAGACACGACGAGAACGCGAAGTCACAAAAGAAAGCGAAGACATGCTCCAAGGCGTAAAACCAAAGAAGTTTTGTTAGATCCAATGGTAAATGCAAAGAAAGTCATCATAGGAGCCAATCTAGCAAAAGAAGAGGAAGAACAGCTTGATAAGCTTTCTAAGAAGCAATCAAGATGTCTTCGCATGGTCACGAAAGACCTAGAAGGAGTCAGCAAAGACATTATCGAGCATCGCCTAAACATCGACCCAAGTTACAAACCAAAGAAACAAAAGTTGCGAAAAAAATCTCGAAGATAGAACAATAGCTGCGAAGGCTGAAGTACGTAGATTGCTTGACGCGAAGGTCATAAGAGATGTCCAATTCACAACTTGGCTAGCAAATATTGTGATGGTGAAGAAAAGCAAATGAAAAATGGAGAATATGCATAGACTTTACAGATCTCAATAAAGCTTGTCCAAAAGACAACTTCCTCATTACCAAGAATCGACACATTAGTCGATCAAGCTGCAGAAGTGAAATGCTGAGTTTCCTTGATTGCTTCTCGGGATATCATCAAATTTATATGAAGAAAGAAGATGAAGAAAAGACAAGTCTCATCACACCATTTGGAACTTATTGTTTCCAAAGAATGGCGAGAGGGGCTTCGCAATGCCGGGTCAAGCTTCATCGAAATGACTTCGGTAGCACTTAAAGATCAAATCGAGACAATCTGCCGGCATATGTTGACGACATAATAGTAAAAAGCAAGAAACGCGAAGACCACATCAAAGATTTGAAGCAAACATTTGAAAATTTGAGAAAATCAAATCTCAAACTCAATCCTGAGAAATGTACCTTCGGTGTGCAAAAGGGCAAGATCCTCGGATGTATAGTTTCAGCAAAAGGCATTGACCCAAATCCAGAGAAGATAAAAGCAATCATGCAAACAGAAGTTCCAAAGAACATCAAAGACATCCAAAAACTAACAGGAAGATTGGCTTCATTTGAATAGGTTCATATCAAAGTCGCGAAAAAAAGCTTTCCAATTTTTCAAGCACTCAAAGGAGCGAAGACAAACTTCACATGGGGAGAAGAGCAACAAAAAGCTTTTGAAGAAATAAAGAAGTATCTTTCAAATCCTTCAACATTAACAACACCAAACGTTGATCAAGAGTTACTTTTGTACATCTCAGCATCCGAGAAAGATGTAAGTGCAGTCTTGGTACAAGAAAGAGAAAAAGACCATGCGAAGAAACAAGAACCAATATACTTTGTCTCCGAAGCCCTCTCTGGCTCAAAAATGTTCTACTCAGAGATTGAGAAGATAGCATATGCAGTACTCATGGCAACAAGAAAATTGAAGCATTACTTCTTGGCGCACAAAGTAAGAATCCCAACAAATCAACCACTCAAAGACGTACTCCAAAGTTGTAAATCTTCTGGAAGGCTTGGCAAATGGGCAGCTAAAATCTCACAATATTTCATCGAATTTGAGAAGAGAACAGCAATAAAGTCACAGGTATTGGCAGATTTTATCTCAGATTGGACACCAGCAACAACCTACGAAGATCAAAAAGATCATCAAGAGTGGACTTTGTCTTGTCAAGAATGGACAATGAATTGTGATGGAGCATGGGGCTCCGCAGGGGCTGGTGTAGCAGCAATAATAACTTCGCCGTCCGGCATCAAGATGAAATACGCAGCAAGACTAGAATTTAGATGCACAAACAACATCGCGGAATATGAAGCAAGATTACTTTGGGCTTCGCAAGGCAAGAGAAATGGGAGTACAAAAATCCCGATCAAAACAGATTCTCGAGGTTGTTACAGCCACGTTGAGAAAAATTACAAGGCAAAAGATCCCGAACTAGCGAAGTATTTGCAAAGCGTTAGAGATCAAGAAAAACACTTCAAGGATTCACAAAGACGAAGCATCTCAAGAACAAGCAACGAAGAAGCAGATGAAATCGCGAAGGCAAAGAGCCCAAAAAAGTAAAATTGCCACCGGATGTGTTTTACCAAGTACTCTCGAATCTTCAATAAGAGCAAAAACGAAGAACCAAAGTATATCCACATCATTGAAAGCGAAGATTGAGATCAGAAATAATAGCCTTTCTAAGAGGATTCTATGAGCCGAAAAGCGAGAAGAAACAAGAATGAAGCACAAAACAAGAAATTACAAGCTCATCAATAATTAACTTTTCAAGCATGGCATTTGTGAACCGTTACTCAAATGCATTTCAACCGAAGAAGGCAAAGAATTGTTACAAGAAATACATAGTGGAACATGTGGAAATCATGCAGCCCAAGAGCCATAGCAGGAAAAAGCATTTAGACAAGGGTTCTATTGGCCAACAAAGACAAAAAGATAGCAAGGAAATAGTGAAAACTTGTCACAACTGCCAAATTTCAACAAGCAAGTCAAATGCTCCAGCTAATCCAATCCAAAGACATTGAACCAACTTGGCCACTTGCAAGATGGGGAATAGACATAATTGGAAAACTCCCTCCGGCCCAAGGCAACCATCAATATGCAAATCGTTGCGGTTGAATATTTCACAAATGGATAGAAGCTTAAGCCAATCACAAATATGTCATCCACAACAATGAAGAAGTTTCTTTGGCAAAATATAATTTACAGATTCGAGTCCCAAGACACATAACTTTGGATAATGGAACTCAATTCGATAGCGAAGACTTCGAAGCTATTGTGAAAGTATGGGAATTCAGCTTTGCTTCGCATCGATCGATATCCCCAATCCAATGGAGCCGTCGAAAAGAGCAAATGGCATTATATGTGTGGGAATTTCAAAAAATCTAGTGGGACTTCCAAAAGGAAAATGGGTTGAAGAACTACCAAGGATTGTTTGGAGTCATAATACAACCACAACAAGATCAACAAAGTTTACACCTTTCAAGCTACTATATGGAGATGAAGCAATGACTCCGAAGAAAGAAATACAATTCGGAGGTCCAAGAACAAATATCGAAATAACAAGCGAAGAAGATCAAAAGACAAGCAAAGACTTGCTCGAAGAAGAAAGAAACCAAGCTGTAATGAATCTCAGAAAGTACCAAGAAGAAACAAGCAAATGGTACAACAAGAAAGTAGTAAAAGAGAACTGCAACCAGGAGACTTCATGCTCAAGAGAAAAAGGAACGAAGACACGTGGGAAAGTTCCAGCAAAAGTGGGAAGGACCCTTCGTCATAACAAAATCAAACAGACAAGGATCTTATCATTTGGAGAACCTCAAGGGAGAAGAGTTAAGCCATACTTGGAACATTAAGGATCTTCGCAAAGTACTATCCCTAGATTTTACTTTGTTCAAGTTTTTTGTAAATAAGCAAGTTAGATTCAATTTCTTAGAAGCATTTTATCATTTCAATCAAGAGTTGCACTCTTTTTCCACTCGGGAAGCCCTTCGCAGAGTGGTGGTTTTAACGACGCAGAACTCTCTTTGTAAATTCTCATATCAAATATAAATGAGAAAGTAGTTTCCCCAACTTGTGCATTCTTTTCCATTATTCCATTTAATACGGCCGAAAAAGCAAAATGCTTAAACATCGGCTAAAAGTTTTTCACAAAAACAATTAGCGGTAGGTATAATTTTGAATACAAAACTGAAATTATTACCTACAAAATTCTCTAAGGAGAATGTTTGGCTTCAAAACGAAGTCTTCGCCCCCACTTCGCAAAAAAAGAAGGGGACGACGTTTCCAAAATTCTCTAAGGAGAATGTTTGGCTTCAAAACAAAGTCTTCGCTCCCACTTCGCAAAAAAGAAGGGGACGACGTTTTCAAAATTCTCTAAGGAGAATGTTTGGCTTTAAAACGAAGTCTTCGCTCCCACTTCGCAAAAAGAAGGGGACGACGTTTTCAAAATTCTCTAAGGAGAATGTTTGGCTTCAAAACGAAGTCTTCGCCCCACTTCGCAAAAAGAAGGGGACGACGTTTTCAAAATTCTCTAAGGAGAATGTTTGGCTTCAAAACGAAGTCTTCGCTCCCACTTCGCAAAAAGAAGGGGACGACGTTTTCAAAATTCTCTAAGGAAAATGTTCGGCTTCAAAACGAAGTCTCCGCCTCCACTCCATAAAAAGAAGGAGACGACGTTTTCAAAATCTTTCAAAAATATATATATATATATATATATATATATATATATATATATATATATATATATATATATATATATATATTGCTATAAGAAAGATCTCCATTATTGCTCCACACATACAAAGAGACAAGTTTACATAAAAATAATTAATACATCTTACAAAGTATTTATTCAAGTTTACATACAAAGATGAACGCCCAAAATTTAAACAATCAAAACTCTTCGTATAACACTAGTTGCCGCTTCGCTCAAAATATCTTCGACCACTTCATTAATTATTTTATCCGCCGATCTTGGAAACCATCCCCAAAAACAAAGCTTGGGGACGCACTTGAGCACGATGACTGAAACAAAAATTGTCTTAAGGACCAACAAAAGACAAAAATAAAACAAGAATAGAAACCTCAAGATACACAAAAATTAGTCAGTCCAACGGTACTAAAATCAATGACCCTAGGCATCCTATAAGAATCCTTTTCTTTGATTTCCCGAGACATTTATTCACAAAACCACCAATATCAACACGCGGTAAGCCTCCAAGAATTCCGAAGTCTCAAAAACAAAGTTATCCTTGGCAATCATAAGAGGCAAAACAAAGAACGATATCTTGCGCAGGCTTCGCTTGAGAAACCTCGCAGATATTCCATAGTCAAAATTCGACACAAATATCACAAACAAAAGTTAACTTCGTAATAATAACTTCGCGAGTGCACAAACCATAAATGTAGACAAGACCAAATAAACCGTTAACTTAACAAATTTATAACACTATTTGGCAAACAAGCTTTGTTTTTTCTCTCAAAACACTCAAAATACAAAAACTAATCTATGAAGCTAGCCCTTTCGCTCACTGACATTTTTTCCCCTGTTCCTCTCATCCTCTTCAAGAGCCTTCTTCTCTTCTTCTTCGTGCAACTTCTTCAAAGCCTCCTCTTCCCGTAAGATATCGAGTTCAATCTATTAAAAAGACAAGTCGAATGCAAAACAAATCTTCAAGTTCATCCAAAACCAAACACAATAAAGATAAACAAAGAATACCTTCTTCAGCTTCTCTTTAACCTTCTCAAGGCAGTGATCTCGACCACACTTGCACCAATACTCATTAAAAAACTTCTTGCAAAGAATATGAGTACGGGTAGAAATCTTGTTGATCGAATCACCGGGAATTTGAAGCTGGGGATCTCGCGAAGGTCTCATACATTGGGTCGCCGGCTTCTTTCATAAGATGCAATAGAGCTCGGGTTGAATACATCACACTTGTGTCAGAAGTAGTCTGAATAACAACCCCAAGATCTTCATATTGCCGGCACAACCAACTGAAAAATGGATCATGCTCTCCAAGTTCCCAACAAGGGTCCTCAGGAGTAGCACCCCACTTTTCGTACGAAGCCTGCACAACTCCCACATCCTAGTAAATTTCCTATATAGCATTTGATCCATTTCTACACTCTTCTTCTCAATATATTCCTTTTCTTTTACAAGATTAGCAATAGTAGTCTTCGCGACTTCAAGTTGCTGATCTTTCTCCTTGATAGTATCGTAAGCTTCATGATATAATCGATCCAACCTGTGCCACTCATCAACTGCATCACCCCTTTCCTTCTCCTTAGCTGCTAATTGGGATTTTAGAGATTCAATCTCCCCCAATAACGACTTCTCACGAACAGCAAAAGCTGTAGCTGTAACACCCCGTAAGAAAAACAACAATCCTCCGGAGGATTACCACACTACAGAACTACAGAGTACACGAAGCAAAATCTCGACATCTAGATTGAGCATAAAAATAAGTCTTCTACGATTACATATGAAGGATCCTCAAACCTAACCAACAAACCTCAGCTATTTACTACCGTGATACAAACCGATTGTACAACGGACTATCATATTACTGACAAGTGATTGTTCAAAGTGTACAACATATGTGCATGCTACTCCCATCCCGCCAAGCATCCTCGAAGCTCAAGTACCGAGATGGGGAACAAGCGTATGAGGTTTATGGAAAACCTCAAGAAGCAAACTACTTCAACCAAGTTATTTAAATCACAGTTTGATTAAGCATCAGATTTAAATTTTATAATAATAGAAACATCCAATGCTTTATATAAATATCAAAATACTTCCAAGCATAATGCAAGCTGCTTCAAAAGAAATATAAATATACTTACAAGTGCAATGCAAATGATGCAATGCAATGCAATGCATAACTTCACTTCTACCCACACAACCCAACAAGAGGGAGTGGGGGCTGCAACCACAATGCTCATCAATGTGCGTTGTCTGTACGGTACTTACCGCACCAATTTGGCTACGGTTTCTTCCAATGCATACCAACGGAAGGAGTGCAAATACAAATGTTGCAATGTATGCACTTCCCATACTTCATATACACCTCACAATTCATAATTTAGGAAGTAATACCACAAGATATAATATCATACTTCAAAGTAAATCAATAACTTCAATTTCATATTATCTGCCTAGTGTGAGAAACTGAAATTTAATGGAGGCAATTCAAACAACAAAGCTGAAGCATGTGGACCACGGCGCCACGCTTACTTGCCTTTACCGATGATCAAGCAAATGAGCTAGACACTCTTTGAAGGCAACAACCACCTGATTACAAGCAATTCTCAGTACTAATATCATCATACAAAACAAGTACAACAATGATTAACGCACAATAGGCCTCAAACATGTTGTTTATCTACCGCTTCGCTACGGTTCATGATAGCAGCACTCTTCTTTATCATTTTTTATAGACAAATAACCATACCATAATAAATTCCCAAAATCTACCATATCATAGAAAACTCATTTATCTACCACTTTCGTATTATGAAATTTGACACAAGAAGTCTAGAAAATAGCATAAACATCTTTGCATCTCAACTGAACTTTCGTCACCAAAACAGGACAGCAATCTTGTAAAATTTAAAACCTCTACAATTCGTATTCATATAACAAGTTCTAATTCCTCTGTTACGGGGCCAAAACTGGGTAAATATAGAATCTGTCCAGAATTTCGTCACTGCAAAACAGCCGTCTAAGAATGGCTGTAACTCCAAAAAATACAGAGGCTATGAGGGTGATATTGGTGTCAAAAGAAAGGTATTGAAGTCCTCTACAAATGTTTCCACTTCGTCAAAATTTATTGAGGCCACTAAGATGCCCTAAAATGGCGACGAACAGAAACTACACAATCTGACGGGATTTCAGGTCGTGGGGCGAGATCAAGTTTAGGGAATTTCGAGAATTAATCCATCCAAACCCGTTCCAATTGGATGATTTGATCCACAAAACATGAACCAAAGAAGGGGATTATGATCTGAAATCTCACCTAGGTTTAACCCAACAAGTACGATGACGAGACACCGGCTATCCACATCGTTGCAATGGATCGTCGCTCCCATGGAAAAAATGGAGAAGAACGGCACATCGGCGGCGGCGGCAAACCCTAGCGCTTCCTTCCTCCTTCTCCCTCTCCTCTCTGTTTTCCTGTGCAAGAGTGAGGGTGGCGGCTGTTGGGGTGGTTAGTCACGGTGGGAGGAAGAAGAGAAAAAGAACCACAATGGCTTCATGCAAAGGGGCGGCTAAATTTGGACAACACCGGTTGGGTAAAAATCACGGTTGAAAGATAAGAGCAAAAGAAGGGTGTCCACGCAAATGGGAGGCTAATTTAGGATAGCCATGAGCACTCTCTTCTAATCCAACAAGGAAGTGGATTTGCGTGAGAGTAATTACTATTTTTTTATTTCACATTAAACACTCCAACATGCAAAGCTTCATGATCCAGAATCCAATCTCCGATCAAAGCACATGAGTCATCAAAACCTTTGACAAGCCCATCACATCAATGTTCTCCCTTTATCCATCTAAGGAACGGATTAAGAAGTCAGCCATTATTAGATAAGAGTCTTAATAAAATTCATGTCAATGCATGCATTCTTGGGGTATTACATTCTCCCCTCCTTTAGGGAATTTGTCCCCGAATTCTTCCAAGCCGCAACGCTTGCTCAACAAACAAGAATTGAACCACATGTGCCGAAAGAAAATCACTTATCTAACTGGAAGAGCTTTGCATACCTCTTAGGCATATGAACCTCTAGCTATGAGTGTGACTTGCTCATAATATCTTGACATATTTGATAATCGCTATGAATATCAAACACAAGAACTCAATATTTGCGCTCCATATTATTTAACTCTCAAGTCTTATTTTATGGTCATCAGCTTAGCTTCTGTCTTCCGCTCTAGGTCTTTGAAGTTTTTCCCTCAACGTTGTGGCAGGAAACATTGAGGTTTATTCCTACCATAAGACTCCACAACTACAACCGACATGCTAAAGCACCAACATGGGTTATAAATGATATAAGGTCTATCAGAACTTTGAGCTAAGCTTCCCTTTGGCACCCAAATAAACAATTCCTTCTGTTGGTAAAATCTTAAAGAACATACCATCTCCTACTTCAAACTAAGCCTTAAATCAAACTACATCATAGCTCTTCTACCAACCCTGAGCAACAAGTTTTGTGTTTCAAGAGTTTATCCTACCCAAACAGACCAACCATGGAGCGCTCACCAGCAACATACTCACAAAGTTTAAATACATCTAGAACCATATAACGCTTCGTATGGAACCATATGAAAACTAGGAAGATAACTATTGATGTAAGCAAACTCTACCAAAGGCAAGAGCTTCCCAACTTCCCTTCCATGAAAGCACATACATGCATGCAATGTATCCTCTAAGGACTGAACAGTACGCTCAGACTGATAACAATCTATCTGAAGATGGGAATAAGTACTCCTATCAAGTTTCATGCCCTAGCACTATGTAGGCTTTGCCAAAAATTGGAAACAAACTTAGAGTCACAATCTAACAAAACAACATAGGTCACACCATGCAACCTCACAATCTCCTTAATATCCAACAAAATCTAATCTATAGTTGAATATGTAGTCTTCATTGGAATGAACTAAGCCACTCTAGTAAGCCTACCAATGGCCACCCAAATAGCACCTTTTGCAACTAGGCGAGCAAGGCAACCCAACTACAAAGCCATAGTAATATTCCTTGATTTCCACTCGGGGAGATCCAATGTTTTAGCATCCTAGCCAACCTCTATTACTTAGCTTTCACCTTCTGACAAATACCACACAAAACTACATACTTAGCAATATCAACTTCCATCCGCTTCCACCAAAATTTCTTCAAGTCTTCACACATCTTAGTCACACCTAGATACACCTTATTCGTGCAATGAGCTTCCTTGAAAATATCCAAATTCGCCTAGCCTTCGTGGATCGCATAGATGGAATCTAAATAGTCCCATCGACCTCCATACTAAACTCATGAGTTTACCTACCTCAATGCACTTGTGAATGGCCTAGAGTAAGATCTTATGACTAAGCCATTTCACCTTCTCATGCAATGGTGATTGAATAAAAAAAATGGGTCTCCTCATGTCCAACACCAACATAGCAAAGAGAAATACTATGTGGTCATCGATTAATGCCATGATTGCTTTAGGAACACATGTTGCTAAGAGTTGGGATTGAGATGGATATTTCCTGCTATCCGCCTATCTCGAAAAGATCAAAACCTTGTATTTATTGTCACTATTTGAATTCAAACCTTTAGTATTTGATAGTATATGAATCCAAATACCCAGCACTATATTTCTAGTTCATATCTGAGGTAGAGATCAACATTAAAATGATCCAAATGTAGGTGTAAGATCAGAGAGAAATATGGGATAGATTATGAGATATAGGACATAGTATCCACCTAAATCTGATTTAGTTTCATCCCTAAAAACAGGAGCATCTCTAGCAACATTTGTCTTTATTTGATGGTAATAAATAGTCAAATCATAATCCTTAATGAACTCTCGCCACCTCTTCTATCTCAAGTTTAGCTCCTTCGACTAAATATATACTTGATCCTCTGATGGTCTAGATGGTCTAGAAGGATATCAGAAGACTCACCACAAGGATAATGCATCCAAAACTTCAATGCGAATACCACTATTGCCAACTCAGAATCATGTGTAGATAAATCACCTCATGTTAGCTCAACTACCTAGATGCATAAGACATCACCCAACCTTCTTGCATGAGCACACCCCATACTAATTTTCCTTCTCCATTGTAAAACACTTTCCATTCTCCAAAAATCCATAATAGGATTACTCACCAATTTGTTCTTCGAAGTTCAAGAAGCTCACCTCAAACTTAATAATCATTGTATAAAGCAAAACCCCACTAGCTATTTCTCTTGCCATGTAGAGTGTCCACATTAGCATCACTAGAACATGTCATTATGTCTTTATTCAAACTATTTACTTTAATAAACCACATCATTTACTGGCATATATTACGTTGTCTACACTAGAATCCTATAAATCATCCACTAACATGTATTACATTACCAACACCATACATATACATCTCTTATTTATTATTAGTTAACATTCTAAGCTACTTATATTTCTCCTCCATTACCACAACAACGTGTGGGAAAAGCCACCTAGCGAACAAACCCTTCATAGTTAACTTGGTGATATGTTCTTAGAAACTAGATTAGTTCTAAACAAACTAATGATGGTATTCAGCAAGTGCAAGAAATCTTCCAACTTCCATGGCAATAGTTAGTCTCCCGCCACTCTACCAAACAAACATCATTCTTGGGATCTACAATGTTTCCATCCCAATTAATAACTTGTCAAAAAAAAAATCAACCATGAAAATCTAGAAGGCACACTTGTTAGGTTTGCCACAAAATGTATTCTATCCTTCAGAACATCTCCAACCTAGAGAGGAATGGACAACCTTCAAACCCCGTAACAAAGGTCAACCTTCACTATAGGACAAAATTACACAATAACCACTCATTCATGCCAACATGACCCGTAGAATAACTCTTACTACTAAAACTAAGCTTAGAGCATTACTTCGGCCAAAACTGACCTTTTGAATTCATGAAGAAAAGGGCAAAACACTAGTTCACTACTACCTTTTTTTTGAGAACTTCTAGTTCACTACTACCAAGCATGCAAATTGAGTAGGGATGCGCCCGAGCATTTTTCGGGCCGGGTCGGGTTCGGACCGGGCCGAAAAACCCGTTATTTCGGGCCAAAAATCCTGCCCATGACGTCCCACCGGGCAAGTCGCCTAGCTTTTTCGGCCGGCTCGGGCCGGCCCGGCTTGGGCGGGCTACCCGCACATTTTACACTACAAAATAGCTAAAATGTATTTCGGGCCGAGTTCGGGCCAAGAAAAATTTTAACGGGCTTCAAAATCTACGCCCCAGGCCCCGTCCACTAAGGTTCGTGGGCGGGCCAAAACCCGTCGGGCTCGGGCCGGGCCTCGCGGCCGGTCGGGCCGGGCTAGTTTTGCTCAGTGTCTAAGTAGGATTCACTATGGATCCATTGGGGTAGCACTAGAAAAACATGCTTTTCGTTCTCGCAAAGACCAACAACACATCAAAACGTTGATCCAATGGTTCTACTTATTTTCAATACTAGTTGTCGGGTCCCTAAATATCGGGCCCCGTGACATTCTCATATAAACGAGAAATTGTCGGCTGGCCGGGCCCGCAAAAAACTCGGCCCGCTATCATCCCGCTTAGAAGGACGGCCCAACCAGACGGTGGACCAGGCCAAAGAGCCACGACGCCTACGTGAAGACTTAGTCGGCCCACGACGGCCCACCGAGTCACCGCGACGAAAGAGCTCGCTACGCCACGGAGGACAAGGTCGGGACCTTTACAAGACGACGAACCATGGCGCCCCATGTCATCATCGGCCAACCTAAGGCTCGGATTCAACCCCAAATCTCCGTCTCGCCCGAGGGTGGCTTAGCTCACCGGCCTCGGATGAGAGACCTCCCCCGCCCGAGGGTGGCCTAGCTCACCACCCCGGGCGCAAAACCCGCCGCCCGAGGGAGACCCACTCCCATCCTCGAGCGAGGTGGCTCAACCCACTCACCCGGGTCATAGACCCTCGGGCGTGGAGGTTCCGTCTCAAGGAAGGGAACAACCAGCATTTAATGCGGTTACACGGCGACGAGAGGCGCCAGGGCCATCGACACACCCAACCAAATCGACCGCCAGATCACTTCCCAACCGACCGATGGGACACAAGGCTGAACCGGTGACATATTACGCCGCCCAGCACGGGAAACCAGGACAACACTGTTCATTTCCCAGAAACGCAGCCAAGACGCCACGACGGGCCAGACCCTCGGGCTTATGACACGCCACGGCCGCCTTCCCGGGACCGGCCCTCGCCATGCGGGCCGTGAGGGACGCCACGCATCCTCGGGGCCGCACCAGAAACGGCACGTCCGCCATCGGATTAGGACGCGTGTCTTCATCAAACAACGCCTGCCGCCCAGCCCTCGGCCGTGCGCGCATGCAACGAGCATAGCCTCGAATTAGCCACCTAGGCATCCACGTATGTAAACATTATCTCCTCTTCCTACTATAAAAGGGGGAGTAATGCCCCACTAGCGAGGGATCTCCCGCACGGACAAAAGCATAACCACCACCACCACCACGATCGTGGGGCTTGAGACCAGCGTCTTCTCCCCACACCGCTTGTAACCCCTACTACAAGCTCACCTTTGAGCGAGGTAACACGAGCAGACACCACCCGGCCGGACGAGGGCCCCGTTGGCCCGAACCAGATAAACTCGCCGTGGTTCGTGGTTCATCTTGCGCTACGCCATAGGAGGAGGGGGCACACGGCCCATAAATTCTTTCTTGCCGGCACCCGAGGCACCCCCGCTTCTCGGAACGCCGACGCTTGGCGCGCTGTAGGGGAGCGCCGTGTGCAATCCGTATCCCCGCCAGCCTCCATGGCGTTTCCACCTTCGCTTCCACTCCGCCGCTGACCACGAGCTCCCGCGCGAACACCGCTGTTCTTCGACGCTGAGTTCGTGGCGCCGCCACAACTACGAGATGATCCTCTTGCCCGACATGATGGCTGAAAGGAGGGCGGCGTTGTCGCAACGGCATGCCCATCATCACGGCCGCCGCCGCAAGACGAGCAAGGCGGACCCACCGCGCTAAAGGCGCATCCAAGCAACGGATTCGAATCCGACAACACACCCCGGTGCCGACCGCAGAGGGCTCCCAGAACCCTAGACGCCGGGAAGATCCTTACCCAAAGACGCCGCGCGGGATTCCCGTAAACCCTAATCATCGGAGAACGCGTCCCGCACCAAAGTGATACCGGGAAGGAGTACCCGTAATTCCTCGCCGACGGAGACTTCAAATGAAGCCGCCGCGAGGAGAGCACGGGCCGACTCCCGCCGCCCCACGGAACGCTATCCCACGGACAATCACGCGAAGAGCGCATCCACCGGTGGATGCCGCGCGACCCCATCCCGCTCCTCGTCCCCGGCACGATTGGGGCCAGGTCCCGAGAACGGGCGGAATCACACTACCGTCCGGAGAACAGGGACTTCCTCTGCGCGTTCGGCGCCCCCGGAACCGACGACGAGGACGAGTATTATGACCCCACGCGGGAATGTTTCAATATAGAGATCCAGAGCAAGATGGTCGCCTCACCGACGCCTCCGACGAAGATGAGGCGGATACTGCCACGACGGGCCGGCCGCGGCGCCAGCGCCTTCCGCCCCTGTCCAGCCCTCAGAAGGCAGCGCGTGCTGCGCCTGCCGGTTCCGGGAACCGCAGCCGCGGGATGCGCAGGACCGCATCCGCTGTGAGAAATCCGCCACCGACAACCAGAGCGCGCCCATCCAAATCGGAGCAGCAAGCCCGACGCGGGCAAGCCCCAAGAGCGCCTCCGGATCGCGGTGGCGGTGGGCGCGATGGACCTAACGGGGGTACCCCCACTTCCGACATAGCGCCCTCCCGTTCATGAGCCACCTCAGCGTGGCGGCGGCCATGCTATGACACGAAATGCCCGAACCCTCCACTACCGGCGGGCGCGCATCGGGAGGGCCTCGACAACTCCTCGACAAGGCGGTTGTACAACAGGCGGAGAGCTCCCGCTTCCCGAGACCGGGCCGTGACATCACGACGACGAGAAGAGTCTAAGCGAGTCGCCAGGCCTCCGCCAAAGGCCCTCGGGAGAGCCGAGCCTCGGCGCAGGCAGTCCGAGCGCCCGACGACAACGTTGCAACCGCCCAGTGCGGGAACGCATAGAAGACCAGCACCCGCGACCGCACCGGGCGCCCCCTACCTCGGGACGGATCGAACGCCGCGGGCTCGTCATGAAGGTGGCTCGCCTCGGGGACGACAAGCGGGGCGAGGCGCGAGCAGTCGAGAGGACCGAGGGTACCCCCGATCCGCCCGGGCCTCACGCCTTCACCAGGGACATCGGGAGGGCACCACTCCTAAGCGTTCAGGCCCCCGAGCCATCTCAAGAAGTACACGGGAGAGACTCGTCCCGAGGTATGGGCGATTTACTATCGGGCGGCATGCCAGTTCGCGAGGGCAATACGATGACAAAGTGATAATCGAAATTTGCCCCCGTACCTCTCCGAGTCTGCCCGAGCTTGGTGGCGGAACACCTTCCACCCAACCTCATATCAAATCGGGCGGACTTGGTGAGAACCTTCCGCCGCGGTAATTTCCGTGGCACATACCTATGCCCGTAACTCGTGGGATCTCCGAAATCGCCGACAAAAATCCGGCGAATCCTCGCGCCGACTACATCCGGCGCTTCCAAGCAGCGACCGAGCTCCCTAATGTGACGGATTCGACGTCATCGGGGCCTTCTTGGCCGGCACCACTTTGCCGAGACCTCGTGAAGAAGCCGGGCGCCGGACTCCCATCGAGGCAAACGAGCCGATGGACATCGCCACCAAGTTCGCCAGCGGTGAGGAGGCCGTCGGGGGCCTGCTCAATCAGGGCTCTAGCAAGGGAAAGCGCAAGGAAGAGGAGCCCGAGGGATCGCAACCTCGAGAGCAAGAAGAAAAAGAAGAAAGATAAGAGCCGCAAGGGCAAGGGCCACGCCGCCCAAGCGGACGATGAAGACATGGTGGCTGCGGCCGATCGCAGCAGGGGCCCCGACCCCGCCACAAGAAACCTTCGATGACATGCTCAAGAAGCCATGCCGTAACCATAGCTACCCGGTCAAGCATACCCTAGGGGAGTGCAAGAGGGTACGCCAACATTTCGCTAAGCTCAAGGCCATCCCCGAGGGTGAAGAGGAAGAGGCTCCCGAGGGTGGCGCCAAGGGCAACGAGGAGTTCCCGGTGAATAACCGGCTTCATGATCTTCGGCGGCAAAGACGGAACATGTCCGTGCGGCAGCGAAAAGAAGGAGCGCCGGAGGTCTATGCCACGGAGCCGGCAACCCCCCCGGCTGCGCAAGTGGTCTGACCAGGCCATCACCTTCGACCGTCGGATCACCCCCCAGACATCCCCGAACTCGGGGCTTATCCACGGGTGGTGGATCCCATCATCGCCAACACTCGGCTCACCAAAGTCCTTATGGACGGAGGGAGCAGCCTCAACCTCATCTCAAAGAAACCCTCGACCTCCTCGGGGTAGACAAGTCCAAGATCCGCCCCGGAGGGCCTGCATTCAATGGCGTCGCCCCCGCAAGCAACCTAAAGCCCCTCGGGCAGATCGACTTACCGGTTTGCTTTGGTGACCCCTCGAACTTCAGGCAAGAGACTCTCACATTCGAGATCCTTGGGGTCCGCGGTACTTACCACGCACTCCTCGGGCGGCCCCGCTACGCCAAGTTCATGGTCTGTCCCAACTACACGCCTCAAGCTCAAGATGCCGGGGCCGAAGGGTGTCATCACGACCGCCCCTCGCACCATCATGCATACGAGTGCGACGTGGAGAGCGTGGAGTATGCCGAGGCACTCGCCATTGCCGGCACTCATCGCCGGCGCGGCGAGAAGCTTTGACGAAATCACGATTGAGCATGAGGCCAAGCCGCCGCTGGGAGCTTCCCTCCTCCTCGGCACCAAAAGATCCCACTCGATCCCAAGAACCCGGAGAAGCCGCTGACCATCAGCTCGACCTCGATCCAAAATAGGAAGCCGTGCTCGCCGACTTCCTCCGCGAATGCCAAGACGCTTATGGGGACCCCGGACATGCCGCATACCGAGGGATGTCGCCAGCACTCCCTAGACATCCGGCCGGGCTCAAAGCCAGTCATGCAAATAGCTTGCGCCGCTTTGATGACGCCAAGAGGAAGATCATCGGCGAGGAGATCCACAAGCTACCGGAGGCCGGATTCATAAAAGAAGTATTCCACCCCGAGTGGTTAGCTAATCCTGTATTAGTAGAGAAAAAGAATGGGAAATGGCGGATGTGTGTGGACTACACTAGTCTCAACAAAGCATGTCCGAAAAGTTCCCTTTCCTTTGCCTCGAATCGACCAAATTGTCGACTCCACTACGTGATGTGAAACGTTGTCCTTTCTTGACGCTGCGTATTCGGTTATCACCGCATCAAAATGAAAGAGTCCGACCAGCTCGTGACCTCGTTCATAACACCCTTCGGGATGTATTGCTACCTCACCATGCCCTTCGGGCCGAGGAACGCCGGGCAACATACCAGCGGTGCATGCAAATCATCTTCGGGGAACTCATTGGAAGGATCGTGGAGGCCTACGCCGATGACATAGTGGTCAAATCCAAGAAAAACGCCGGACCTCGTGGGTGACCTCGGGGAAACCTTCGAAAGTGCCTAAACAAGAAGGGAGTCAAGCTCAACCCCAAAAATGCGTATTCGGGGTCCCCCGAGGGATGCTACCGGGTTTTATCGCCTCTCAACGAGGCATCGAAGCAAACCCAACCAAGGTTGACGCGATCACCAAGATGGGTCCGATCCAAGATCTCAAAGGGAGTACAAAGGTCATGGGCTGCCCGGCTTCATTAAGCAGGTTCATCTCACGCCTCGGGGAAAAGGGCCTGCCCCTCTACCGGCTCCTTCGCAAGTCCGAGCGCTTTGCCTGGACCCCCGAGGCCGAAGAGGCCCTCGGCAACCTCAAGAAGCTCCTGACAAACCCACCAATCCTGGTGCCACCAAACCCGGGGAGAGACCTTGCTCCTCACGTCCACGGCCACTACCCGTAGTCAGCGCGGTGGTCGTAGTAGAGCGCCGGAAGAGGGCACACGTTGCCGTTCAACGCCCGCGACTTCATCAGTGAAGTACTTTCCGACACCAAGACTCGATACTCGCAGATGCAAAAACTGCTGTACGCCATCGTACTGACGCGAAGAAAACTTCGCCACTACTTCCTCGCGCACCCAGTCGCCGTGGTATCCTCATTCCCCCTCGGGGAAATCATCCAAAATCGAGAGGCCACGGGAAGAGTGGCGAAGTGGGCGGTGGAGCTCATGGGCGAAACTATATCATTCCTGCCCCGCAAGGCGATCAAATCCCAGGTCCTAGCCGACTTTGTGGCCGAATGGACCGATACAAAGCTACCCCCGCACCCATCCGTGCCGAAAGTGCTGGACCATGTATTTCGATGGATCCATGATGAAGGCAGGCGCGCGGGGCTGGTTTGCTCTTCATCTCACCCCTCGAGGTTCACACGAGGTATGCCATCCGGCTGCATTTTCCCCCTCCAACAACGCCGCAGAATACGAGGCGCTGGGTCAACGGTCTCCCGGATCGCGGCGGACCTCGGAATCCGACGGTTGGAAACCGTGGGATTCGCAGCTTGGTCATCGACCAAGTCATGAAGGCCTCGGCGTGCCACGACGCCAAGATGGAGGCGATTGTCGGAAGTGCGCAAGTTGGAGGAAAAGTTCCATGGGCTTGAACACAAGCATATGCCGAGACGCTACAACGAGGCCGCGGATGAACTGGCCAAGGTCGCAGAACCCGAGGTACCGCTTCCCCGAATGTCCTCACCCGAGACCTCAACAAACCCTCGGTCATACACCCCTCGGAAGTACCCTCTGGGCTCACGAGGGCGGCACACAGCCAGCCACACCGGAAGCTATGGCGGTCGACCCAGTCCCCCGACCGAGAGAAACCGCCGATGGAGTATCTCACCCGAGGAGAGCTACCCGAGGACAAGACCGAGGCTCGCCGCTTTGCCCGAAGGGCGAAGTCCTTCACACCGATTGAGAGAAAGGGAACTCTACAAGAGAGGAGCCTCGGGAGTATACATGCGATGCATACCCTCGGGTGAAGGCCAAGAATTGCTCGTTAACACCCACCGCGGGAATGCGGTCATCACCGCCCGAGGACTCTAGTCGGTAAAGTCTTCGTGCAAGGCTTCTAATGGCCCCGGCGGTGCAAGACGCGAACCAAGTCGTGCGCACCTGCAAGGAATGCCAATTCTACGCACGCAGGACGCACCTCCCAGCCTAAGCACTGCAAACCATACCTCTTACGTGGCCATTTGCGGTGTGGGGACTCGACATGATTGGGCCCCCGAAAAGGCGCCCGGAGGACACGCCACGCCTTAGTCGCCATTGACAAGTTCTCCAAATGGATCGAAGCCCGAGCCGTGGTGAACCCTCACACAGGGGAAACGGTGAAATTCTTTACGAATATCATTTCCCGTTTTGGAGTCCCGAACTCCATCATCACAAACAACGGAACCAACCGTGGGGAAGAAGTTCGCCGACTTTTTGACGACTATGGCATCCGAGTGGATACCTCGGCCGTAGCTCACCCAAGACCAACGGTCAAGTGGAGCGTGCCAACGGCATGATCCCCGCAAGGGCTCAAGCGAGGGATCTTCAATCAGCTGAACCAATACGGGAAAAGATGGTACCAAGAGCTGCCGTCGGTTCTATGGAGCCTTCGAACAACGAAAAAGCCGAGCCACGGGTTCAGCCCTTTCTTTCTAGTCTATGGGGCTGAGGCAATCTTGCCCACGGACATCGAATATGGGTCCCCGAGGCCGCGAGCCTACGCCGAAAGGGGGCAACCAGCGCCAGCAAGGCAAGATTCCATCGATCAAGTCGACGAGGCCCGAGATGTCGCACTCCTGAATTCAGTAAGATACCAACAAGCTCTACGCAAGTATCATGCCAAGCGACGAAGCCTCGGGAGTTCCAAGTCAACGACCCCCGCATCAGCCGAAGCAGATAACAAAGGGCGCCACAAGCTCACTCCACCTTGGGAAGGGCCTTATTTCATCGCCCAAATACTAAGGCCCGACCTACAAGTTGAAGAACGAGAAGGGTGAAGTCTACTCCAACGCCTCGAACATAGAACAAATACGCCGCTTCTACCCTTAACCTCGCACTAGAAGTCAAACACTTATGTTTTTTTCGCTCAATAAAAAGATCTACATCTTTTATGAAGAAATACTTCTTGTGCATACCTTAAGGGAGTCTTAGCCTCGTCCCAAAGACAAGACTAAAACTCCTCTCGGGGGCTACACCGAGGGGACCCCCTCCTCTTTCTTTTTCAAACTTTTTCTTCAAAGAAAAAAGTTCTCCTCGACACTTTCGGATCGTCGTTTAAGTTCGTGAAGGTCGCACACGCACAGATCCTAAGCGAGGTAGCCGAGCCAAGCTGGATCGTCCCTAGTGGCACCCGTACGAACCGCCCCGAGTGGCATCCGTGCTCACTATCTCGCGAGCGGTGAAAGCAAGCGGCCGCCACACAATAAAAACGAAATTCTAGAGACGCAACACAATCATAACGCACCTGCCCAAGACACAAGGCCTCGGGCAGCACCATTGTTTATGAACACATTCCTTATCCATTTAACTTTTATACAAGGGGAGATCAAGGGGCATCGCGAGCCTCACCCACCCAGCATCACGGACAACCCGGCGAAGAGGCATCGCCAAGGCGACATCCTCGGCAATGGTATCCCCAGGGAGGCGTCGGACCTGTCGGCGCATCCTGAGACGGCATCCCGCATCTCCGTGTCCGCCTCATAGCTTGATTCTATGGGGAATACGGAGGGCATACCTGCCTTCAAAGCGGGAGGCCAACTCAAGGTCATGCAGTGATCCCCACGGGTTATACAACTCCCGGGTCTTGGCGGCATCGGCATCCTTCCCTGGTGAGGTAGTCGGCCACGTCCTGGAAGTCATTTGAGCCGAGGAAGAAGCCCCCGCGACGCTGCTCAGTCCCACACGGGCTGCATCGGGAAGTGCGAGCAGAACACCGCCATGCACGTCCGCACGCCGCATTCCCGGGGAAGGCATTCGGAGCTCGACCACGAGGAAGCCACCCACGGCACAGCGATCAAGCCGAGGGCCCGACCTCGAGTGTTGTCCGCCCGAAGCGGCGGATGAAGTCTGACGGGGCCTCTTCTAGCTCTGGTACGACTTACGCTCCTGCTTCCACCCTTGGCGAAGCGTTGCTTGCTGTCTCCACGGCCTGGTCCGGACCTTCTCCGCCCCTCTAGCGACAGCACCAAGGTGATGTCAGCAACATGAAGCGATCAAAGGCGGAAAACCTGGTCAAAGGAAAGAAGAACGCACCTTGGCACTTCAGCTGCCTGCCCAAAGATCACGCCGTGCTTATCCGGCGGCAGCGACTCTGGAGCTCCTCCTTCTCCTTTCTCAGGGGTCTCCTCGGACACACCAACTCCCCGATACGGGTGTTCAGTGGCGTTGCACATCACCGCCCGTCTCTCGCCTCTTCCCCGATCCGTCCTGGCCGCCATTGGCCTCCTCCAGGGCCCGAGGGATCCGCTTCCTGGGCATCCTCAAAGTCCCGGCTCACCTGAAGCCATTTCGCCGCGCACCTGGCGCCCGGACTGCCTTGACGAAGCTCGGCCTCCGTGAGCCTGCCGCTGAGACTCTCCCCGGGGCGAGTAGTAAGCCGGGACGTCTTGCTTTGGGCCTCGATCAATTTCACCCCGCGTCTGCCCGAGGGCGGTCCGGGGTCGTGACATTCGCGAAGGAGTCGACTTCTCCCCGCGAATCGGAGATTCTCATGCAAAGACACCACCAATTATGGCACATACATAAAGAAAATGCAAATGAAAATGGCAGCCAAGACACTCACCGCGATCAGCCTCGGCGAGACGACCGGTTATGGTGTCACACCATCTTCGCAAGGCCGTCGGGCGACCCATCGGGCGGATTCCAGCCATGAGTCCTCCACGCCGTGACTCCGACGGCCATCGATCACCACGGGCGGGACCCCGGCACATCACCCAAGGGGTCAAGGGGACCACCCCAACGAGTCGGCCTCCAGAGGAAGCACTTCATCCACCGGCAGCCCCCGCAGCCTGAAAACCTGCACCAGTAAAGTCCGTGAGGCCCTTCGCCGCCGACCACGTGCACGACCTCACCAACGCCGAGGACAACGCTTTGCCAAGGGGGTGTCCAACCCGGCGCATGGAGCAACATAGAATCGGTGGGAGCCGACACAAGTGAAGACCTCCGTGTCTCCGCCGCCGAAGAGCTCCTCCCGAGAGAACTCCCTGACGAAGGGGCTTGGCCTCTGGGAGGGGCAGCCGTGGTCGGGGACCCTCAAACGGCGCTTAATCGCCCGGGCTGGCCGAGTCGCAGCCCGCCTGAGCTCGAGTCGATCACCATAGGCGGGTGGACGATCCACCATCACCACCGTAGGCTTGAACCCCCCTCGAGAAATCTGGCCGTCCGCTCCGCCCCACTCCTCCCGAGGCTCGGGGCTAACACCACGGGAGAGCCCAACGCTGGTGGGACAACGCCTTGATGAGACAACCCCGGCTCTGCCCCCGGCCGAGGCTTGCGCACTAGCCTTCAGGGCCTTCTTGGGGTGCAAGGACGAGTGGGGCCCCCCGCCCCCGGTCAAGAACGCTACCAAAAGAGGCCAAAAATACCGTAAAAGGAGGCTAATCAAGCGAAAACACGAAGGGACTCACGAGGCCCGAGGGATCGCCCTGGTGTGGCCGGAGGCACGGGAAGATCGCGACCGGGCATCGCGACTTGACGCACGGGCCGCCCCCCCACGGTTTCGCGACGCACGCGCGGGAGCCGGGCGGAAGGGGCGCCACGGGGCTCTTCACCTCGAGCGGCGCCCCGCGACGCTCCAGAGTCGTTGGCCCTTTCACGCCGAGCCCTCACCTTTGCAACGCCAAGGCGCCTCACATCGGGGGAACCCCCGAGCCGCCACACTAGTCCCGGCCTGGCTGAGGAAGCCCGGCGCACGAGTCCCGGCGACCTCCGACGCCTCGTGCCTGGCACGAAGCGAAGCCCCGAGTGGGTCGGCAAACCCCAAGGCTCGGGCTATACGGGCCGGCCACATCGCCATCCGATGAGTTCACGACGAATCCGCGTCCTCCCCATCCTCGTCCTCCTCGGTGGTCGAGGGTATCAGGCATTAGCCCCCCGCCGCTGTTGCTCGGCCCGGGCGTTGGCCGGCCGTTCTTTCTTTTCTTCTTCTTTCTCCTCCTCTCTTCAGCGCGCGCTTCTCTCTGCCGCCGCCGAAATCGGTTTGCCGCCCGCGCGCATCTAGATCGGGCACAGGCGGAGGAGAGTCGTGATAGTTCAAAAACGAATTCTACAAGAAGATGGAATAAGAACCGCGTGGTAGCCACGCGGGCAACAACAAGACAATGCAAGAACGCCGAAGCCAAAAAGCGCTTACCAAAGAGATGTACCGGCGGGGCGATAGGATCTCGGAATCTGGGACGGAGTGTTGACCCTCAACGCCCTCACCCTCTTGGCCAGGCCATCGGTGGAAAGTAGAAGGGGCTACATCCGAGACTCCTCAAGACCAACGGCCAAGGGGTCATCCGGTACATGCACAAAGGGCGAGCCATCAATGGCAACACCCGCGCCGATGAAAAGCGGCACCACAGCCGCGCTCACCTCCCTTTCGAGCCGCAGACCGCCTCCTCAGGCCCTCCAACCGATGATCCGCCGAGGGTGGACCCCACTCCACTTATTCGGTCGCCGCTTGAGGACACGCTCGTGTACGCGGAAGCGCGTTCCCGTCGTTGCGGAGGTAGAACCACCGGTCCCGCCACCCCTTGTTGGAGGAGGTGAGCTTGGACATGATGTACCCATCAGCCGGTTCGGTTGCCTTGCTGCTCCCGATCGGACTTGCAGCAGCGCAACCACCAACAGCGCGCTAACGCCCCGCCGTGCCCCTCCCTTCACCACCCCGGCGCGTGGTGAGATCTGCCTTGAAGAACCACAGCCAAAGGTCCCAATGCGGCTCGATCCCCGGGAATCCCTCCGCGAGAGGGTAACAAAGATAACCGCTGAGAGATCGAAAGTTGGGGCAGATGGTGGAGCTCGACGTCATAATGATGAAGAATCGTCAATAAAACCGCCCATGCCGCATCCCCAACCCGCGGTGAAGATCCATCAGACTCACCACAGCCATCGGGGAGGGTTAGGCTCCTCCTCGGTCCAATGTGGCGCCAATCCACTTTCGAAACGCCGCTCGCATTGATGCGAGGGCGAAGAAGCCCTTCCTCGACAAGGCGCCGAAGCTTTCCTCCGTCACCGCCGTTCTCGGCCACGGTTCGGCATCGAGCACCTCCCTCGCGCCGCCACCACCACCAGATTGCGCCATGGACAAACGGGAGGGACGAAGAACAAAGAACCACCGGCAACACCGCTCGCACGAGCCCAAGGCAAGTGGATCTCCCCTTAATCTCTCCCAATCTTTCTTTCTATCTCCCCGATTGCCGCAGCAAAGAAGGCAAGAAGGCGGCGGCAAGAACAAAGGAGCAACTATCCCGCCGCGGGCGGCGACCCCCATATTTATAGGGGCCGGGAAGGCAAACCGCCGGCCCGGGCAAACGAACCGACTCACGGAATGAACGGCCCGTGATGAAACCGAACCGCCATCCAACGGCTCAGCGCCGCGGTAGAGCCGTCAAGAGCATTAATGCACCTTGACGGTGCTCGACACGCCCCGACAAGAAGCCCGCGAGCCACGTCCCATCGGATTTGAACCGCATCGCCACCTGGCGCGGCGAGAGACGCCTGAAATCTCCCGGTCGCCGGGTAAAACCGTCCGGCCGTTCATATCCAGCAGCGCCCGACCCTAAGGGGCAAAAAGTCGGGCTCGATGACGGTTCTCACCTCCCGCGGAACCAAACGAGCCTTGGGCTGGCGCACGTCAACGTGCACCCTACGATCCGAGAGGTTGCAGGCCGGGCCCACATGGGTTTCTCTGATGCGCCTTAGGATAACCCGAACCGGGGGCGGGATGGAAATGCACAACAGTTATATACCTGGCCCTCCGGGCCCGGATTTCTGAACGTGTTTAAGACCCGCGGGTGCCGCTTATAGAGATGTCCCATCCGTGGGAGGCCTACACAGCCCTCGGGGTTGACCCGTCAAACCCCGGATCTGCTAAGCGGTCCGAGGGTTCTCATGGGGTGAATCCTAGATCACATAGCCGACCCTTGCTCGGCGAGGGCACGGGCACCCCACTTAAACCCAATCGTTACAACGTTCAAGCGGAGCGCACCATGGTCGGCTTTCGAGGGGCCGAGGTGTGTCTCCCTCCTCCTCCCTTTCAGGAGGGCTTGGAGGAGCGTATAATCAAAGTCGAGGAAGCCTGGGTCGACCTTGCGCCATAAGCGGGGCCTCGGGCTGCCCACGCAAAACCGAATGGGACCTTGCACAAACAAGCGCAATTTAAGAGTCGTTTCGGCCTCGCCACAGTGCGGGTATAAAAGACCTCGAAGGAACCGCCATTCCATTCGAGGCCTGGGGTTACACCCAACGGGTGGCTCGCGCCGCACCCATTGCAGACCGAACCACCCCTTCCGAAAAACAAGGCGGCGGAACAGCATAACCCCCGGGCGAAGTCCACACCTGCCCCGGGGCTACTCAAAGCTCGGGGTCCTAAATATCGGGCCCCGTGACATTCTCATATAACGAGAAATTGTCGGGCCCGTCGTGGCCCAGTAAAACCTCGGGCCTGCTATCATCCCGCTTAGAAGACGCCCCAGCAGACGGTGGACCAGGCCAAAGAGCCACGACAGCCACGCGAAGACGGGAGTCGCCCCGTATCGCGGCCCAATCGAGTCACCGCGATGAAAGAGCTCGCTCGCCACGGAGGACAAGGTCGGGGACCTTTACAAGACGACGAACCATGGCGCCCCCACGCCATCATCGGCCAACCTAAGGCTCGGATTCAACCCCAAATCTCCGTCTCCGCCCGAGGGTGGCTTAGCTCACCGACAGGATGAGAGACCTCACGCCCGAGGGTGGCCTAGCTCACCACCCCGGGTGCAAAACTCCGCCTCGCCCGAGGGAGACCCAGCTCTCCATCCTCGAGCGAGGTGGTTTCAACCCACTCACCCGGGTCATAGACCCTGCGCGGGAGGTTCCGTCTCAAGGAAGGGAAACAAATGCATTTAATGCGTTACACGGCGTATTTAGGGGCGCCAGGGCCATCGATTACGCCCAGTCAAATCGACTCCGATCATCACTTCCCAAATCAATCGATGGGACACAAGGCTGAACCGGTGACATATTACGCCGCCCGGCCGCGGGAAACTAGGACAACACTGTTCATTTCCCCGTAAACGCAGCCCAAGACGCCCGCGACGGGCCGGACCCTCGGGCTTATGACACGCCACGGCCGGCTTTCACGACCGGCCCTCGCCATGCGGATCGTGAGGGGGACCTCCCGCAGATCCTCGGGGCCGCACCGAGAAACGCACGCACGTCCGCCATCGGATTAGGGCGCGTGTCTTCATCAAACAACGCCCAAGCCCGCCCAGCCCCTCGGCGTGCGCGCAACGAGCATAGCCTCGGAATTAGCCACCTAGGCATCCACGTATGTAAACATTATCTCCCTCTTCCTACTATAAAAGGGGAGTAATGCCCCACTAGCGAGGATCTCCCGCACGGACAAAAGCATAACCACCACCACCACCACGATCGTGGGGCTTGAGACCAGCGTCTCTCCCCACACCGCTTGTAACCCCTACTACAAGCTCACCTTTTGAGCGAGGTAACACGAAAGCAGGACACCACCACTGGACGTAGGGGGCCCGTTGGCTGAACCAGGATAAACTCGCCGTGTCTGTGTCCATCTTGCGCGCTACGCCATAGGAGGAGGGGGCACACGGCCCATAAATTCTTTATTGCCGGCACCCGAGGCACCCCGGTTCTCGGAACGCCGACACTAGTTTAACCTTCTCATCAAAGATCCTAGAAGAACAACCGCTTGTACCTCCATGACAACCAAAATCATTGAGCTAAGAGCTAGCTTCACTACTTTATTAGACCCACTTGATCTATAAGAGGAAATAGGAGAAAAAGAAAAGCACTTTAATCTCATGAAGATATGCCAAAGTGATGCCACAATAGTTTCTCCAACATCAAAGCCATGATATATAGACCTTCCCCTTACGTGAGAATCATTGAAACAATATGAACCACTAGGCAAGCTACCACTATGTTTGTAGACATAGTCCAACACACCATTATATCTTCATATTCCATTGGCATATGTCTCCAATGACGTCCATGCCACAACAACCACTAAAATTATGCACCGTAATAGCATATTTCTGAAGAAAGCAATATTGTGCCAATCATGATAGGTTCACTAAACAAGCATGTGAAAATTTCCATGAAACAACCTCCAAAACTGACTTGTCTTTATACGCACTAGCCTAAAATAATTGTAAACCATGATCCTTACAAATGGGTCACTTTTACCATGTTATAGAATATATCATCCAACTTGTGTGATTAAAGGAACATTTGGTACACAAACCTACTATAGATCATTTGAACCACTCTATTGGGATAATGCAAGATTAGATCCACCTCAAAGCCTTTAAGGCCACTACAACACACAGACTAGCCAAACACATTTATAAAGTGACTTTAGTTGCAAGTTACATTATTAGCATCCAAAATAGCACTAGGCACAACACTAGGCTTAAATCCTCGAGAACCACACAAACTCCACACAAGTCTATTGACACCACATCATGACAACTTCCATAAGGATGGACTTTAAGTTGTCCGGAAAAAAAACTATACCGCACTAAGGTCAGGTAAAAAAAGTCGCCACTCCAATCTATAGGAAAAGGCAACATATGACCCACCCATCTGATATGTCAAGAGCAAATAGTTAGAATGCACGACATGGAGGCCATCCCATTCGTCATTCAACAATTTACTTTGAATATAAATAGTTGGGTCAACCTATCACTTGGTCAACCTCACTTAGCAAAAGCGAGAAGGCGTTATGGGGCCCTCCACTCAACCCATCTGCAAAGCTAGACAAAACCAACTCTATAGGATTCCAAACTTATTTTTCGGGTCCTATGGACCAAAACTATAACAAAATCTCTTATATTAATCAAAAGGTACCAAAAACAGCTAGAAGCACAATGCCACAAATTGATTAAAACATGGATAACCATAATTGCTTATACGAATCAGCAAGACAAGAAGGTAAACATATCATCCTTATGAAACACACAACTCCCTCCTATAAGTGCAAGTGTGTCAAGTTTTAAAAGTGAATCAAAATTTTAGCACAACATAAGCCTAGAACCTATAACCTAGGCTCGATTACCAACTGTAACACCCGGAAGAAAAACAACAATCCTCTAGAGGATTACCACACTACTGTAACTACAGATGCAGCGGAAGCAAAATCTCGACATCTAGATTGAGCATAAAAATAAGTCTTCTACGATTACATATGAAGGATCCTCAAACCTAACCAACAAACCTCAGCTATTTACTACCGGATACAAACCGATTGTACAACGGACTATCATATTACGTACAAGTGATTGTTCAAAGTGTACAACATATGTGCATGCTACTCCCATCCCGCCAAGCATCCTCGAAGCTCAAGTACGAGATGGGGAACAAGCGTATGAGGTTTATGGAAAAACCTCAACAAGCAAACTACTTCAACTAAGTTATTTAAATCACGGTTTGATTAAGCATCGATTTAAATTTCATAATAATAGAAACATCCAATGCTTTATATAAATATCAAAAATACTTCCAAGCATAATGCAAGTGCTTCAAAGAAATATAAATATACTTACAAGTGCAATGCAAATGATGCAATGCAATGCAATGCATAACTTCACTTCTACCCACACAACCCAACAAGAGGGGAGTGAGGGCTGCAACCACAATGCTCATCAATGTGCGTTGTTGTACCGGGTTACCGCACCAATTTGGCTACGGTTTCTTCCAATGCATACCAACGGAAGGAGTGCAAATGCAAATGTTGCAATGTATGCACTTCCCATACTTCATATACACCTCACAATTCATAATTGAGGAAGTAATACCACAAGATATAATATCATACTTCAAAGTAAATCAATAACTTCAATTTCATATTATCTGGCTAGTGTGAGAAACTGAAATTTAATGGAGGCAATTCAAACAACAAAGCTGAAGCATGTGGACCACGGCGCCACGTTTACTTGCCTTTACCGATGATCAAGCGAATGAGCTAGACACTCTTCAAGGCAACAACCACCTGATTACAAGCAATTCTCAGTACTAAGATCATCATACAAACAAGTACAACAATGATTAACGCACAATAGGCCTCAAACATGTTGTTTATCTACCGCTTAAGCTACGGTTCATGATAGCAGCACTCTTCTTTTATCATTTTTATAGACAAATAACCATACCATAATAAATTCCCAAAATCTACCAGATCATAGAAAACTCATTTATCTACCACTTTCATATTATGAAATTTGACATAAGAAGTCTAGAAAATAGCATAAACATCTTTGCATCTCAACTGAACTTTCTGTCAGTCAAAACAGGACAGCAATCTTGTAAAATTCAAAACTGGAGATATATATAGTGGAAAATTGTGTTTTCTACCAATCTGGAAAGCTTAATAAAACCTCTACAATTCGTATTCATATAACAAGTTCAAATTCCTCTGTTACGGGGGCCAAAACTGGGTAAATATAGAATCTGTCCAGAATTTCGTCACTGCAAAACAGCCGTCTAAGAATGGCTGTAACTCCAAAAATACAGAGGCTATGAGGGTGATATTGGTGTCAAAAAGAAAGGTATTGAAGTCCTCTACAAATGTTTCCACTTCATCAAAATTTATTGAGGCAACTAAGATTCCCTAAAATGGTGACAAACAGAAACTACACAATCTGACGGGATTTCAGGTCGTGGACGAGATCAAGTTTAGGGAATTTCGAGAATTAATCCATCCAAACCCGTTCCAATTGGATGATTTGATCCACAAAACATGAACCAAAGAAGGGGATTATGATCTGAAATCTCACCTAGGTTTAACCCAACAAGTACGATGACGAGACACCAGCTATCCACATCGTTGCAATGGATCGTCGCTCCCATGGAAAAAATGGAGAAGAACGGCACATCGGGGGGCGGCGGCAAAACCCTAGCGCTTCCCTTCCTCCTTCTCCCCTCTCCTCTCTGTTTTCCCGTGCAAGAAGAGTGAGGGTGGCGGCTGTTGGGGTGGTTAGTCACGGTGGGAGGAGGAAGAGAAAAAGAACCACAATGGCTTCATGCAAAGGGGCGGCTAAATTTGGACAACGCCCGGTTGGGTAAAAAAAATCACGGTTGAAAGATAAGAGCAAAAGAAGGGTGTCCACGCATATGGGAGGCTAATTTAGGATAGCCATGAGCACTCTCTTCTAAGCCAACAAGGAAGTGGATTTGCGTGAGAGTAATTACTATTTTTTTATTTCACATTAAACACTCCAACATGCAAAGCTTCATGATCCGAATCCAATCTCGATCAAAGCACATGAGTCATCAAAACCTTTGACAAGCCCATCACATCAATGTTCTCCCTTTATCCATCTAAGGAACGGATTAAGAAGTCAGCCATTATTAGATAAGAGTCTTAATAAAATTCATGTCAATGCATGCATTCTTGGGGTATTACAAGAGCACTATCTTCAAGAGATTTTCTAAGGCCACGTTGAACAATAGCACCCTGAAAATAAGATAAGAAAATTAGCCAGAGTAAGACATAAACAGTTAGCTTCGTATGAAAGGAAAAAAGAAAAGAAAGATATATACCTTATACATCAAATTCAAGCCAAGATCAACCAATTCAAGAGGGTTCATCTTCGCCAACTCGCCCTCGGCATCGTGGAACCGAGAAAGCATCATCAATACATTTAGATAGTCGCTTCTCGGGCTTCCTTGAAAGGACGCGAGCTTGTCTATCCCAACTCCAACAAACTTATAAGAATCCAAATTAACATCGCTCTCAAAGCAAAACTTCAAAGTATTTTCAATAGATTTTGAAATAGCTTCGAAGTGAGCTCCGTGCATCAATGGCCACTTGTGGAGTTGGGTGATCTCCAAGCACATCCTTCATAGATCCAACATCGATAGTTTTTTCTTTTGATGAAGTTGCAGCATCGGGGAAAAATTGAGCTAGAACAAAATCAAAGAAGAAGAATCAGGGAAAAAAGAGGGTTTCAATCTAAAAGGTTATAGAAACAAGCGAAGGAAAGAACACTTACAAACTTTCTCACCCTCCTTCAAGGGGCAAGGAATTTTCTCTTGAGCCTCAACATTCACCAACGACTCACACAACCGGCCCGCTGGTCGATCTCAACCTCTCCATCCTCAACATCGGATAAGTCATCAAAAGAAACACCAATCGTCCTTGTTCCTTTTCTATGAAGCTTTTCCTTTACAAACTTCACCGCTTCACGAGCCTTTTCACTCAAAGTTTGACCTACAAAAGAAACAGTCAAAACAAAGTAGAAACAAAACTTTAAGAAAAAGAAGAATAACAAACTAACACAAAACATACTAGCAATAGCTTCGTTTCCCACTACAAATGGTTGCTCGGCCAGCCAGAAGCCTTCCGAAGGTTCTCAAACCGACTTCAAGTCGCGATCTCGCTACACCTTCGGTTTCCTCAAGCACCTGCGTGTCGAACCGAGGAAGGATTCTCTCGGGTTCACCGACAAGTGACTCATATGAACAATCTTAGCTAAATTAGCTAATTCAGGAAAGTCATGATCATCACACAAAGCAGAAGTCGATGCATCTAACTTCGCTAGAAAATCAGGACTTGGGTCCCTAAGTCTAGGCGAAAGGGGAGATGCAAATACCGTGAGGTGAAGTTTCCATCATAGCAGCATCAGCATTAGCACCTTCGCCAAAGATTGCCCGAAGTTGCCAAGTTCTCGCGAAGACCCAAAATTACGTAAGTAGCCAAATGGCGGGTAAGCATAGCCGGTGTCAAACCGTAGGAGCAAAGGTTTTACAAATTTCCTAACCTCCAAATCTTGAACAAAAACATCAACATTTGACCCATCAACCTCGCTGTCAGTTAAGTCTAGATTATCAACTAAACCTGCCATCACCTTCTTTTGCCTTCTTTTTTCGAGGTTGTTCAACAACCGCTTTCACGGTGTCTTCGGCGAAGTGGGCGGCTTCGCCTTATCACTTCGCTTCCTCTTCAAATCTTTGACAGCCTCTTTCTTATCTTTCTTGTCTTTCTTACGAGCATAAGCGGGAGGTGGGCGAATCTTATAAGTTATGTTGGCCAAATCAAAAATATGATTCAGCCTAACATAATCCGTGCCAATGATTTCATCCATCGGCTTCCTCTCAGTATGAATATATTTTCCAAGCAAATCAACAAACTTTCTTCTCGACATCGGCAACAAATTCCTCTTCGGTTCAAACGCGAAGGCATCACGAAGATCTACGTCCGGAAAATGTAATCTTTTTCTCTAATTTTCTTCGTATGAAAGCGAAGGAAATCCCAACCAAGCCTAAGTGGCGGACTCCGGCAGCCAAGTATTCTTCAACAAGATCTCGAAGTCGATTGTTGAGAAACAACCCTTCCGAAAGCCTTTAGACACTCGAACAAGATTGGGACTTTGAAGGCTCGGGCTTGCATTCAAAACGTTCCCTCGTGCATGCACGAAGCCAAAGGGTAACTCTTAACAACTCCCTTCCTTCCACGGTTCTCTTCGATCATAGGAACTTTATGGTAAAACCAATAGTTATACCAACCATCCGCCCATTTGTTCTTCGAGGTGGTGAAATCTGCTTTTGTCCTCGAGCGGTCTTAAAACTACAACATCCAAAGTATAACTTCACCGTGACGCTGCTCAATTTTCTTTGATCGAAACCGAGTATGAAGCTCATACAAGGAACGAGAGGGCATCTATGTGCGGCTTTACATTTTGACTTCGCGGCCCAAAGAAAAAGCACAACTTGACTATTGCATTGGGAGTCAAGTGATGCATCTCAATGTTGAATTTCTTGAAAATTTCCTCAAGAAAATTTTGAGGAGGCATGCGAAGGCCTGCGGTAAATAAATCTTTGAACACAATGCACTCATCGCTTCGGCTTATGAACTTTCTCATCGCGGCTCCGCTGGCCTATACTGCCCCTCCCCGAGAATTCCATCTTTAACCATCTTCTCAAAGTCTTCTCGGTCATTTTACTAAGTCCAAATGTCAACGAAATCCTATCATCGGGTAACAACTCCGATTCTGAAGCGGCAGACATCCGAAAGCCCTTCATCTGAATTTTCTTGTTGAGAAGTCACTTCTTCATCAACTTCTTGTTGTTGAGAACCGGTCCGGACATCGTCAACAAGAGCCATTCTAAACTTAAGAAGAAATAACACTTAGAGTCATAACAAATGCAAATAAGCAAAACACACTTCGAAAAGGTAATGCACCCGAACAAAGGGATTCAAAAGATTCGCCAAGCGAGAAAAATTAACCGTGAAAAAAGTTCTCACTTCGCAAGAAAAGTTGACTTCGTGTTGCTGTGAAAAAATTCAAAAAGGTGGCCCCTCTTCGAAAAAGATGAAAAAAAACGGGGGGTCCTTCGCTATTTATAGACCCCTTCGGTCAAACTAACCGTTAAAAAAAAAGAGAAGAGAAGAAGAAGAAGAAGAGAGAAGAGAGAAAAAGAAAAGGAGACATCAGCGAACATATCCACGAAGTCAAAATAAAATAAAAAGACCAACTTCAAAGTCCGGGGCGGCGTTTTGGATTCAAACAAAGTTTTTCGAGAAAAAACTTATGATTCGTGGGTTTCATGCCTTTGAAGTCGGCCTTAAGCCCCTAGGCTTGTTGGGATGTAACTTTGATTTCTATTTTAACTTTTAGCCCTAAACTTTGAAGATTTTAGGGTAATTTTCGGGTCGTTGCAAAACAAAAAGTTGAGTAATGCAACGAAAGGTGACTTCGCGAGACTTTGGCTTCGCGAAAAGGCAACAAGAATGAAATAGGAAAATTGAAGACAGAGGTCCAAGCGAAGATGACCACAGCAGCCTTTCAAGCCGCTGGCTAGAATACTATCTTCAAAAGGAGCGAAAAGCACCGCGAAGACAAAAGATCACATTAGAAGAAGCGCCGAAGATCTAAGAATACGCCTTTTTGGAAAATGTACTATAGAGAATCACTTCAGGAATTCTTAGTATTTTTGTACAACTACGGCCGGGGGGACTATAAATACCCCGGCATCCTTTGTAAACGCCATGCTGAATGGCCACTTTGTAAACCAAATCATCATCAATAACATGTTGTGTTGAGCATTCACCCAACATAGGTCGAGACCAGATTTTCGATGCAATTCCAAGATTTCACTCTAAACAAGTGCTACTTTGAGGCCTATGACAAGTGATTCTTAGAAAAACTCTCGATAGTCTACTTGTTCTAATTTAGGTTTTCTAGGGTGAGGCATTTGATTCCACAACCGTGAAAAACTCTAGCTCGATTCTATAGCCGGATTGGAAACTTCTCTTTGTTTTTGAATTCGGCTGAAATCAGCGCCAACAAATCCCTAATGCCACATCTTGAAACATATATTAACGGTTGGGGAACGCAATGTAATTGATCCTACCATCATCTAACCTATCCACCCTAACTTCCTATGTACCGTTCGTGCCGTTCCCCTTCTTGTTTCTGCGTGGGTAGGGCGAGACGTAGATTTTCGATGCAATTCCAAGATTTCACTCTAAACAAGTGCTACTTTGAGGCCTATGACAAGTGATTCTTAGAAAAACTCTCTGTAGTCTACTTGTTCTAGTTTTGGTTTTCTAGGGTGATGCATTGTGAAAAACTCTAGCTTGATTTTATAGCTGGATTGGAAACTTCTCTTTGTTTCGAAGTTCGTGCTGAAATCAGCGCCAGCCGATCCTAATGCCACATCCTCAAAACATATATTAACGGTTGGGGAACGCAATGTAATTGATCCTACCATCATCTAACCTATCCACCCTAACTTCCTATGTACCGGATTAATGTGCCGTTCCTTCTTGTTTTGGTACGTAGGTCGAGACAGTAGATTTTCGATGCAATTCCAAGATTTCACTCTAAATAAGTGCTACTTTGAGGCCTATGACAAGTGATTCTTAGAAAAACTCTCCGATAGTCTACTTGTTCTAATTTAGGTTTTCTAGGGTGAGGCATTTGATTCCACAACCGTGAAAAAACTCTAGCTTCGATTCTATAGCCGGATTGGAAACTTCTCTTTGTTTTCGAATTCGCTAAAATCAGCCAACAGTCCCCTAATGCCACATCTAGAAACATATATTTAACGGTTGGGGAACACAATATAATTGATCCTACCATCATCTAACCTATCCACCCTAACTTCCTATGTACCGTTTCGTGTTGCTTCCCCTTCTTGTTTTGGTATGTAGGACGAGACGTAGATTTTCGATGCAATTCCAAGATTTCACTCTACATAAGTGCTACTTTGAGGCCTATGACAAGTGATTCTTAGAAAACCGTGTCGGTAGTCTACTTGTTCTAATTTGGGTTTTCTAGGGTGAGGCATTGTGAAAAACCCTAGCTCGATTTTATAGCTGGATTGGAAACTTCTCTTTGTTTTGAAATTCGTTGCTGAAATCAGCGCCAGCCAGCCCCTAATGCCACATCCCGAAACATATATTAACGATTGGGGAACGCAATGTAATTGATCCTAACATCATCGAAACTATCCACCCTAACTTCCTATGTACCGTTCGTGCCCTTCCCCTTCTTGTTTCGGTGCGTAGGGTGACATAGAGATTTTGGATGCAATTCCAAGATTTCACTCTAAACAAGTACTACTTTGTGGCCTATGACAACTGATTCTTAGAAAAACTCTCTAATGGTTCACTTCTTCAAATTTAGGTTTTCTATGGTGAGGCATTTGATTCCACAACCGCGAAAAAGTCTAGCTCGATTCTATAGCCCGATTGGAAACTTCTCTTTGTTTCGAAGTTCGCTGAAATCAGCGCCAAAGAATCCCTAATGCCACATCCGAAACATATATTAACGGTTGGGGAACGCAATGTAATTGATCCTACCATCATCTAACCTATCCACCCTAACTTCCTATGTACCTTTCGTGTCGTTCCCCTTCTTGTTTCGATACGTAGTTCGACATAGAGATTTTCGATGCAATTCCGAGATTTCACACTAAACAAGTGGTACTTTGAAGCCTATGACAAGTGATTCTTAGAAAACTATCTAATGGTC
>JADLZK010005700.1:0-13066 GCA_015847255.1 Hyparrhenia diplandra | reverse complement strand
ACTGAGTTAGGTTGTCAAATGATCCTTCAATTGTGCCCACTAGCAAATTTGAAGATAAATCTAAGACAATCAAGTTTAGCAAATTACTAAGTGCAGCTGGAATGATCCCAGACAAATTCTTGTTGTTGGCTGAAATGGGGCCAGCAAGTGCATTTCCATGTAAGTTGAGGTATTCCAATTGAGTTAGATTGTCAAACAATCTTTCAATTGTACCCACTAGCAAATTTAAAGATAAATCTAAGGCAATCAAGTTGGGGCAATTATTAAGTGCATCTGAATGATCCCGGACAAACTGTTGTTGTTCAAGTAAAGGAGGTGCAATTGTTGCAGGCGACCAAGGAGAGGTAAGGGACCAACAAGGTAGTTTTGAGAGGTCAAGCTGTTGAAGGAAGGTAAGGCTGCCAAGCGAAGAGCTGATTTGGCCTGACAAACTTTTGGGCGGTGAGGTTGATCGCCAAGACACGATATGGTGGCGTCGAAGTGCACATGACACCATTCCACCGGCAGAAGTGGGAGCTCGTGGTCCAACTGCTCAAGGCTCCATATGGATCGCTGGTGATACCCTGCTTGAACTGGAGCAACGAGTGAAGATCTTGTCTGCTCTCATGAATTCTGGAGCAATGGATGTTGGCTACTCCGTGACACAAAAGCAGCAAGGGCAGCAGTATATGTATATGCATGGCCGCTTTCTTTATCCACCAGGGTTGCTTGGATAATACGACACCTGTCATCTGCAAGGAAAAAGCCGAAACGCATGAGAGTTTTGCAGACAGGAGAGAAGTGAGAAGAGACATTCGGTCGAAGACAGGAGTGTATATACTAACCGAGTCTTCGTGGTTATGCCCGATGATGGTGGGAGAACTGATTTGCTGATGGATGAGGCCATACGGCCATACGGGGTTTAAGTACATTTTCACAGCATTCTCACGACCTCATACTTGCACTTCACCGGCCATTAATGTCACCTTAGACTCGTCGATCTGATAAGGCTTGACTACGAAGACCTTGAGTCCGTCAAACTTGTCGGTTTGCAACTTTGCACGCAGACACGGCACACGTACGTACGTCCAGGTCCTTCCATCGAGATGGTGGAGGGTCTTTTGACACAGTGACACTTAAAATAGATTAACCAAACATCTGCGTGAAAAATTACAGCCACTCGCTTACCGAGAAGAGTACATATCCCATTTTTGAGTCCATGCCTGCATATATATATATATATTGCAGAAAGTAGCAGATTCCAGACGTAATTTCTCTTCACGACATCGGTTTAGCCTATCTCAACATCGGCACATCGCTTAGGCCTCGTTCGGTTGCTATGGGAACGGCCCGGAACGGCCTCGGTTCCGAGCGGAATGTATTGGCCCGTTTTCAAATCTGGTCCGGCCTGGAATTGCTGTTCGTTTCCGTCGGCCCGGATTGGAAACGGGCCTGGTTTGGCCTCGAACCGCCTCTTCCTGGCCCGGATCGGAAACTGACCTCCGACCCTCAGGCTCCAAGCCGTGTGCGAGGCGACGGCGACGGACCGTACATCGACGCGAGGCGGCCGCGGGGCTGGCGTGGCGAGGCGACGGCGACGGCGACGGCGACGGACCCTACATCGATCTCCTTCTCGCCGGTGATCCCCTTTCTCTCCTTCCTTGTCTTGCCTAGGGTTCTTGGTTCATCTTGGCCCTCGATGGTTTCTGTAGACTGTAGGAGCCCTCGCTGGCAGGGCTCTAGCTAGATCCGGCCGGCTGCGTGCTGTTGAATGTGTGTGTGTCTGTGTACGAGTGAAAGCTACTACTCCTACCCTACTACTATTGCAGCGAGCAATGAATTAGCAGCAGGGCAGATGAGACTCCAAAGAGAGAGGGGCTAGTATCCTACGTCGCTGTTTGGTTGGTGATGAGACTCAGAGAGAGAGAGAGGGGCTCCATTTAATTTCACATCATCTGTCTATGGCTACCATTGCAGTATCTTTTGGAGAAAACAAGTCTGAATATTTAATTAGCAGCAGCAGCAGCAGCAGTGATGAATGAAAAACAAAGCATTTGTTGACTGTTGTTATCTGTTCTTCTGGATGTGAACAAGTTCTGGGAACAAGTTAATTTTCGTGAGTCAGCTTATCAGTGTGGTTGCATAATCTACACATCTAGTGCCAGTAGATGTTTAGGGAATGGTTTGATGTTGGCCTGTGCAGTCACTGAGTGTCAATGGCCTGTGCAGCTAGTGCATTTTGATGAATCAATTCTCTTGCGTTTTCATTTCCATCCTCAATCTTGCGTTTGTCAACTCTGATTGTCGCATTCTCCGCTCATGGATTCGCCGTAGTGATAATCTCAAGCTGTCTTGTTCCTTTGCTCTTACATACATTGTGTAAAAGTGCTCAGATCTCGGTTAGTTGTTTTTTGGGCTTGATTCCTTAACAAATGAAAAGTGGAATGGATATTTGTTCTCTCAGAAATCAGAGAGTCGCCTTCTTAGCTCTGGACCGCCTCGAGGATTAACTTTTATTTATTAAAAACTTATGTAGCATTGACTGCAATGCTTCACCAGTCAACTTGCATGAGGCTACCGGATGGGTTGTGCATGCATGTCCCACAAAAAAAAAAAAAAACATGGCAGGGAGGCCACTTGTAGAACTGCCGACATTGTCAGATAACCTACACCTCCTGACTTATGAGTGACCAAATCATATCTTCCACTTCCACCACTGGACAGGTCATGATTTGCCTGTGATGTACTTGTATGCGCATAATACGACTATTAAACTGTTTTATTCTCAAAACCTATCCATGTTTATGGTGCTCTGGACATATTTAGTGTTTGCTTTCTGATATAGCTGGACAATTTTGATTTTATATATGTATGCCCCTTGCCCTATTACAATCCTTATACGGCGCTTGCCCGCCCTGAGCATAGCCGCCGCGGAGGCGTGGCGCGCAGCCTTGAAAGGCAGCAGCGTCGGCGCCGAGGGGGGCCGGGGTGGGCGGAGCGGCCGGCGGCGGCGGCGCCGCTGCCGGGCGGTGGACGAGGAGGGCGCGCCGCCGCCCCCAGAGCTTTAGGTTCCGCCGCCGCGCCGCGCTTTAGGGTTCCGCCACGGCCGCCGGTTTAGGTTCCGCGAGGTCGCCAAGGCAGCTCCCCCGCCTCCATCATCTCCCCCGGGTATAGAATCCGCCCGGCCGGCTCGGGCGGCGCCGAACGCTGGGCGGTGGTGGGCGGTTCGCCCGGCGGGCCGGCGAGGCGGCGGGCGGCGGCGCCGGAGCCGGCCAGGCAGCCCCATTCGGTGGGTATGGGTAGGCGGGGGGGAGCTCGCCGGAATCCATGGGGGCGGCGGAGCTCGGTGGCGGCGGCGGGCGACCTCGACCGGGCGCTTGGAGAAGAGAGGGGAGGGAGGGGCCGCCGCCGGCGCCCTAGGGCTCGCCGGACGGCGGTGGGGCAGCGGGAGGGGGGCATACCAGAGGAAGAAGAAGGTGGTGGGTGGTGTGCACCAGTAAGCGCACCGGGTGCGCTGGCGGCGCCGCCTAATGTTGCCCCTTCTTACTGTAGCCCACAGTGGTTCAATTACTTTTTAGAATGATCTTATTTGTAACACATAAGTGTTTTTTCCTTATTATTTGCTCAAGACCTATCCATGTTGCCTAAAGGAAAGGCTAGTATTCCTTGCTACAATATGTAACTGAGCAACAATGCATCCATAATATACTCTTCCTGTGCAAGGACTAAATATATTGAGCTCATTGACTGAAAAATATGCAAACCCTCCTTAATTAGAACAGTATGGCTGCATGCAAATCCTCTAGTTATACCAATTATCCGGCTATCTCTCGTCAGTTTGCACATTGGAGATGGTCTCTAGCTATATCAGCGGTCAGCATCTATTAGAGCCGTCTGGAATGCACATAGCCAAATTGTCAGTGCAGTTGTGCTTCCTTGCAGTAAATAGCTATGTTACACGAGTACGGGTACGGGTATCCGATACGATACGTATCGGATACGCGGATACGCACTTTCTTAAAAGAAAACCCACTAAAATGGTGTATCCGAGTATCCGTATCCGAGTATCCGACGAGTATCGGATACGGATACGTCACCCCCTTTGAAGTATCCGTGTAACATAGGTAAATAGCATGCCTGTGTATGCAGTAGCGGAGGCAGAAATAAATATTAGGTGAGATCAATGGGTTAAAAGTGTATAATGTAACTATGCAAGAGCTCACTAGAAAATTGGACATATATTCCTATGTACTAGTCTTTTGTATTCAGATGTATATTGTAATCTTCAAAGCATATATAATTCTGCCAATAAGATGTATGTTTGCTAGAATATGTCATAATCCATGCTCAAATCAGTCTAAAACTTTGAAATGCTCAAATCAGTCTAAAACTCTAAAATCCTGCAGCCTAATGTCTTTTTTATCAAGATAATGGGGTGGGCATAAGCTTATCAGTCTTCTGTTTCCCCTCATTGCATCTCCATGATGTTTGCTGGCTACCTGCGTATACTCATTGAATGCGTAATCTTTCAGGGCTGGAGAAACGGAGAGAACTTGAGGCACTGTTACTTGCTGAGCGGTTTGAGTTGCTGTGAAGTGTTCGAGAGCACATGCTTGAACTTTCCCTTAGATCTTGATTACAAGGCTGTGGCACCATTTTTTTTATTCCTAGCTTTGGACAACTTGTGACATTAGGTAAAGGGAACTTAACATGCTGTCCTTGGTTGCAGAAAATAGTTGAACTGAACACCTGCACAGTGTCCATTCAGGCATTCAATTTGCTGGCAGTGGACATTCACCCAAAGGTGTAGAGTGGCAGTGTGCACTCCTTTGCTCTGAAACTTCATACCTTCAGTGCAATTCTGTTGTTTCCATCAAGTTACTTTGTAACCTTTTCTTATTTTGTTAATGTTTCAATAATGGCAGCAACATTGACAGAGTACATTGTGAGTCATTTTCGTTCAATTATTCAGTAATTTGTAAAAAAAAGCTTGCTGTTAAATTAGCTTGAATGTTGAATCTGTAGTGTATATGTGATGGAATGGTTCGTAGTCAGCTGAACGGTGTATCTGTGATGGAATGGTTCCTACTCACAGCCAAACAGTATTTTTTTTGGACTGGAATGGTTACGGAGAGGATTTGAAGCAGGTCTGGATCGAGTGAAACCAAGAGGATCCACTCAATCCTGCCCCTGAACGATTCCTGGACAGGAATCCTTCCTGTGCAACCGAACGAAGCCTTAGCCGGTTGCAGTGGTCACTGACGAGTGGCGACGACACGTGTTGGATTTTTTTTTTCTAGCCTCTACATAGTTGTTAATGAATTAGTGAACGCAGGCACAACGAAGCAAAATGTCGAACCCAGCCAAAGACTGCTTCCATGCAGCCTGGCGCTCCTCTCCAACACAGTTTGTACAAATCCATATCTCTCCACATTCATTTTGAGTTGATTTAATAAACGCATTCATTTTGGATTCATGATTCAAAGAATTGAGCTACACTAGCAACAAACAAGGTAATATATAAATATTATTATTAAACAGAAACCATGGTTACAACTCGACTTATATATGTCGATTAGCAGGCGGCTCAGTAAGCTCGTCGCCTCTCTAGGCACAGTGGGGAGCTGATGATCTGCTAAATGTGTCCAGATACAACAAAGCCAAAACTAGTGCCAAAACAAGACACGTAGAGATGGTACCTCCAGGCACAGTGGGGAACTGGCTGGGCAGAGCTCTCCATAGACACGGAGCTCCGGAAGAGGTGGACGGAGATGGGTCTAAGGCCCCGGAGTCAGTCACCTCGCCGTGCGCCCACCGCGCCATCTGAGAAGTGACGAGCCTGCGGCAGGTAGCGTTGCAGGACTGGCGACCGGACTGGCGACCGCGGGGATGGTCCAGCAATGTTACTCTGTTTCTGTTACCATGTTCCGGCTCTCGCCATCCCAAAATGTTGGAATGTTTATGATAAAATTGACATAATTGAACTGATGATTAAGTTTGCGACCACAGTTATGTTACTCCCTCTGCCTCCTGTCAGGAAAAGATGTGTTTTATAGATTACAATAATGATGAACTACTACATAAGCAAACCAATATTCTTTTCTAAAATTTCGACTTTAGTTGACATGAGGTAGTAACATTATGTTACCTTGTACATTGTTGTGGCTATGGTCGGTACACGAGTTGTTGAAGGCTTCAAAGTTCTATGGTATATAACCTTGAAGATTGTTATCGTTAAGGTACAAATGTTGCAAGAACGGAAGATTTTCCAAGCTGGCTAGTATGGGCCCCTCAAGTTCATTTCCATGTAAATTGAGGTATTCCAACTGAGCTAGGTTGTCCATCAATCCTTCAATTGTACCGCTAAAGTAGTTTTCACCTAAATTCAATGAAATTAAGGCACTAAGATTACCTATGAATCGTGGAATTTATCCTGACAAGTTGTTTCCAGCCAACCAAAGATACTGAAGCTGGGTACAATTCCGTGATGCACTCAGATATTCCCAGCCCTGGTTGTTCCTTGCTACAAGATGGTTGTACCTAAGGTCTAGTATTGCCAAATTTGAAAGTTTTCCAAAAGTATTGGGAATTTGTCCCCCGAAATTATTATGTGATAAAACTATCTCTTCGAGCCCTAGAGCATTTCCTAGAGAATCTGGGATTGCACCTTCAAATGTGCAATTTTCAACAAAAAGTCGCTTGAGATTAGGGAGAAGTTGTCCAATGTTTAGGGGCAATGCCTTGCCTACCAGCATATTACTCCCTAGATGCAGATCTTGTAGACAAGACAGATTAAAGATGCCATGCGGAACTTCATCCGAAAGCATGTTGTTACCAAGGACCAAGGCTTCTAGATTCACCAATTGGCCAAGCTCGTCGGGAATTCTTCCCTCGAGTTGATTTGAATCCAAATAAAGGTATTCTAGGTTTGATAGTAGGCCTAATTTTGGAGTGACTGAACCCACTAGCAAGTTTGAAGATAAAGATAAGTTAATCAAGCTGGAGCAATTAGTAAGGGCATCTGGAATGATCCCAGACAAATTGTTCCCGTCCAAGTAAAGGACCTGAAGATGTTGCAGGCGGCCAAGGAGAGGCAAGGGACCAACAAAGTTATTTAGAGGGAGCTCGAGATACTCAAGGAAGGTAAGGTTGCCAAGGGAAGAGCTAATTTGGCCTGACCGACTTTGATCGTAGAGGAAGATCCCCGAGACGCGATATGGTGGCATCAACGTGCACGTGACACCATTCCACCAGCAGAAGTGGGAGCTCGTGTTCCAGTTGCTCAATGCTCCATATGGATCACTAGTAATACCCTGCTTGAAATGGAGCAGCGAGCGAAGATCTTGACTCCTCTCATGAACTCTTGAGCAATGGATGTTGGCAACTCCTCCATAACACAAGAGCAGCATGGGCAGCAGTATATGCATGTCCATTTTCATCAAGGCTTGCTTGCTTGGATAGTACGTAACACCTGTGATTTTCAAGGCAAAGCATATATAAATGCATACCCGGCAGGATGTTTCACTCGTACAACATAATTGCAGCAAGGAGAAAAGCTAAAAGAGATGTCATTCGGCCAGTCTCAATGAGAGTTTCATGGGTGTTTAAATGACATTAAATAGGGATCTTGCATCAAGAAAAGACACTTTTTGCATGAAACTCGGGAGAGAGAAGGGAAAAGTTTAATCTTGGTGAAACTCTCTTTAACTGCATGAATACCAACTCTTTATGAGTCATGGAATTAAATGCGTATGAAACTTTAGAATGAAACTTTTCGTTGAGGGAGGGTGTTTCATCCGGAGTTTTAGATTTCAAATCTTGTAGTCTTGGAAAGAGTGCAATGAAACCTCCATCATTGAGACTGGCCTTAGGAACACTAACCTAAAAATATATGATAGCCAGGAGGGACCAACCGATGCCCGTGCACAGACGCCTCCGGCTCCACAACCACCGCCACCACTGCCAGCCCCCAGCCCCACCACCACGGCGGCGCCGAACCAGAAACGTCGTCACGAAGGGAAAGAGGAGCACCATCACAAAACTGCAACCCGACGCCTGTGCACAGACGCCTCCGGCTCCACAACCACCGCCGCCACTGCACCGCCGCAGAACACCAGCTCCAGCCCCCACCATGGACACCGGAGCGCCGCACGCCGACGCCAACCACCACCACCACCACACCTCACCACACCTCCACCACCACACAGCACCGCCACCGTCCCACCTCACCTCTACCACCACCGCAGCATGTCGGCAGGAACGCCGACGCCCACCACTACCACCACCACCACCTCACCAGCCCTGCCACAGCACGCAGGCGTCACCCCCTGCCAGATCCGGCCCTGGGTCCACGTGCAGGGGCCGGAACGCACGGCAGCCTGGGCACGCTCATCGCAGTCCCACCGCGCCGGGAGACCCGGAACCGGCCAAGAGGAAGCCAGATTCGCGTAGTGCCGTCCACCTGCTCCGCCCGGTGTGGTCGGAGGACAGCCACTGCCGCCGCGACCCCGAGGCACGCCACCGCCCGCAGCCACCGCAGAAGTGGCAGATCCAGCTCCGAGAAGGCCGGATCCAACAACCACGAAGCCGAAACTGCTACACGGGGTCACCATTGCCGACGAACCGCTTGCCACTACCACCTTGAGAAGGACGAAGGCAGAGCTCCTTGCCCTCCACTGGGACAGGGAAAAGCAAGGGGACACCCGGCCACCACCGTCCTTGCCCTCTCCACCGGAACTCCGGCGGCGAGCTCCGGCGGCGGCCGAGCTGGGGAGGACGGGGGAGGGGCCCGAAGGCGGGGGCGCCGGCGCTGCCCGAGTCGCCCTCGGGAGAGCGACGCGGGGCTAGTGTTATGAAAGGCCAAGTTAAAAAAAAACGATGCATTTTTAGACCACATTAATAACCAGTACAGAAGAAAAATTGATCAACATTCTTTTCCGAGGCTGCAACTTCAGTTTACATGAGGTAGTAATGTTACCTTCTACATCGTTGTGGCTGGTAAGAGTATGAGTTGTTGTTGAAGGCTTTCAAAGCGCTCTATGGTATATAACCTTGAAGATTGTTATCGTTTAGGTACAAGTGCTGCAGGGACAGAAAATTCCCCAAGCTGGCTGGTATGCAGCCCTCAAGCGCATTACCATGTAAGTCAAGGTATTCCAATTGAGGTAGGTTGTCGATCAATTCTTCAATCGTACCCCTAAAATTGTTTTCACTTAAATCCAACGAAACTAAGGCACTAAGATTTCCCAAGCTTGCTGGTATGGGACCCTCTAGTTCATTTTCATGTAAGTCGAGGCGTCCCAACTGAGTTAGGTTGTCGAACAATCCTTCAATCGTACCCCTAAATTTGTTTGCACTCAAATCCAATGACCATAAGGAACTAAGATTTCCTATGCCCTGTGGAATTTGTCCTGACAAGTTGTTTCCAGCCAATTAAGACATTCAAGATCTAGACTAAAGACGGCATGGGGAACTTCACCTGAAAGCCTATTGTGACTTAGGTCCAACTGTAATAAATTCACTAACTGGCCAAGTTCATTAGGAATTCTTCCCTCGAGTTGATTTGAACCCAAATAGAGATGTACTAGATTTGATAGAAGGCCTAATTTTGGAGTGATTGAACCCACTAGCGAGTTTGAAATTAAATCTAAGGCGAACAAATTGGAGCAATTAGTAAGGGCATCTGGAATGGTCCCGGATAAATTGTTCCTATCCAAGAAAAGTAGTTGAAGATATTGCAGGCGGCCAAGGAGAGGTAAGGGACCAATAAAATTATTTTTACTGAGGTCAAGGTCCTCTAGGAAAGTAAGGTTGCCAAGGGAAGAACTGATTTGGCCTGACAGATTTTGCTTTTCGAGGTTGAGCCCCAACACGCGATATGGTCGCGTCAAAAGTGCACATCACACCGTTCCACGAGCAGAAGTGGGAGCTCATGTTCCAGTTGCTCAATGCTCCATATGGATCACTAGTAATACCCTGCTTGAAATGGAGCAGCGGCGAAGATCTTGACTGCTCTCATGAACTTTCGAGCAATGGATGTTAGCGACTCCTTCATAACACAAGAGCAGCATGGGCAGCAGTATATGCATGTCCATTTTCATCAAGGCTTGCTTGCTTGGATAGTAATACCTGTGATTTTCAAGGCAAAGCATATATAAATGCATACCCGGCAGGATGTTCACTCGTAGAACAGAATTGCAGCAAGGAGAAAAAGCTAGAAGAGATGTCATTAGGAACACTAACCTAAAAAATATGATAGCCAGGAGGGACCAACCGATGCCTTAGTCTGTTTGGATGTTGTTGTGACTCTGATGGGGCTCTACTAGATGAGGCCATACAGGGGTTTATAAAGAACAGGTCTCACCCCACGTCCTAATACTTGTACTTTACCTAATTTTGACCGGGTCGTCCTCAGATTTGTGCTTTACCTAATCTCGACCACCATTGCTTCAAGACCGAAGACCTTGAGTCCGTCAATCAAATTTGCTAGTTTAATACACAGACCAGATGACTTAACTGTTCCAGCTTGTCGATCCTCTCCAACACAAGTTCTATGTAACTCTCCTCATTCATTTCGAGTAGATTCAAGTATCAAATTCATTTTGGATTCATGGTTTCAAAAATTGGGTTACGCTCTCTTACCCATCAGCGGGTGTATTATCATACAGAAATCATGGTTACAACTCAGTAGACACCAGATAGATCAGTAGGCTCCTTATCTGTCTACTATCCTAAACCAAAATTAGAAATCAACACATAAAGGAGCTGATGCTCGGCTAAATTTGTCCAGAACAAAACTTCGTCTAGGGTCGTGCCGATGTAGCATCCTAATCAAACGACATGTGGTCATTCAAATTTTAAATTAATTTTGAAAAATCATCATTTTTTAGAACAAAGTAGAAAAATCTACCCATGGACTAAATGGTTATTTTTTACATATTAAAAATTAATCCAACTAGGATGAAAGCGACACCCCTAAAAATATTTTTAAAAAGTTTATTAAAAATTATTTAAGAAAATTGCAAATAACTTAACAAAATGTAAGAAAACTTTTGGTAAATATAAAAATCACTCATTTTTATTTAGTTATGAATTGTTGCCAATTTAATTACACTAAAATTGCTTTATAATTTTTAAAACATAATTTTCCTAGGTTTTTCCTTCACCTCGATTGGATTAATTTTTATATATTGTTTCAAAAATAAATTTAGAAATCCATTTAAGCTGTGAATAGGTTTTCTACTCTCTTTTTCTTGAATATCCACTTAAACTGAACAAATACATGATCCCACCATAGAAGAGTGCTCAGTGTGATATTTGTTCATGAATAAACTCTTGGTACCAAGAATTAGTTATTTATTGCACAAGAAACTTTCGATACACGTATTATTATCAGCACAAGAACAGATCCCGAGTATTACAACAATAAACATCGAAGGAAATCTGCTAGGCCTTGAACTTCTCTCTGTCATGCGGAGCATTATAATCGATGTTTGGGCCCACAGGAATAATCCCGTATGGATTTATAGGTGAGTGACCTCCATAGTAGCTCTTTCGAATGTGCTCCATGTTAACTGTGCTGCTAATTCCAGAAATTTGGTAGACGTCCTTGGTGTAATTGAACAGATTTGGATATTCCCTTGTAAGCTTCTTGTTGCATTTGAAATAAACAGAGTAAACCTGTAGACAAAAACAACCATAACTTCCAATGAAAACAAACTAGAAGGAAATATTTATAAATTACAGACTAAAAAGTTTTTCAGATGAAAAAAAATCTAACTTCACAGAATAGTATGGAACTCTTCATCTGCATACGGTTTTTGCAATTGGCTGACAACATATAGTCACACTCTGCATCTGACTCATTCAGTGCTCTGAGTCTCGTTGAGAACATCAGACAAATCCTATACTCTTTTCTTTGTTAATCTTGCCTCTTGTTTTTTGGATATAACTTGTCTTGTCTCTTGTTAATTGAGAATGAACTACTGAAGACACATTGGGTACACCTGCAGACTGAACTCAAGAAGATATAGGGGCGTGTTTGGCACAGCTCCACGTAAGTGACGGTTTCAACAAAACATCTCGTATAACGTGTTACTAACTGGATGGAAATCTATGGAAGACATGAACGTGACATACACGTAAGAACAGCACACCAAGCAGCTTTGACTATCTAATGTACTTTCGAACATGACAGATTTTACAAATATTTTTTTCTTTCTTCTATGAAGAAAAAAATTCATACCTCATCGAATCTTATAAGAGTTGTAAACAACCGAACATCTGCCTCTGTAAGTTGATTGCTGCATAGAAAGCGTTGCCTGCTCAGAATATCCTCACATTTGTCCAGAGCCTCATACAGTTTCGTGACAGCCTACAAATAAATTCAGAACAAAAGAAGTAGTAGTGCTGGTCAAACACAGGAAACACACCTAATTTTATTCCCAAGATCGAAGCCATGGATAACCGATGGATTTACCTCATCGTATGGCCCCTGCTGCTTTGCAAAGCCACATTTGTACACACCGATGTTTATCGCCTCATACACCAACTCGTTGATCTCATCAATGGAGGCCTGTAAATGAGGAGGGTAGAGATCCAGGCCAGGATTCTCTGCGAACTCGTTGAACTCAGTGTTGAGCATCCGGATGATCTCGGAGCTCTCGTTGTTGACGATGGTCTTGAGCTGCTTGTCCCACAGAACCTGAGGACAGAGGTCAACCCAATTGCTGAATGAACAGGAAAGGAAGGATCTTGTCTTGTGAGTCTTGTGACAGTCACTAGTACTCACAGGGACGCTTGGTTTCCGGCGTAGTTTGTGCTGGCCATCTCGTAGAGCTCCTGATGCTCTTGGCTCCGTTGAGAGGGTCAGGCTCGGCGCCGGGCTCCTCGTCTCCGGCGGCAGGGAACACCCCCCCCATGTGGTCATCGGTCTCCTTGGTCCTCTCAAAGATGGGCTTTACCGACTAGAAGAGAATTCAATCCACAAACGCACACACAGAGAGAAAAAGAAGATCAACGGATTTGACAACCATGGCTGTAAAGATCGAGCTTTGGTGAGTTCTTTCTCACGGTGAATCCGATGACG
>JADLZK010005699.1:0-160786 GCA_015847255.1 Hyparrhenia diplandra | reverse complement strand
AAAGAAATATGAGAAACCATTAAAAAACTGAAGAAACCTTGTGTCATCGGTCCGCTGCACCTTGGACGCAAGGATCGGGGTCACTTGCTCTTGGTTGCATTCAAAACACAAAAATTGAACCAACTCGTAGAAACGCCGCGTGCACTTTTGCTAGTGAAGGATAACAAGCACCACGGCGTTGTAGCTCCGTGCAAAAGTAGCGGCAGAATATCTTGATGATTTGAAGGCCTTGCCGATGTGATATTGACCTCAATCCACTCGGATGGACGAGTTATGACCTTCCCAATAAAGCATTGTTGGGCTCCGATGAACTGAAAGTTGAATTTTGATGAGCTCGTATTTTGTGACACATTTATATCTATAATCAAATAATGGCATATAAATGTGTAACCAAATGAATTGTATAAGTCACTATGCAAATGTGGACACGAGCTCACCTTACAAACTCATACTACGTATGATGGTCGTAGATGCTATAAAGCGCTTGTCGCTAGACGGACGTCGCGAGAAACTAGACCTCTGCAATTACAAACTTATACTACTCCCTCCGTCCCATTGAGTTTGTCACCCTGGATTTCGTGCCATCTTATTCGATGCTTCGTCTTATTCAAATTTTTTACACAAATATAATTTATTTTGTTATGACATATTTTATCAGTGAAGATACTTGAATATTGATTAATTTATTTTATGATTTGCATAAATATTTTGAATAAGACGGATGGTCAAACATGAAGTTCAAAAGTTAAAAATGCGAACTCCATGGGATGGAGGGAGTACGTATGATGATCGTAGATGCTATAAACCGCTTGCCGCTAGACGGGGCGTCGCGAAAACTATTACATGACCTCTGCAATTCAACACGATCACATGCGCCCGCATCACTGCCACGGTTCTCTGTGGCTCCTTAACCGTCTGTTTGGTTGGTGGTATGGAGCCAACCCGATCGGAGCCAACCCTCTTTTGATCTGTTTGGATGAGGAGCGGGGGGAGCGGAGCGGCTCCCGCAGAGCATATTCGTTGGAGATGCGGGTTCGCCCCGTCCGTCGAATTTCAAGGGACGGAGCCGACCCAGGCGGGTTGGCTTGACGTCGTCCGCTCCGTCGTTCTCTCGTCAGCGCAGGCGGTCGTCCCGTCGTCCCCGGCTTGCCCGCCCGCATCCCGTGCCCGCGGCGGAGCTCCCCGTAGGATGCGGCAACATCGGCTTCTCCTTTCCCACCGGCATCGATCGCGGTCCGGCATCGGCCCGGCCGACCAAGACGCCGCGGGTTCCCGGGGCGCCGGCGCTGCTACCTCGCTCGGATGGCGGCTCGGGGCTGATCTGCATAAGGCCCGCAACGCCGGCCCGGCATCCCCGATCCGGCTGCACCCTCCACGACGACGGAGCGGGCGGTTCCGGCTGGCGCTCCGGCACGGAGGCCCGAGCCGGTTCAAGCCCCGCTCCGTACGATGGTTGAGGAATAAGGATAAAATTTAATTTAGTTTCTCTTGCGGGGTTCCCTGATGTAAAAAGCCGAGAGAAAGATTTACTAATTTAGGCTTCACTAATTTCTAAATAATTGAGGGGTCTAGATACAAAAATGTCTCACAAACAGTGTTAACTTGTCATCCGACCCAAGTTCTCAATTCCTCCAACCAAACACGGTATGGGTTGACTCCGTCCCTAAAATTAGAGTTGCAACCAAACACTGACATGGGTTCAACCCAACCCAAAAAATTGGGTTGGATCCAACCCAACACACCCAACCCTCAACCAAACACACGGTAAATAAACTCCTCATCAAGTTTGATACCGTGTCGATCACATGCTTCAGATCACGCTGCTAGCCGTGCGTGACCCACGACGCACAGGCAGGCAGGACCGCCCATTCACACACCGACACTATACTGTACTCCCTGCGTCCCTTTTTAGATATCGCTATGGGGTGCGTGCCGGTCAAACTTTCACAACTTTGATTAGGTTTGTAGAAAATATGTGTAACATTTATATCTCCAGATAAATTTATTAAAAAACTAGACTTAAAGATCTTTTCAATGATAATAATTACTTAGCATAAACATTTATATATTTTAACATATAATTGCCGGGAGTTTGAAAATGTTGACCTCTTTAAACGAAATGACATCTATTTAGGGACGGAGGGAGCACAAGTGTAGGGAAAATTCCCGATCAGATCAGAGCCGAGCTATCCAGATCTCAGTTTCCCTCGAAACGGATCGGGAAGTTTTATACGTAATCGATTCAATGCAACGCAATTATGCAACGGAACGAGCGGCGGAGACAACTGGCTCGGGTCCCGGACTCCGTCGACAAGGCGCCGAGCGAGCTCAAGCCGAAGCCGAGCACCTCCCCTCGTGGCCTCGTCGCCCCCTCGTGCGCCGTGTGCACGCCGCCCCATCGCCTTTAAAACCCTGGAGGGGACGCAACGCTCGAGCGAGGCCCAGGCCACAAACAAACCCACGAAACAGAGGAGCGCCCGAGTCCCAATCCCATCCCATCATCCTATCCAAGAATCCAGGTAAATCCTCCAAGATATTCGCAGCTTCTTTTTCCTCAAGCTTTGCGGGAGGCGGGAGACGAGGCGTGTTTCGTGCCAGGACTGGATTGGCAACTCAGGTTTCTAGGAGGCGTACGAACTGCCGCCGTCTTGGTGCCTCACCTAATCCAGCTGCTCTGTTCGTTGCTTCTTGCCGGAGGGATCGATGGACGGGAATTTCGGGCCCCGGGAGCGGATCCTGTGGCCGGCGTCGGTTCTTGCCGGCATCGTCATGTGCGGCGCTGTAAGCTTCTCTCGCTTGCTCCCTCCTTGTTTTTCCTGAATTTCAAACGATCAGCTCATAGTTCGTTCCTTGCAAACCATCAACTCATGGCCCCGTTCATTTTAATCTGCGGCAGAGTAGTTGTTGGCTGTTGCTATTTGTGTCCAGACACCCAAATCTTTCATCATTATTATACGTCTATTTTATTCTGGTAAAGTCAATGTGGGTCGTCGTACCGGTGCTAGTTTATGAATTATGATGGATAATAATGCATCTAGGTGCCAGTCGTTGTCTTCTACGACGCCTGACCGGTAGCTGAAGGCGCAATTTGTGGACAACATAATGTAGCGTAGAATAGTTTCTAGAAGACTTCTTTTCGGTTTTCAACAGGATCAGAAGCTTCCTCGACTGTATATAGTTTCTCCATTGCCCTTCTACAATACTTAAAATTGCCTCTCATTGCTTCTACAAAATAGCTATTTTATTGATTAAGGGTAAGAAGGTCATTATTGATTAAGCGTAATAAAACTATTCTTAACATATCTAATAATAGTATATCAACCGAGAATCCAAGTTCCTGCATGTTCCTGCATGCTCCGGTAACTATGGTTTGGTAGCCTTGAGCTTGCCGATGAACTCCTGCATGCTCCGGTAGCTGGTGCCGCCGTGGACGGCGGCCTTGGTAGCCCTCCTGGCTGGCCCTCCCGCCCCTGCCCTTGCCTGACCTCGGCGTCGACCATGGCTGCCTTCACTTTCTCCCCCGATCTCCCTCGCACTCACTAACCCGCCCTCCCGTCCCCAACCAGCGCTCCATCCACACACCGACGCCGCCGCTCTCCGGCGCCATGGCGTTCACGCTTGCTACCGGTCCGCCATGGGCTCCGGTCGTCGAACGTGTTCACCGAGAATGCCATCAGCTTGGCTCGGCGCCGCGGCCGTTGTCGATGAACCGCTGTGAAGAGGTCGTTCGATCGTGCGGCGAGCCGCGGGAGGGGAGGATCGCGCGGATACGACGCGACGCCGGGGATGTCAAGGTCGCCGAGGCCTTCACCGCCGTCCTTCTCCTCTGGCCGCCGCTGCGAGCGGCGGCATCGGAGAACAGGGGCGGCGCGCCGCTCGGCGTGCCTCCCGCACTTTCGCCATCTCGGCGTCGGGTGCGGTGCCGGAGTGGCGCCCAAAGAGGGTGGCGCCGACGGAGACGGCGCTGAACGCTGAACGGGCCGGCCGACGGAGGCAGCTAACTATAGTAGTTGTAGTTACCATTTTACCCTTGATTGAAAATTTTTTACAAGAATGCAATTACCGACCATTCTTAATCTGGCCCATTTTATTGGGAGGCAACCGGAGGCGATTTTTGCTTCTATGGTCCACCGTCATAGACACAACAGGAGGCAATTTTGCCTCCGTGCTTTTGCCTCCCATTGCCTCCGGCCTTTATAGCCGTCGGATCGGCCGTTCTCACCATTGAATTTTTCTCCAATTATTGTAGAAAATTTCTTATTCCTATATTGGCATTATTACATGGAATTCCTCGATTTAGTTAGTTCAACTCGATGTGTCCCGCTAGTATCAAAGGAAAGATTCCTCGTCAGCAGCTTTGATGTCGACCTAATTCCTTAGCACTGCAGTTCTCTATCTTTTGTTTTCTTTGTCATGTGCTGTGTTGGCCCGTGGAAAAATGTTTTTTTTAAAAGAAAACACGACAAGATGGGAAGATCTGGGCACTGTACAGAAAAAAACTCGTTTTTGAAACAGTTGTTATAAACAATCAATGTGACATCAGTTAAAAGTGCAGCGCGTTAAATTTCATATGGATGGATTACACAAATAATCCAGTGCAAGATTAGTTGTGGATGTGTGCTCATGTTCCTACTGCTTTGTTGAGAAAACTTATGCAACATTTAAAAAGGTTATACTGGGTGGTAAAAATTAGGCAAGTCTCTCCATGAAGTGCATAACCCTTCACATCAAAGCTCAAAGGAGTACGAAAAAAATAATTCTACGGGTCACATGGACATGGGAGTCCTTGGTTACAACCAACATATAGTCTGAGTGGCATTATACTTCTGAAATTGCGAATGGCATTATACTTCTGAAATTCTGAGCTTACAAAAGAGTATTGTTTCAAACTGTTGGATCAAATTATTCCTGTAATACTCTGTATCATGCTATACTCACTGTTGTCCTTACAGGTATATGAGATGACTCGAAAGGTCAGTTCTCGATGTTTCAAATGTTACAATATGTTAAATAACACGCAAAAGGTTGAGTGGAACAATAGGTAAGATATGTGGACAACTTTTTTAGATACTTTTGCTTTTCTTGATATTTTTGGCTTCAGCTTTGTTTTTTTTTTGTTGTTGAGAAAATGGCTTTATCCTTGTTTAATCTAATTATATGATGCCACATATTGGTAGGGGTTTCTCTACACTCCATGCATTGGTAGCTGCTGCCGTGTCTTTCTACTTGGTCATGATCTCTGACCTCTTTAATGAAGATGTGCACAACAACATAATAATTGATAGAAAATCATGGTTATCTGATTCCATGTTTGGGGTAAGCTGTGCATTTCAACTTTATTTCTCCCTTCGTTTGAAAACGATCGATTCGTTGTCCATATATACTGCATGCCTTTCAGAATAAAATGAACATGAAACTGTTAGGAGAGTTATATGTTACCAACAATATTTACATGTGATGCTTCTTTACTCCATGTCTCTTATCATACGCACGACATAAGATAAAACAATTGTTTCCTCTGCAGGTCTCGATTGGGTACTTTTTGACAGACTTGACGACGATCCTCCTGTATTTTCCTTCTTTAGGAGGAAAGGAGTATGTAAGTATCACTCTGTCATAGAGCTCTTAACGGTGTTCTTCTATTGTGGTTTCATCTATATCAGGAGTTAATTTGTCTAATATTGATGTTTCAGCTCTTGCACCACGGACTTTCTATGTATGCAATTGGCCTTGCTCTGTTGAGTGGCAAAGCACACATGTACATACTCATGGTCCTCTTCACCGAAATCACGACTCCCTTTGTGAACCTCAGATGGTAATGTCCCTTGTTGCGAATCTGCTTAGTAAGAACTGGGGCTACCATTCATTTTTTTTTTTAAAAAAATTGTAATGATCTCTACAGGTATTTGGACGTTGCTGGTCAGAAAGCTCGTAATCTTTACTTATACAATGGCGTGGCTCTGTTTTTTGGATGGCTGGTACAACAGCTACTCTCATGAGTCATTTTTCCTTAACAATTTAGGTTCCCTGACATATATAGTTATTTTGAAAATGTCATAGCATGGGGGTAATGATTAGTGATGACTTCACTATACAAATTGATAAGGGCCATTTTGTTTTTTTAAGGAACACAAGAAGGGGCATTTTGGATTTTGGAATAGGAAAGTTGGTCTTAAAAACTTTTATTCTCTAGTTTGAATTAACCACAAGGATTTTGATGTCGTTGATGTCGCTTATCCTCCAAATAAACTCTAAACGTACTCTTTAAATGACCCTTTTGCTTTGGTGATTAGCTGATTAACATGTCTTTTTTTTCTGCTACAGATTGCTCGGATAATCTTATTCATCTATATGTTCACCCATATGTATTTTCATTTTGATCAGGTATGGGTATTTAAATTTTTCACTCTAATTAGTCATCTACATCATTCGATGCAGAAGCTGGAATAGCAATATATTTCCTTTTCTTAAAAAATCAAAAACTGTACTACCAATTAACCGGGGAATCAATGAACATCCGCTTATTTCTTTTAATGTAATTTTTTAGAATAAGATCTATTTGGTCAGTATTTCTCCGTTAACATTAAAGGTAGTTCATCAATGTTCTGCAAAAAAAGCATGCAGAAAAGGTGCTTCTGATTCTGACATAGTGAAGCCGGAAAAAACTATCAATCACAGAATTACCCGTATATAAGGTTTCATCAGCTTGCCGCAGAAACTAAATTTTGTTGTAGCAGCATTTTTTGGGTTAGAATAATCCTTGGTGCACTCATGAAAAGAAGTGTGATTGTTTTCTATTACCAATGCCATCCTTGTTTGCCAGGCGAGGTCCATCTTCACCTTAGGATTCTACAGCTTGGTGGCAGTGCCATCGATGGTTGCAGTGATGAACGTGTTTTGGTTCTGGAAGATACTCAAGGGGATGGTGAAAACCTTTTCTAGGAGGAAGCACAGTGAAAATGGGAAGAAGACGGCCTAGAAGGAAGGAAAGATACTTCTTCTAACTTTACACATATGAGAGATATAAAATATATGTTCTTCTCTTTCTAGATCTCCATACAGTTTAATTCGTCTTCACTAGCATAAATTCTCACACAATTGTAGTCACTAGTAATTTGCGCTGCGCGTGCCCATGCGCACGTGATAATTTTACATGATAGTTTATAACTTTTTTTATAAATGGAATAATTGATAATACTTATAACAACAAGGATAGATAAAGACATAATATTCTGATGACAACACATTACATTGATATATAATAGGTTGACATAAATACGTGTTACACGAGACACTTGTTATCAATAAGCCAACACTATAGTTCTTCGCTTCTTCATAAGGTAGCATGTGGACAAAAGAATTTGAATGATAGACACAGGAAACATTTGCTGAGCATGCATAGCCCCCGGTACACACCAACTTTGTCAAGGGAGGCAAATCACATCAAATTTTGGACCATGCAGCTCCATAGCATCCTGAGCATATGCTTTCTATTTGGAATGACAGAGAACATGATGACGCCACCGCAAATGTACCAAAAATTAACAACATGACCTAATCTCTTCTCTTCTCTACAACATAAAAAGAACAAAACGTGGACACTTTTTTTTTGCGACTTTTGGTTTGGCTCGCCCACCTCCCCATGCGAAACCACACCCGCACACTCTCAACGCCGGGAAAACCAAGGAAAGAAAAAAAAAATTGATTTGTCACTAATCATGCATGCATAGCTGAGGCCTCCCCTTCCTTTTTTTGCGACAAATCAAGATGGAAAGAAAAATTGATCGGTCATTAATAATGAATGCATGACTAACGCCTCCTTCCTTATTTCTTTTTTTTTTTCAACAAATTCAAAAGAAAAAGAAAAAATGATGGTTCATTAATCATGCATGCATGGTTGATGCCTTCATCCTCTTTTCTTTTCTTTTTTTTTGCACAAATTCAAAAAGGAAAGAAAAAATGATTCGTCATTAATCATGCATGCATGCCTAATGCCTCCTCCCCTTTCCTTTTCTTGCGACAAATTCAAAAGGAAAAAAATCAATCCGCATTAATCATGCATGCATGGCTAACACGATTTTCTCTCTTATCTTTTCCCCAATAAATGTAAACAAATAGCCGTGGAACTTCCATCTCGCATACAAATGTCAAGCTCGCAAGGCGTGCCCAACGCCAATCATGCTCTTTCCAAATCTGATTCACGACCCGGGCAACAAAAATCTCTCGCCGTGAAAATTTCCCCCGCGGACCATCCTCCGCCCGTGTGCAAACGGCCGCACCGCCGCCCGGCTCCGCTACCCCACCCCCACCGGCGCCCTCAACACGACGAGGCGCCTCCCATCGCGACCGCCGCCGACACACTCAGTCCCGCCCGGCTGCCCTCCAACGCTGGGAAGCCCTTAGCGCCGCCGACCATTGCATTGCGTGACGTCGGGCCGCCCTCGCACGCTTCGCCGTCAAGGACCCGCCGACTCAACGACGATACTCCCTCGCATCCGCCCGAACGTCCCCATCAACGCCGACCGGGGGCCTCCGCCCCGCGGTCGCCATGGACGCCGCGACCGCCCTCGGCGTGCTCGCTGGCCTCCGCGCACCCTCGCGGCCTTGCTCGCCATTCACCGCACGCCCAAGGACCAACTCCGCCGGATGCCACCACGCCGCCGAGCCCGTCATTGTGTCGTGGCTATCGCGCCGGATGCGACTTCACGCTTCATCGGCGGGAGCTCCAAGGGGTGGCCACGGCCGCCGAAAGCGACAAACAGCTCTCCCTCGTGCCCCTCTCGCACTTCGCTCGAGGATGGCAGCCTTGGCGCGAATCATTGACTCAACGCGGGCGGCGTGGTGCGATCTATGTGTTATTAGTTTCACAACATTGTTATCTTATCATGCGATCTATCCGCTTTATATAAAATTAAGTTATCCCGTAGCAACGCACGGGCGCGATGCTAGTAGTTGCCTAAAATCTCACAATATTTGCCGCAGCTTTTGGTTTGTAGAAGGTTCCCCTTCATCACCCATTCTATTCCAAGGAATCACCCATGTCTTACCAATAGTGCCGCAGAAATAAAAAGCAATATAAAACACCATAAAAATTTTGCAAACCTCTAAGCAAATGGTAGGTATTTAATAGTCCTTGCCAATATCAGGAAGGCAAAAAGAAAATATAAGGGAAGAACAAAATGTAAGACCTGGAAAACTTGAATATTAATACTCTGAAAGAGAGCTATATCAGGAACATGCAAGATAAAATAGATTTGCCGAATATGACAACTTCATATAGATAGTAGATACCTTTTCACACTCTCGAAAACTGAAATGAGCTATAACCGTATGGATAAAAACTAAACTTCCAGAATATGTCATGGACACTTGAAGTAAACATATTGCACTAGGCTTTCAGAAGCTACTGAGTCAAGCCAACACGCATTTGAAAAGTACCATGTGTAGAGCATCTTACCGATTGTACAATATGACCAACTTGACAACGTTGATGTGGAGAAAGGCCCTCTGAATTTGCTAACGAGCTTCTTGTTGTCCCAAGCTGAAAGAGCACTGAAAAATGGACTACGAAGTAGAAGGCATCAATGCATAAGGAAGTCATGAAAGCGATTCCCATTTTTCATTGGAAATCAGCAAGGGATGTGTACAGTTTTTTACAAACATTTCTAAGGATGTGCACTCTTTTATGTGCATTCTCGCATTATTCTCGTACCAAAAATTACATAGTTCATCATATATTTAGAAAGTTCTTTCACATACCGCTATCCATTTGCTTCTTTAGTAATAATCGATGATTGGACTGTAACTAACAACAAAAAAGGAGTGGCAGGAACATGATTCAAGTTTTCCAGAACTTCTCAAATACAAGGCTTCATAAATTATCATGTATCAAATTAGGATTTACCAAAGGGGTTTATTTACTACTCCGTCCATTCCAAATTATATACGCTTGAGGATTCTCGATGTAATTGAAACATGTATGCGTGCATGCCACATGTATTAAAATTGAAAACAAGCAAATGTTGCCTAATATATTTTGTATAAAAGGCTTAAAACAAGCAAATGCTTTGGCATGGACAACAGGTTATTGGTCCATCTACACTATAAATCGAAGAAAGGCCCAAATGGCATGGAAAATAAAGAAAAGACCTGCAGTTTGGCATTCGTAACACATGACATGGCCAATGGTCTTTCTACATTTTGCCACAACTGCTTGCTGCACCTACTGATCAGCATGCACTAATTTCCAAGTATAATATCTCATCGCTTTTATTGTCAATAGTCAAAGATTCTAAACTCTATTTCATGACCCGAGATGCCCACCATTCAGATGATAGGTAATCCGATCAAAATAGTTGAGCACCGGACTTCTTTGAGTATGCATCTTTTGGCAAAGAGTAGTCAAAATACTATGAGGATAGATATCCGTAGACGCCTTCGCGGTCATGGCTGGCCTCAGTAAGCAAGCAGCCTATCGAAAACTCGACCACAAATTGTCAAGATAGATATTCAAAATCGCAGAACTTGCATGATCTTTTGTTGAAGTATCGCTTGATTTTTGTGACCACTTAGATTAGGCCGAGACATATATTTTCAGGAATTTGCTTAAATTCGCACTCAATGCAAAGTGTCGGCGTTAAATTGTGTAATCTCAAAAAAAAAAAAAAAAAAAGCCTCCATTACTTGTGGAAACTAAAGGAAACATTTAGTCAATTATTATCACCGAAAATGTTGAGTTTCAACCGACCGTAACTCGCGGCCGTGTAGATCCTTGGCGTTCAGCTCCCGAAACGACCTCTACCGACCGTAGATCTGTACAAACAAAGTCGGGTTAAGCAATGCATACCGAAACACTCAAATCCTCAACAACACCGGGTCATACGTTATGGAATTACTTTTGCCCCTTCCATCGCATCGCGAGGGCCATTGTTGCCGACCGGCCGCCAGCCGTCAAACAAGAAAACCACATCACCGGCTAACGAATTTGTTCAAGAGGGAAGAGGATGCAGAGCGTAACAAGGAGGATGATTATGTGATAACCGACCTAGGAGACGGATCTGTCCACGGAGCCACCAAATCCAGTCGTGGGTCACCGGAGCGGCTCCCATGGGCTGCAAAACATAGAGGGATGGGAGCCGGGAGAGACGGCGGGAGGCCGAGCATGGGGGCTGCCACGCCACCACGCCGCGCCGGGGAGTGCCCTCAACTCGCACCCGCGCGCCGCCGCCGCACCTAGAGGAGAGGAGGGAGCCGGAGAGCCAGCGACCTTGCCCATGCCCGCCCGCCACCGGGCGTGCTCGCGCGCCGGTCAGCCGCCACGTGGGAAGCCGCCCGCTGCCCGCGCCCCCGCTGCCGCTACCGCCGCCGCGCATGCCGCCCGCCGCCGCGCCCAGCCGCCCCCTCGCGCCCCGCTCACCGCCGCCCGCGCCGGGGGCTGTGCCCCCTCAACCACGCACCCCGCCGCCTGCACCTAGAGGAGAATAGAGATGGAGAGAGCCAGCGACCTTGCCCATGCCCGCGCTCGGGTGCCGGGGCGGAGAGAGCGGCCGTGGCCGCCGCCACGTGGAAGCCGCCCGCTTGCCCGCGGCCAGCCGCCACGCCGTCCCAGAGATGCCGAATCGCTGAAGAGGTCGCCACGCCGCGCCGCCCTACGCGCCGCCACCACTAACTAATTTACCTTTAAAATTTTGTGCCGAGTGTTGCTCCGCCGCCACCACGCCGGCCGGCCGCCCGCCCCGCACCGAGGTCGACGGGAGGGAGATGGAGGAGGCGAGGAGGGGGGCGCCGGGCATCTGGGAGGAGGAGGGTGAGGGAGAGGGAGAGAGAGGAGGAGGCCGGGGAAGGGACGGGGCGGCAGGAGGAGCCCCATCGGGTTGGGCTAGGGAGAGAGGGAGAGAGGCGGCGGTAAACGCGCGTGATTGAGAGTTAGGTTAGGGTTAGAATCGATATATATTCCCAACTGGAGAAGAAGACAGAGAACCGCTGATCTTCAAATCCAACGCACGAAAAATATTTTTGGACGACGCGGATGCCTTGGCCGCGCGCTTTCTCCACAACTAATTTACTTTTAAATTTTGTGCCGAGTGTTGCTGACAACGCGCAACTCCTAGTTGCAACTTGCAACAGTACCACGTGCACCATTACTGAAAATATAGGCCACTGTCAGTGTTTAACTTGGGAGCTGCTGATTACACGCGCAAAATCTGAAGGGAACACCGGTGACTGCTGGCCGGCAATGCTAGCGACATTCACGTGCATCTCGTGGAAATGAACGTAAACAAACGATCAATTTGTTTCACCTGATGATAGTTAACAAACCATCAATTAGATACTCGTAGATCTGAGAAAAGGTGCACCACAGGTAGAAGTAGAAATGGCAGCGTGTCAGCGGCCATCCTGTGGGTTTCTACTTTCTAGTAGCTCGAGCTGGGCAATGAATAGGGCTGGCGTAAACCTCTCGCTTTGGGGGTAGGACGGGTAGGTAGTGCTGGGCCATCTGCCTTCTCTCGGGCGCGTCATCGCGTCGCATCCCAACTTGGGTCGCATCAGTGCTGCCTTGTCCGTGGTGCGCAGCAGCCAGCAGGCGCCCAGCGTTCACGACGCGTTGGACAACTCGACATCGGGATTCGGGAGCGGTAGGCGCTGGAATCTGGACGGTTCGCCCCTGGCCGGCCGACCACCGTGTGGTCGCTTTTTTCGTGTCCTCGTTCATTATCGGCATCAGAAGAATAAAATCAGAAGAAAAAGAACAATGTTGTTCTTCCCCTTTTCGTTCTTTTCGGTTTTATAATTTGGTTAGCCTTTTTTACTCGCGAGCTAAGCTAAGCCTCTGAACCTGGGCACCGACTACGGCATACTTTTTGCTTCAACGTTTTTATTAGAAAATATAATTATTGATGAAAAAATGAAACAATAACTTGTATGTTCACAAAACTTTGCATACTTAATGTTTTATAAGTAAACAAAATTTGAGTAGATGAGTGAATAAATTTTTAACACGTCGTAAAAGCGTGATTGACACTAGAAAGGGGCTTCTGGGCTCGAAACCGACGCCGACTCCCTTTTTGTGCACAGAAAGGCCGAACCCACCAAGAAGCCATGGCGGACGATTAAGGAAAGAGAGCCCCACCTCTTCCAAAAATAATCCAAACCCCACGCGAACACGGCGGGCTCTCGTCTTCGCCGCCCTTTGCCTTCCCCTTTCAGCTCTTCCTCTCCATACTTCCCGCCCGCCCCTCCTCCGCTTTGACGACCTCCTCCCCATATCTCTCCTCCCCGTCCCTTCCACCACCCACCCACACGCAGCATCCGAGATAGACGAGCGAGAGGTCGACAGGCACCGACACGACCCATGTCAATGTGGCGCGTCTCCCGCTCCCTGCTCCGCGCCGCCGCCTCGGCCTCCACCTCGGCGGTCGGGCGCGGCACCGGCGCCGGGCCCTGCCGCTGGGTCCCGCCGCCGCCGTACGCGCTGCAGCGCTGCGGCTACGCGTCGTCGCTGCCGGAGGCGGCGAGGAGGGACGCGGGCGAGGAGGAGGTGACGGCGGCGGAGGCGAAGCGCCTGATGCGCCTGGCCAACGTGGAGGCGCTCAAGCGGCGGCTCGGGGACGGGGAGGTGATTCCCTTACGCGTACCTGCTGCGCGCGTGCCAGGACTCCGGCGCCGCACGGACCCGCGCCGAGGCCGCCGCGCTCGCGGGCGCGCTCGACGAGGCTGGCGTCGTCCTGCTCTTCCGCGACAGGGTCTACCTCCAGCCCGATAAGGTCAGCTCGCATCGCATTGCCGCCCTCTCCTACCCTCCCCTCCCTGATCCACTGTAGAATCGCTGCGTTCGAGGCTCGGTTTCTCCGGGCGGCTAACTCGCCGAGGGCTTTCGGATTTTAAGCTGCGTTCTATCCGGTTCCCTCGCCGCCGGCGACTCCGTTCGTTATTATTGTGTCGATTGTTACTGCGCGGTAAGGCATGACCGGGTCCATGCTGGCGGTGCCGGAAATCTTAGGGAACGCACTTTCGATGTAATCAAGGAAGGAATGGGACATGGTGGTTTTTAGTTGAGGCATTAGAAAATTTTGTTCGGCAAAGAAAAATTAAGTAGCGTCGCTAAGCACCTTTCACACGGACACGGTTAGCGGCTGGGCGGCTCAAGTACAGATCCGTGCAACCATTATGTTCCAGATTGTGAGTTGTGACCCGCGGGTGGCGGCCCTGTTGGGATTTGCCCAGCTTGACGCAAGTGCAAAGCGATGGTCCAGGGTTACATCGCCTACGGATTATACATACCTGTGTTCCATAGATCCAGTCGTTAGAATTGCATTTACCTTTCGACGGCAAGCTAGTGGTTTGGTGAGAACCAAGATTCATTGTGCACTTCGTGCGACCTTCTCAACTTACTGATCGGGACCGGCCTTTGAAACCATCGTGGACTCGTAGCCGTACTGTTTAGACCAGTAGCAAACCACTTGCCGGTGGCGCTTTCTGGAAGGAAAGGAGATCGGTATACGAATAGTAGCATGTAGACGCCGCGGCCCCTAGGCTGCGACTGGTGGCTCACGGCGTGCTCCTTTCGGCTGCCCACGCGGTCACGCCGGCAGCACTAGTGGAAAAGTCATCCGGTTTTCTTCCATGAGATGAGAGGAATCCATCCCTTGTAAAGCATCTGATTGGTGCCTCATCTTTTTTCTGTTTTGCTCTGTCCTCTCGTACACGATGGGTCATTCGCTGGTTCATTGCACTGGAGAGGCCATTGTCCTGACCTCCCTTTGCACCGCCTCTATCCTGTCTCCATTATCTCGTGTGGCCTGTGGCACAGGATGCATTGTCGATTATCTACACTGTTTGTTTTGTGTATTGATGGACCGAGCTACCAGTCTACTGGGCAAAGCCTGTCCTTCGATAATGCGGTAGCAAAAGTTATAAATAGTGGGTGTCTGTTGAGAAGGACAGCTAACTTCAAAACTGGTTGCTTTTCACAATGCTTACCATATGCTTTTTTTTTTTGTTTAAATAGTATAATAATAGTTATGCGTTACTCTCACTTTATTCAGTAACGTGATGTGCAATTTGGAGCCTTATTGCAAGCCGAACTATGGGGCATATCAACAAATTTTGTAACTACCATTCCTCATTGAAGTTGTTGGGGCTGGATGTAAATTAGCTATTGTCTATTGAACATTTAGAACAAAAGCATGAAGCTAGAGGATCTTCTACTATACTCTCAAGTCTTACTTCTACTATACTCTTAAGTCTTAAATCATGTTTACTTCCCATTACGTTCCATTTTGTGTTTGATATGTATGTCCATTCTTTCATATTTGTTGCACATTATTTTTCTCATGGATCAAATGCTTCCATTTTAGAACACTCTCATATTTGTTGCACATTATTTTCCTCATGATCAAATGCTTCCATTTTAAGTTGATATTTCAGGATATTGTTGATCCATGTCTTTTGACATGTGAGCATTTTAGTGATACATGGTGTAGAAAACTGAAATACACATTAGAGTGTGGCATATCCACATGCTGAAATTTTCCCTTCTAAATTTCTCAACTGGTTCAAATCAATATAGGATCATATTTGGTGTCTTGTGGGGTCTTCACATGCATTAGCTTATACTTACCTTTGGTTGATGCTAATACCTCTTGTTTTATACAGATTGTGGATCTTGTAAGGAAAGCTATGCCCCTTGCACTGACACCTGAGAATGATCCGGGGAAGGAAGAGCTCAAGCAGCTCCAGGCGCAGTTGGAAGACATCAACAAGCTTGCACACAAGCAGGTCCGGCGCATCCTCTGGTCTGGTCTGGGTTTCTTGATCACCCAGGTGGGCCTTTTCTTTAGGCTCACGTTCTGGGAGTTCTCGTGGGACGTCATGGAGCCCATCACGTTCTTCACGACCACGACAGGCCTGGTTGTGGGATACGCATACTTCCTCATCACATCAAGAGACCCAACCTACCGAGACTTCATGGAGAGGATGTTTGAGTCTCGGCAGAGGAAGCTGATCCAGAGGCAGAACTTCAACCTGACAAGTACCTTGAGCTCCAGAGGCGCTGCAAGGATCCCCTGAGAAGGCTAGCGGCGCGACCAACCCCTGACATGGCTCATCTCCATGAGCTATCCATTAACAAATGACAAACAATTCACCATTGCTTCGTTACTCATCTGAGTCATCTCATTCTCTGGGCGATATGATCCCTACTAGCAAAAGTAAGCTGTGTTTCTTGCACTTGTGAGATGCCTTTTCCACGGTCTTCTCCTATGCAAATGTGTAGGTCAGTATAATCCTTTTTGTAGCGATGCTGAAGCACAAGCACCTGATAGTTGAAAAGGCAAGCTCATCTGCATGGCTGGAAGCGTACTCACTACCCAGAACTGCAAAATGCTGCAGTCTCTACTAATATACTGTTTCATTGTGACTTATTAGCGTTATATATCCTACTCCGTATGTGAAAACTCATTTGTTGGTAACTAATATGATCCTAATTAGAGACTTATATTTTATCAAGTGCCTTTAGAAATCTGTTTGGAAGCAAAATCAGAGGTTGATAGCTAAGTTTCAGAGGCAATACAAGCCAGCACGTGGTAAAGGTCATTCTCATCATGGCTGTGTAGCCGTAGTGTGTTGTACGTACAGATGCTGTCTTACACTTACAGATAAAGAATTACAAATTGCGGTCTACACTGAATAAGTAGGAAACACGTCAACACATGAATTGTGATTTTTGTGGAATTGCATCTCAGACGAAAACCACCCCAAAGATCGGTAATGTAATTTGCTGTGAAGTGTAAACGTACCGTGATCTTGGCCGTCATTCTCTAGTCCTGGAAAATGTATATTGTCATTTTTAAGATCGTTCCACACTGAGATGCACGCGCACTCGCAGTTTCATTCGTTGTTCTTACCGTTCATGCTCTATTTTTTTTTCTATTATTATTTACGAGCATGAAAAAATCTCTTTAAAGCCTCCTTGGGTGTTTGAAACTTAAAAACTTTACAGGGATGCATACTAAATTTACATGAATTAGTTTAATTTCAGAAAAAATATATAGAATCTAGAGACAATTTATATGGTGTTCCAAACGGAGATGGAAGACTTGCATAATCTGGCATTCCAGTCTTGCATAATCTACACCGCAACCTGTCTTATGAAATCCTGTTGCATACTGGCATTACGTATATGGTTGGTACTTGTATGTGGTTGAAGTTCCACTCCGGCATTCAGCTGTTGGCTGGATAGGGAGGGGACTTTAAGTTTTTATAAGTTACCCGTGTCGGCTGTCGGCGCGGTATCCTGCATCAGCAGGTCCAGCACGTCGGCCGACGGCGCTCCTAGTTAAAATACTCCCTTCATTCCTTTTAGATGTCATTATGGGTGCGTGTCGGTCAAATTTTTTAACTTTGACTAGGTTTTGTAAAAAATACGTGCAACATTTATATCTTCAAATAAATTTATTAAAAACTAGACATAAAGATCTTTCCAATGATACTAATTACTTAGCATAAAAATTTATATATTTTAATATAATAATTGCCAGCAGTTTAAAACGCGACTTTCGGGCGCGGTAATGACATATTTTAGGGACGGAGGGAGTACGCCGCAAGCGACCATCACTTTCTCCGAATCAAAATCGGTGTCCCGTTTCAAAAATTCAACTTGACAGTGACATCTGCGTGGCTTTCGTCAGTTGGAGCTCGGTTAGAACTTTCTAAGTTGGCGTCGTTGCTTTTGTTTTGCAAGCTGGCAAACCCGCGGTGTAAAGTCTGGTATGCCTGGGGCTGGGAATAAGCAGGAGTACACAACGTGCTAATTTTCTCTTCACTCTCTCATCCCCTAGTCTCATTAGAGAGTTTCGTTGTTTACAAGACTGCCAAATGAAATGAAACTTGGATTAAACATGCTCTCTCAATATAAAGTTTTATTCTAAATTTTTATAGACATTTAATTTCATGACTCATAGAGAGTTGATATTCGTGCCAAAAGGGTTTCATCTAGATTAAACTCGTTTCTCCTCTCTCTCTTCTTAAATACGCTGCTATGTCATGAAACATGCTTACGTAACAATCTATTTAATGCAAATAAAATGAAATTCCCACTGAGACTGGCCTAAACTTGCATTCAATTAGGAAGCGTTATGGATACTGTATATTGATGACTTGACTATGACTATCCACATCCATGCACGAATGTTATACTTTGGGGGGGAGCCATACTGTTGCTCCCTCCAAATTTCGCATATGTCCATGTAACCCCTAAACTAACATTTGGTTCAATTACTCCATCTAACTATTTAAGTTCAGAAATTTACACCGTGTTTACTTGTCTTGGCTTATCTTATTTCAGCTTATTCTCTCTCACGTATCACTATTCAATCAGCCAAAATCAGCCATCAGCCGAACAGATTCTTACACCCTAAAAAGAATTTTCCTCTTTGTTTCTCTATGCAGAAATTGTATTTTTAGTTTCAAACTATGTGAGGTGAAACAGATATGTGGCGGCAGTCACCCACCACCTCGGTGGATCATGACGGTCGGGAAGAATCTTATTAAGGCGTGGCCGGGGGTCAACCCTATCCACACCCCCTTAGGAGACCAATATACTCGCCGGTCAACCCTAGGTCAGGAATGTTCCCCTCTCGATCACGCCATGTGCCATGTTGGATCACACATCACCCATGTACACCATGCCTATGCATCACGCACCAACACAAATCTTTTCGCGCATTTGTCCTCACTTATGCGCACCGAAGAATTTCCTTGTCGGCCACTCATCCTAAATTGCTCCAAGCTAAGCACACTTAACTTTGGAGTTCTTTTGACGCTTGACTTTGGAGTTCTTTGATCTGGGCTTCCGTAAAAGAAGCTGTAAGCTATTGGTAGAGTATTCTATCAATCTTATTAAGTTCGGTTGGGGTGTCACATCCTCGACTTCACCAAGGGTGGCACATGGTCGGGTGGTCATGGATACGATGGCTTCACCAAGGGTGGTACTCGACTGGCCTAATCACGGATGGGGCCACATGGCTCCCATGCTAGGTTCGGTGGTCGTTTTTTGTTTTTATTTAATTTCCGTGAGGCGAGCGTTTGCACCGCCTCTATTGGTAGCGATTAACAGTGACAAGTACACGAAGGTGGTTACTGGTTAGGTATCTGCCTCAGGTAATCATTTTGGGCTGACTGGTGAAGGTGGTTAGGTGTCTACCTCCTTTAATCATTTTTGTCTGACTCTGTTAATGTCTATGGTAATGCTAGACAAGTGTCACAACCAAACAATGACGGACCTACCCTAGCGGCGGGGTGAGGCGGCCACCCCAGCTACTGGCGGCATAGTCTTAGACCCCCCAAATCCACTCTCCTTCCCTGTCTCCGGACTCTGGCTGCCGAGGAAGCGAAAGCGAGGTGCTGACACCATGGAAGCCGACTTGGACGAGCGAGCGATGAGGAAGACTGTGTGCTGCTGGACACTAGGCCTTTTTGCAATGTAGTTTGGCCCAACAAGGGCCCAATTTTCTCACCACCGCCAATTCCCTCGTCTCTGTTCACATCATTTTATCGTTACTAGATAAGGTGCTAATTCATATTCATCCAATCTACATGTTCATCCATTCTTAGTATTTGTATTTTGCAATATATATGGATCGACCGATAAAAAAATAGTACCAGTTTATTCTTCAAATTTGAGGTAACATCTAGTGTTTCTCGTATACTTTTTGACATACTGTGTGATTGTAGTTTTTTGCCATAATTTGTGTAGTTGCTACATATGAATGCAGTGTGTTTTGAACAAGGTGCCTTTTTGGTTCATGTCCCCTTAAAGTTCGTCCCACCTATAATTTTTTTTTCGGATCCGTCATTGCAACCAAACACACCTTAAGTTTATATAAAGACATCCTAGAGGTGGTGGATGGCCTATGATAAGTTCAAGGACTGTCAGCGTGAGCTAGCCCTAGAAACTCTAACAAGGTTCACTAATTTGCACTGTGAACTTGTTATCTCCAGAGCACACTAATTTTAAAACAAACATAGTGTTCCGGTTTAACTTTGGTGCATCATGTATCTTCTGGTAGCATAAAAGAACTGCAGCACGGAACAATCCGGTTTAAACTACATGCTTTTGGTGTGTTGCTGGTGAGGCACACTTTAACCTACCAGCTGCTGCTCTAGGTAGGATTTAGGACTCAGGATGTTAGTATGTGAAGGCTCTTTTATATATGTACTGTAAACTGAATTACAAATTTTACTCTCTCTTTTTTTTTATCAGCTGGAACACTGGAAGCCATAGTACGTACATAGTGATCACACAATCTATATTGATCCATATATCAAGTTACACAGCCAGGCAATGTTGAGTACGAAAGCGAAAGATAATAAACATCAACGTTGAATCAGGAGACATATCATATGCATGTACATATACATAAATATAAAGAACAGTTTTGGCTGAGGGACTTATTAGATAAGACATCAGGCTTATACATATATCATCAATCAATCAATCGATCATCATATACTTAACTCCTACAATGATTCGAGACAGCAATTATCTCGAGGTGTTTACTTATGCATGCATCCGCAATCCGCATGCATGCAGCTGGCCATCATCGCCTCTTTCCATGGTCGCCCCTGGTGGTAGTGAGTGAGTGAGTGACTGCTCAAGTCTTGAGCCCCTTTGTTTGGTTATTCCTCGGAGGAAGGAAGCGAAAATGAAGCGGACGACGACGGGAGAATAAACGAGGGGATCGAACTCCTTTAGTTTGTGTACAGCAGCCATCGTGATCGTGACGATGAAGTGCTCTAGACGGAGAGGTAGGACGGCGGCATTGGCAGGCCGACGACCTTGCCGCAGCGGAGGCTGGTCTCTGGCATGTTGTACTCGTCCCTGAGCGACCGCTCCGGCGAGGTGACGCTCATGTAGAGCTGCTCGCCCAGGTAAGTCCTCTCCCAGATGTTGGACCGGATACTCCACATGCCCGCGTTGTCGAACGTCATGAACACCGCCGTCCACGACCTCGGGTACACCTGGATCGTGTGCCGGCTCACCGTGTCCAGGAGGTTGTAGGTACTCCGAGTCGCCGGCGTCCATTTGCCGGGCCCCATGCTGCAGTTGAACACGGAGGTGGTCAGATCGTCGGTCGATATTACCAACAATTAATCAAACACACACACAAATTAATACCCGACGGCGAAGAATGCGTAGCCGTCGATGTGGACGGTGTCGATGCTCTTCTCGGGGTTCTCGAACACCACCTCGATGAAGGTGCGGAACTCGGCGCGGAGGACGTGGGGAGCTATCTTGGTGGGCGCGGACTGGGCCGGCGGCACGTCGCCGATGAGGTCGTACTGGAACACCCCGTCGGTCTTGCTGAAGTACTCGGCCAGCTTCACGGGGGTGTCCGGGTCCACGTGCGACACGCCGTTGAAGCCGAACCGCTCCTTGCCGTCCACCTTGCCCCGGCCCATGCCGAGCCTGATGGTGCGCGTGATGTTGATCTGCCCGTAGTGGTACGACCCCTGCGGGTTGGGCCGCGCCGCGCTCGCCGTCAGGTTCCAGCGGAAGGACCTGGCCTGGTTGATGGACCACGCCCACCCGCTGGGGCTCTCCGGCAGCTCTTTGGGGGCGGCGCGCTGGCGCCCTTGTAGCGGATCACCGCCGTCGTGGTGCTCACCTCCTTGATGAACCGGGTGGACGCCACCAGCAGGTAGTCGCCGGGGGTCTGGTCGGCGGGGAGGAGGAACGACAGGCACTGCCCGACGTGGACGTCCAGTGAGTCGTAGTCGTTCTGCATGGTGTGGGAGCCCTCCATCTCCACCAGCATCATGATGTGGTTCTGGACGCGGATGTTGAGGGACGCCTTGATGCCCACGTTGCAGACGCGGAACCGGTACTGCTTGCCGGCCTCCACGTTGTACATGGGCGGGTTGGCCGCGTCCTTCTCGTTCTTGCCGTTGATCACCAGGCCCGCGGGGCGGCCGATGCCCTTGCCGGCGTCCAGGTTCTTGGCCAGCACGGTGTGGTCCTTGGTGTACCAGTCGCCGGCCAGGACCGAGAAGTCGTCGGCCGGCCTGTCGAAGGGGACCGGGATCAGGTCACGGCTGTGGACGGTGATGAGCCCGTAGGCGCCGGCCGCCCTCTGCATGCCGGTGGTGGGGTAGTAGAAGAAGGTGCCGATCTGGTCCTTGGGCTGCCAGTGGTAGGTGAAGTTGGTGTTGGGCGGGATCGGGCACATGGTGCCCGGCATGCCGTCCTGCCACGAGTTCTTCCGCTGCTGGATCCCGTGCCTGCATACATTGCATATATATAGACACACGTAGCAGAGAGACAGAGCGATCAAAATCCTCCTGCCGATCGATCAAAATCATGTTGTTACCGACCAGGTGAAGAGGAGCGGCTGGTCCAGCATGTTGAAGACATTGATGACGATGTTGTTGTTGGATGTGCAGTTGATGGTCGGGCCGGGGAACTGGTCGTTGATGAGGATCACCTTCTGCGGGGTCCCGATGATGGTCCTCGTCCCGTACGTCACCTTCCACTCGAAGAAGTGGTAGGGGTCCTCGGCGCGCGCCACGGCGGCGGCGAGCGCCAGCACGAGCAGCGCGGCGGAGGCGCCTCGCATTGCCATCCCAGCCGACCACACCATCTGTCCCTCGCGGCGCAGCAGACGGCGGTGGATGTGTCCGTGCTGTCGATCCGGCCGGTGGCGGGGCACAGCGAGTGGGGACAGGCAGCCGGGAGGCCACGCCTTATATGGGTCCGTCGCCCGTTGCAAGGAGCGGTGCGCGCGCTGTCCGGCCGTGCCACGCTGCTCTGCTTTGCCCACAAACGGCAAATGCCCCTCCCGTCTTGCCCGCGCGTCCGTTCGCACACCCACCGCCGATCTGGCTGCCTCCCCGCGCCTTCGCCTATCTATTCTTGACCCCCTCTGCATGACATGCGTCCATGGCGTTCCATTCGACCGTTGGTCGTCAACCGTCATGTACTCACTCACTCGTGGATGGAGTGAAAAACATGAGACGTTCACGGGCCGTCGGCTCGGCCCGCTCGCTTTGCGCCCAGCACTGAGAATAGAGAGTTTCGGCCCAACACGTTCACGGGATGACAACAAAACACACCGCTACGCAATGGAGGCAGCCAGGCCCATACCAACCAGCACCGCCGCTCGCGGCGGCAACAGCGTCGGCGAGGCGAAGCAGCAGAAGCGAGAGCGAGGGCGCGGGCACCGGCTCACGGCTCCTCCGCGCCACCGTCGGCCTCGTCCTCGAGGGCTACACTGGAGGTGAGGAGGTCTGCCTCTGCAACCTGCATTTCCTCCCCCTTTCCGTCTCGCGCTAACTAAACCCCCGCCGTAACTCGCCAGCGGTTTTGAGTTCGAGCGCCCGCCGCCGGCGCCGCCACCCCTACGACGGCTGGGCTCTGCGTTTCTGCTAACTACTGGTGAATGTGGGGTTTCAGATGCTTCGATCCATGCGTTTTCTGATGCTTTACTGAATAATAATTCCGCTAGAGATGGTTTGGGGTATGTTAATCTAATTATTTTGGATGTGGGAAATTCTGTGTAATATCAGCTTGCAATCCTTTAGGAAAATTTTGCACAATACATGTATCAAGTAAACGCGGGTGTGATACAATACAACGGAATGATCAGGGAAAAGAAAACGCAGCAAACTGAGCAGTCTCTATACTGTTCGCAGTGCTTAAGCTCAAGGTGGGGGGGGGGGGTGGGGTGGGGGGGGGGGGGGGGGGGTCTTCTGCTATGCTGCTGCTGCTGCTGCTTCTGTTCTAGCGGGCCGTGACCACCTCTCCACTGTACGGGTGCGAGGTGGAGGCGGTCCCCGCGTGCTCAAACTCCACGTTGGATGAGCTGCCCGAGCTCAGCCCCTCGCTGTGCAGCATCATCTCGATCTCCTTCACCACAGAGTTCATGGTGGGCCGCCGTGAGGCTGATTCATCAACGCACTCCATGGCCAGCTGCACGAACCTCCTGAACCCCGCAGTATGTGCGGCATCGTGGATGACTGGGTCCACGATGCCTTGCAGGCCATAGTAGTCGTGGTCATTGGGGTTTATGGCCATCCTGAATTCCCGGACGATATACCTTCCCTTTGATATGGGCAGCCTGCCACTCAGTATCTCTAGCATGACGACACCGAAACTGTACACATCACTCTTCTCTGACAGCTGTTGTGTCATGTAGTACTCGGGGTCCAAATAGCCCTATGACATGAAATTGACTGTCAAGGTCAAGGACAAGAGTAACTTAACCAAAGGGTCTATAATAATCGATGAAGTACTGATGATCGAAGAACCTACCAATGTTCCTCTCACTTGGGTGGAAATGTGGCCTTTTTCAGTGTCTGCAACTAACTTTGACAGACCAAAATCAGCAACTTTTGGTTTAAAGTTTTCATCCAAAAGAATATTTGTGGACTTGACATCTCTGTGGATAATAGGTGGATCGGCGAGCTCATGAAGATATGCTAGTCCTCTTGCCGATCCTAGAGCAATCCTGAGCCTCTTCTTCCAATCCAGGTAAATTCCTCTAGCTGCATAACAAATATCTTTATTATAAAATAGGAAAGCTACATGGAAGAATGTAGGAGTTACTAGATTCTCTGTACATACCTTGTAAGTTCTGTCTTAATGTCCCATTGGAGACGTATTCGTATACCAGCATCTGCTCCCTTTGTTCATAACAAAATCCTATCAGACTTACCAGGTTCTTGTGGTGGACTCTGGATAGCAACTCAATCTCATTTTTGAACTCCACTGCGCCTTGATTTGATCCATACTCTGCTCTTTTTATTGCCACATTTGTTCCATCTACCAGTATTGCCTTGTAAACCTTTCACATGTGAAGATGAATCACTACATTAGCTGTCCGTGTAAAATCGCTTAAAATGAACAACTATAATGCAGAATTGTTGGTGCATAGCTGTTTACCTTTCCATAACCTCCTGATCCTATTTCATTGTTCTCTGCAAAATTGTTGGTGCAGGTCTTCAGTTCATCAAACGAAAAGAACCTTGCTCCTTTTCAGCTGTGGAGCACCTCCACTGTGTTTTTTAGCGATTCCCCATGAAGCTAAAATTTGAATATGCGTGAGGTAAATAATCAGCGGAATTTTATCAAACTACAATACTTTTGTTCTTTTCTATGTGTTATTACTGCTTACACTTCTTTGATCACTACATTTTTGTAGTTAGACACATTTTCTGTACAATTGCAAGCTTTGAAAGGCTGGGTATTTAACAAATAGGATTCGAAAATTTGATGTTGGTTTGGCATGCTGACCTAGTTAGTACACATAGCTGTGTCAATTCTGTTGTATATGTTTATCATATGTCTAAACCAGTCTACCATTTAGTTAACTAGCTTGAATCCTGCTTAGTTACACCGCTAGATAATCTCGTAACATGATAACATTTATATTCTTATATGAAGTAAAATTGTATTTTTTTGTACAACCTAGCACCAATAAGCTGTATTTGTTATACATCTGGAAGTCTGTAACAGCTCTAGCAAACCATTGGCACTCTATAATGTTACAATCATTCTCATCAAAAAAATGGCATATATGTTTCCCATTTTTGCTTCATCAACAAGAGGTTATGGAGACTTGTTATCTGGTTCTATTAGTTTTTATTGTGGTGTCTTTCTCACTGGTTGTGTATAGATTACTACAAAATAAAGAACTTTATTAAATGGCGCAACCATGGAAAACGGATTCTTATAATTTAATATTTTTCTTCTTAAAGAAATATTGGATAGCTTTAAGAGCTATACAGTTGTCAGCCATATTATTTGGAATCTCACCGAAAGGATTTGTTCGGTCCTGATAATTCCTAGCTCTTCTCTTTTTGTAATAAAGAATATATTGCCCCAGAAGTTACAGCAATCAGAATAAGACCACATGCTACTGCAATTCCAGCGACAGCACCTGTGCTTACTTTCGATTTTCCACCATCAGCTGCTCCTGAGACAAGATAGCCTAATGTATTTCATGCATAATTACTTGCATACAGACATAATTTTACATGATTAGATTTGATTATTTTAATACCTGGAAAGTGGACATATGGATCTGCAACAAAGTAATAAGGTCCAAAACCTTGCGGTGGCTGGTAAGTTTGATTGCTAAGATCAAAGCCTATCCTCGTTACTTCTGACAAGTTTAATGATGTTCCGGTCGATGGAAATAGTCTGACTTGAACTTGAGGTAACCATCACTGGTGAAGTGGATATCAGAAAGGAAAACTGAACCAGGTCGCAGTCCCAGCTCTGTTGAGAGGCTAGTTTCCAATAGCTTGAAGCGTTCATTGCTTCTCAAGTCTGCAAACAATGGTGACCTGAAAAGATTTTACCCGTGTAGGGATAGGCACAGCCACAATTCGCAGGGTCTAGACTTTGATCACTGGAACAAGAAGTTGAACCACAATGGGTTACACTAGTAGTGTATGATAGTACGCCATCTTGATGGATACTGCAAAAGCGACTACTGGAGAATTCAGTATCCAAGCACACAGGATTTCCCACAAGTCTGCCGATAGAGGAAGAAGCAATTCTAGTAAGTAAATGGAGACTAGAAGCAGCATGTCGCCTTTGGTTTTTGAAGCATGCAAGTACTCACACTAGTGCTCCGTTGTAGTTTTGTGTTATATTGGCTGCAAATATACGATTGTTTAGCAGATTGACTTGCTGCAGTTGTTGAGCGATGTTGCCAGTCATGTCAAGTGCCCCACTGAAGGCATTATTGCTTAAAATACTGTCTGATCAGTGACAAAAATAAGCAAACATGTGAAACTTTGCTAGTTAGTAAAATTTATCTTGTTGTATGTTTCCAGAAAATTACACTTGCTGCAGTCCGGGCAAGGTAAAGATCCTGTTGGGAATCTGACCAGACAGTCCTCCAGAAGCTATTGCTCTGCATGTTAGGTGGCATGGTTATGCTAACTGAGAAAATATAGTGTAGTGAGACTTGTAGTGCATGTCTTAAACAACTCACACTGAAGCAAGTGTTTTCAGTGTCAGCATCCATGTTGGTATGGCAGATGTATTAAATGAATTGTTGCTTAAATCGCTGGGTGTGAAAAGAAAAGTCATTAGTACTTGCACCATGTTTATATCTGATGACAGTGCAGAATAGAAGACAAGGGCGATATCTTACACCGTATTAAGTTTTGTCAGGGTACTGAGGTCTGGCATTGCTCCAGTCAGCTGGTTGTCTGCCAAATTCCTGCAGAAGAGAGTTGTTCAAACGAAATACACCAGAAACTCTTGACTTAACGCAAATGTATTAGTCATTTGACCAGAAGGTCAAAAACCATACAGCACTTACAGTACATTTAGGTCCACTAGGTTGCTGATATTGGTCGGAACGTCTCCTTTGAATTCATTATTGTCTAATCGGCTGATGAAGATGCAAAGAAGTCAACATTATTGCTGAGAATATGGTTGGAAGAAAAAAAAATGCCAAGATACTCACAGAACCTGGAGGGTGGTGATGTTACCAAGTTCAGGAGGGATAGGACCAGACAATTGGTTGCTGTCAAATAGTCTTATGAAGACAAACAAAGTGGTGAGTACAATACTTTAATGTGTAAGCATTGCTAGCATTAGAAATTAGTACTGCCTTACAAATGTTTGAGCCTCATGCTAGGGCTGAAGAGGCCGGTGAGAGTACCAGTTAATTGGTTTCTACTGAAATGGCTGTTAATTGATCGAACAGAGTATTAGCATGAGTAGAAGCATGCATACTGAATCACTGATTGTCAGTTCTTGATTTATGGGAGATAAGAAATGTTAGAGGATCTTACAAATGTGGGGTGTCTGTAAGTAGGTCAAGTCCTGGAGAAGGAGGAGTGGTTGATGAAATCGGAAGAGGACCAGAAAGTTGATTCTCTGACAAGTCTAGCCAAAAGAGTTTTTGAGTAGGCCAATTGAAGCAGGAATTCTGCCTGTAAATCTGTTTGAATTCATTGCCCTGCAGAGTATATTTCATTACTAGTTCATTTCATTAGTATAGACAAAGCAGCAGCAGCAGAGAGGTAACAAGAACACTGAGTCGGGATTTAAGATCTTTCTGTCAGTGTTATAATTCTTACAAGAATGAGAGCTCCACCAAGTTTCCTAATTCTTCGGGGGATGCCTCCTGTGAAGCTGCAGCCAGCCAAGATTCTGAAGATCACAGAGCATTAGGTAAGCTTCATTTATGATATATAAGAATTTGCCCTTGGGGTCAGGAACTCAGGACATACAGTGTTGTGAGCTTCCTGAGGTTGCCAATCGAAGTGGGTAGTGGGCCACTAAGACCACTGTTGGACGAGAGGTCCCTGCATGCACCATAACATATGAGTGAATATGATGTCTTTTCCCCCCTGAAACACGCAGGAGAGGTATGTATCTTTTTCTTTAAGAGAGAAAAGATCACACAAGAGGAACATAGCGCCCCCACCCCCCACCCCACTCCCCCCAAAAAAAAAAAAAAAAAAACAGACACCCCAACAGTGCACCACAAGTTTTGAAGGACGACTCACAACTCCTGTGTTTTTTTTTTTTTTTTTTCGAATACGCAAAAGATTTGCATCTTTGTATTTAAGAAGAGTTTTTACACTGCACACCCGGCGTTTTGGGAGGGTAAGATTTACAATAGGCACTGCCTCCCTTGTCGTTTTACACATGGTGATTACTTGCTTGCTAATTCTCCTAGGTGGCGCCCCCCTGCCTCTATCCTGTGTGTTTGAAGGAACCTCACCAAACATTCAAGTGTTACAGTCTGTAGGGGATGAATATAGTCTTTGGTGCATGTCGGGAGCTTCAAAGCTTAGAGGTCTCTTGGTGAGGTCGCTGACCCCAGGTAGTTAGTCTCCGGTGTGGTCAGGTGGTCCCTTTTTCTTTCTTCTAGCAAAGGCATAGTCTAATTTTCTGTGTGTGTCTTGGGGACCTCGTGTCCAGGTTCTTTCTAAACTCGGCTTGTTTGTATCTTTTTTCTATCTTAATGAAATGACATGCAGCTCTCCTGCTTAGTTGCAGAAAAAAAAAGAGTGAATTGAGCCCCTTTCTAATCTCTTTCTCCACTTCCTTGACTGCCCAGGACTACCAGCTTGAAAATTTGCTAGTGAAAGTTGGAGGGATGGAGTTCAATCCCAATCTCTGGAGTATTATAAATCAGACCTCCTGGGCAAAGACGTAGGAGATCAGCAAATGTTGAATTGAATACGATGTCTTATGGAGGTAAATTAGGAAGTTCCTTTTCTATGGTACACATTAATTGAAACTTTGAAACCTGGAGGTTGTTGACGCTGTAAGCTGAAATCTTTTCTGTTGGTTTTAACTATTTAGTGCACACAGTTGAATTAGGAAACTCTTCCATAAACTCTAGACATTTGCATAGGATATTAGGATAGAAGTGCCGCAGCAACCATTTTCTTGAATGTTTTTAACATGTATTGAATACTGGGTTTGGCTGGAAGGGATTAACTTGCAATTTCCACCCACACATCCGGGAGCCAAAATCTTTCGGTATATAGCTTAAATTTGAAGTCATGCTTTCTAGTAAATAGTAATAACTACAAGATTCCAGACTTTCGAAACTACTTCTCAATACATGGAAACAAAGTAATCATGCAGTCAAATTCTGAGCAGACTCTTCTGATATGTCTATCAATTGGAACCAGAAAAATACGGTGCCAATGATAATTTAAACTTTAAATATAGATTCTAGATTTTCAAAACTACTTTTCAATACATGGAAATAAAGTAATTATGCAGTCAAATGCTGAGCAGATTCTTCTGATATGTGTGTCAACTGGATCCAGAAAAATACAGTGCTAAAGATAGTTTAGAAACTTTAACTATCTAAGCAAAATGACTCACAGGTACGCAAGCTCGCTGAGCTGGCCTATACTGTTGCTTAATGTGCCTTGAAGATTGATGCTTGATAACCTCCTGGAAACATGGATTTTTAGTTCGATGGATGGAAAGTGAAAGTAAAACATTATTAGTTGATACCCACATTGATGTGACTCGACCATTGTTGCACGTAATGCCATCCCATTGTGCACCACAGGGATCATTTGATGCTTCCCAACTTGATGGGAAGTTCTGCCACACTTTAATTAGAGACTGAAGTGCAGCCACTGTCAATTGGTATATGTGTTATTATCAATTGAGCAATTTACATAGCACTGAATTGAGTTACATTCTCATTTGCATAGTTTGATACTGCCATCTCTTTATTGTTAGCTGCTCTTTTTTGCTAACAATATAAGTTAGAAATGTCACCAACTTGAGAAATAAAGAAAAATGATACTTTTTGTTTCATTTGATATGGTGCTTATCATAGCAATATTTCATTGGATATTACATACCTGAAGATAAAGGTATGCTAAAACATGAAACTTTTTTTTTTTTGAGAGAACAATATTGTTTCTGAAAACTAAGTGTGGCATATAGAAGGTTTCTCATATAGCAAATCTGTGTGTTTTGTCAGGCTTCACGATGCTTAAGCTATAACTTTGCAAGCCTAGTCTAAGTAAGAATAGAAAGTTTCAGAGACCAAGGTTGTATAGTTACCATCTTGGGGATCTGTATCACAGAATAGTGCCGGAAGACTGGCCAAAATCATGAATATCAGTAGAAGGATGGACAGTGCCTTCATTTTGAGAGCGACAAACACACTGAACCTCAGGGTTCCACAAAGCTGTTGTGAATGCTTCAAGGAGTGGAGCTTTCGAAGGTTTACAACTGATCACCAAAGGCTTGATCTTTTATTGAATGTTCCCTCGAGTAGGAACAGGTCAGCCAAATCTATACTTACTTGCATATTCCTGAAGAGACTTGCACCAGCTGCAAATTTAGTGATAAACTAGAGAGTAAGCCAAGGAAATGGAAAGGCGTGTAAAACAACAGAGTTGCATAAGGATTACAGAGTTGTCTGAGGACTCTCCCAAGTATAGGTCTTTGGTGGCTTGGTGCAAGTCACAATGCTACATGTTTCTTTAAACTTTTGAACATGGATGTGCTCGTGACAGCTGGTGTCTGTTTTGTTATTTATATTTGTGTAGCCTGCTCATGCTTACAGGTTGTAACTTAATGTGGCTGGGATACAGCATTTTTGTCATTTCATAATGCTTTTGCTTTTGCATGTCATGTAGTTGATATTATTCTTTTGATTGATACAGTGTATGATGAGGTGGACTGAAATAACGATGTCAATGCTTTGGAAGCTCTGATAACGACATAGTTATTTCCATTGTTTCTGCAGGGTACTTTCTTGTTTTGCCCGTGTCTTAAATTCAAGTTTGTTTATTGGTATTTTTTTTCATTAGCTTTGAGTATTCATATCTTTGAATTATCCCTTTTCCCAACTGGCTGCAGATGGGACTCAAATAGTGCAGTGAATATTTTTCATAGCACTTTTGTCCCTGCTACTTCTACAGAAGTGCAGCAGACATGCATTACAGTAGTAATGACGGAGTTATCTTCGTTTCTGTTAATTAAATATAATCAAAACAAAGATATTTCAACACACATGGGCATTGCCTCTACTAAATCATTTGTTTATTGTCCCTCATCAGTCCTTTGTACTAATATATTAGCATCCACTGACAAGAACTTCATGGCCATGGCTTCTCTCCGATATTGTCTTGGACAGTTCTTGATCCAACTGGCCAATCAGACATAAACTTGTCAAGAAATGGTGGCTAGTTTATAATTTCTAATCATATGGAATGGCGCTGCCTTCAATCTTGATGTAGGATAGTTTGCAGAACTAATGTATTTACATCTGATAATTATATGAATTTACATATGCATCGGGGAAATAATTCATATCACATAATAATGTTTATCTTGGCATGTAGAAAAGAGAGATTTGTTTTCAGACAATTATTATTATTATTATTATTATTATGTTGCAAGTGTAATGGAGTACAAGGGGCATGAATGGTTTAATGATTAATCGATAGATCAGACATTCACTGATGTTTCATCTGAAGACATTTTTATATTTTTATGTTGTAAGTGTAAAGGAGTACGGGGGCATGAGTGGTTTTATAGATAGATCAGACATTCACTGCTGTTTCATCTTAAGCAAGTCATTTTGTCAGTGTGTTTCTGAAATATCCATTCATTGATTTATCAACACACAAAAAAAAAAGTTTAATGGCGTATAATACATCCCTCAACAAAAATTCAAAAAACAAAGAGTGGTGGAGACTGTTATCTACTTTGGTTGAACAGCTGAGTATGAGTACACACTGTTGTAGTCAAAAGTGTTGCTGCTACTTTCATCATTCATAGGCAAATGTTCTGCATAAGGATCTCGACTCTTTTCGTTTCCAAAATGTTCAACTGATAGAGACGCTGAGTTTAATAATTGTGCCCCTTCATTCTGTATGATGATCTCAAGTTCCTTCACCACATCATTCATTGTTGGGCGGTCAACAGCAGACTCTTCCACACATTCCATAGCCAGCTGTATAAATCTCCTGAAGCCAATCAATTTAGCTGAATCCCGGATTTTTGGATCGATTAGGCCCTTCAAACCATAGTATTCTTGATCATATTGATCTATTGCTGTCCTGATCTCACGGACAATATACCTGCCTTTCTCTATGGGCTGGCTGGCAGTTATTAGTTCCAGCAGGACAACTCCAAAGCTGTAGACATCACTCTTCTCAGAGAGCTGTTGCGTCATGTAATATTCAGGATCCAAATAGCCCTAGCAACAATGCAAAACAGAGAAATCAGCAAAAGTGTTTCTTAGGTGAACAGAAATTACGCCAGAGAATATCCAAAATACATACCAATGTTCCCTTTACTTGGGTAGAAACATGACCCTTTTGTGTGTCAGACACAAGTTTTGAAAGACCAAAATCAGAAACCTTAGCATTGAGATTTTCATCCAAAAGGATATTGGTTGATTTGATATCTCTGTGTATAATTGGTGGATCAGCAAGTTCATGGAGGTATGCTAGACCTTTTGCTGAGCCAATGGCAATTCTGAGGCGGTTCTTCCAATCCAAGTTCACTCCTCTTTTACCTGCAGTCAAGTCATGGTTAGATCCCATGTTCTTGTGAAGGCATGTGTACTAGTTATGTAAATTTGTGTTGCTTAGAGTGAGTAGTGTAGGTGGTACCCATCAAGTTCTCCCTTAACGTCCCATAAGGAATATATTCATAAACCAACATCTGTTCCCCTTGTTCATAGCAGAAACCCACTAGGCTCACTAGGTTCTTGTGATGAACCCTGGACAGTAGTTCTATCTCATTCTTGAATTCAGCTGCACCTTGCATGGATCCTTGCTGCGCACGTTTTATTGCAGCTATTTGCCCGTTTGCAAGTGTTCCTTTGTACACCTTTTTAACAGAGTGAAAATATAATGTTAGATGCTTTCGCAAACACATGAGTCTAGCTGTGAACAGGCCAAGTGGCAACTGAATTACCTTCCCATATCCTCCGGATCCTATCTCATGAGTTTCTGAGAAATTATTGGTGCTTTTTTTTTCAGTTCCTCAAATGAAAAGAATCTTGCACCCTTCAATTGTGGCGCATCTCCATTGTCTGTCCCACCAGCTCCCCATGATGCTGTGGCACCAAAGCATTAACAAGAATGAATCAGGAGACATCATTATGATTCAAAGTACAGTTATCTTCATAGTCTTTAATCTTTGGTACTCATAGAATTAAGGGTACCCTAGAATTAAATATCATAGCTAGCTCAAAATGGATAAAAATGCATGCACATATATACCGAATCTTCTATTGAACTGAAGTTAGTTGTGAAATCACATTACCGAAAGGATTTGTTGTTCGCTCTGCTGCCTCCTTGGCTATTCTTTTCTGTCGTAGAGCATATATTGCCACCACAATAAGACCAAGAATAAGGACAACACCCCCGATTGCTACTCCAACTATTGCAGCCTTGCTCATTGAGGACTTTTTGTTGCTGGGAGCTGAAATGGACATTTAGCAGTTCAAATTACGTCAGACAAAGATGGTACAAACCTTGTGGAATGGTACTGTTTACATACCTGGAAAGTATGGGCTCGCTATGAAGCTGTATGGTCCAAAATTTTGTGGGGCTTTATAAGTTTGGTTGGCCAGAGGAGAAATGATTCTTATGACTTCTGAGCGATTGAAGATCGTTCCACTGGCTGGAAAAATCTTCAGTGTCAATGTTAGAGGCTTTCCTGGACTGAATTGAACATTGGAAATGGCAACTGATTTTGGTGCCAGGCTAATGTTCTGCGTAAGGGTTGACTCCAGATTTTGGAACATCGTGGGGCTTATGACATCAGAGAAGAAGGGCGCTTGGAAGATCATCAAACCCTGAAGGGGATTGGTGCATGCGCAGTTCTGTGAAATGACTGGACTTGCCGACTGATCAAAGTCCTGGCATGGAATGGCAGCACATGGGCCTAGGTTAGTGGCATATGGCTCTTGCTGCTTTTGCTTGAGTGTGCAGAAACTAATGTTATCGAAACATACAGGATTCCCTGTTAATCTGGATAAGAACAAAAACTATTATGGTTAGAAAACGCATGCCAGCATATAATCATTTCTGTTTGAGAGGACAATGCTTACACAAGGCTGTTGCTGTAGCCTGTTACATTCGCTTCGATGATTTGATTAAATGTCAAATTAACGACCTGCAACTGCGAGCTGATGATACCTGTCATATTAAGTTTCCCACTGAACGCATTCCTAGCTAGTGATCTGCATGACAAGTTGTGACATCGCAGAATGCACAACAAATTATTCAGTTGAACTCTTTAGATATTCAAGGGAATCATGGAACAGGTCGATGATGAATTACACTTGCTGCAGGTTGGGGAGACTGAATATAGCACTAGGGATTGTCCCATTAAGATCATCATTATCCATAAATCTGCATATCCAACCAGAAACATTATCTGTATTGTAGCTTTACATTTAATTTATTTTGTTAATCTTCAAAAACTCACATGGTATTTAGGGATGTCAATGTTGAAAACCATCCTGGTGCTGGCGAGCTTGCAAAGTTATTATTGCTTAGGTCTCTGCTTAGATTAAGAAAAAATTAACCACAGAAAACAAATCGTTAATTTGAATGTGGTATATTTTTCTTACACATAATTTAGCTTGGTTGCATCAGTGAGATCCGGCACAGCCCCGTTCAATAGATTGTTTGCTAAGCTCCTGCAAGAAGCCAAGAACCAAAAGGGACACTCGCAATGTAATTTTCTAGTATCATGAAATATCTATTGGTATTCATTGAAATTTAGTTACTTACAGTTCCATCAGGTTACTTAGGGTGGCAATACTATTGGGAACTGGACCACTGAACTGGTTATGATCTAGTCGGCTGGCAACAATTGCAAAAATGTTCAAAACACTGTGCAAGATTGACGGAGAACATGATTTATCTGGTACTTACATTATTTGAAGTGATGTGACTTGTCCAAGAGATGCTGGGATTGGTCCAGTAAAGTTGTTATTATTAAATATCCTGGCAATGGTTACAGAAAGCAGTGACATACTGTGGTGACAGGAATAAATAGAGAGTTGCTATTGTAAATAAAGAACACAGCTTACACATGTATAAGGTTCATCTCGGCACTGAAAAGGCTTTCGCTCATCGGGCCTGTCAACTGGTTCTCACTGAAGTGGCTGATAATTGCATGTATGCAACCATACGGAGTTAGAACATTTAAGCTACGGATTTTGTTCTTTTTATGCTAGAGTTGGTAAAACATTGAGAACTTACAAATGCCCCGCGTTGACAAGTTGATTCAGCCCTGGAGAAACTGGTATTTGTCCTGACAACTGATTTTGTGACATGTCCAACCAGAAAAGATTTGAAAGGAGGCCAAGTGTTGGTGGAATTCCACCAGTGAATTTATTTGAGTTTAGTGCTCTGCACAAGGAAATAATTGACTGAAATCACATGACAAACAGAATAGTCTGTTTTTTTTTTTTTTTCTTCTGAATTTGAGCCACTTCTTACAGGAATGTGAGCTGTGATAAGTTTCCTATTTCTTCTGGGATATTCCCTGTGAACTTGCATCCGAGCAAAATCCTGATAGAACCAAGATAGGTCAGCATTCCTCCTCCTTATTGGTGATCTTTGCAGATCCCTAAAAAAAGTAGTGTTATCATGAAATGTCATTTCTTACAGAGTGGTGAGCTGCTTTAGATTTCCAATATTTGGAGGAAGTGGACCCCCGAGGTCTTGGTTGTTAGACAGATCCCTGCATGTAGTTTATGCCAGTATCTTAACGTATGTTTTCTCTTCTGTCGATCTCTAGGTAAACTGGTAGGTTGTAGCATCTAACTGACTGTAGTTCCATGTTGTGATAAGATTTCTTGAGAAAATCCTTAAGTGTTATAGTTAGTTAAAGTGAGCTATTTTCATTCTGAGGACAGTGGACTCACAGATATCTCAAAGCAGATAGTTGGCCTATGTCTTTGCTTAATGTACCTTGCAGATTCATGCCTGCTAATCTCCTGCAAACACCAGGTTTCATCAGAGCGTTTGATTATTTGTTAAGAGAAGAAGGTTCATTGAGCACTCACATTTCTGTGATCCGACCATTGGAACAGGAAATTCCAACCCAGGAGGTGCAGGGATCGGTTGAACCTGTCCAGCTTTCTGGTTCATTTTGCCAATTATTCATCAAAGCCTTAAGTGCAGCAACTGTAGAAATCATTAATCTAACATTAGTTGATCATTTCTGCATTAATAACTCTAGTAGTTGATTAGTTCTTAGGATTGTAGATTCATTTGAGAGGAATATATGCAAGTGCCATTTCAAGGAAGTCAAAGAGACTTCAGCCTAAGAAAGAAAATAGCAAGAAAACAAGGAACACTGTTCAGTGTTAATCTTTATGTTTTATCATGAGAACATACATCATACATAACCATGACTTTCTAAATTTGATTCATTTGGTCTTGTAGATTTGATTACATTACAGTTCTGCACAACCTTGACTAATGAACTGATGCAAAAACATTAATTCAAAGGTAACACAAACTGACTTATGCCAAAAAAATCTTCTTGTAATCAAAACATTCTCAGATTATCATCCTTTTTTTTTGCGATCACGCCTAAGCGCGTTTTCGTGGAGCTAATCTAGCTGAACAATTTTTCAGGTCAACAGGCACTCTGTGGATAATTACATCCTAAAAAGATGACAGCATGCTTCCTATATCCTGATCAAATGCAAAATATGAAGGCTTACCATCTTGGGAGTTTGTCTGACTGAAACTTGGCTGGAGGTATACCAAGAGCAAGAACAGAAGTAGCAGCTGCTGCATCGCCACCATGCCGTGCCCTTCTGGGCTAGGCCTCCACACAAGTTGAAGCAGACCACGGCTATCTCTGATGGCTATCCTGGGAGAAGTCTATGCAATGAGCTAGCTAATGGACGAGAGCTGCTACCTAATGGCGCCGCTCTTCTTCCTGAGGTTGGAACCAGGCAAAGCAAATAGCGTTTCAAGCAAAACAACCTTGCATCACCAGATTCAGAAGAATCTGTCGTCAATTATTGCCTGGGCTGGTTACCGGGTCCAAGCAATGGATATGCTCATAACATAAGAACGCACGCATGCAAGGTTATGGTAGGCCTTAAACAAGGCTAAAAAGAGATCAGTTGAACTGATCAAAACATGAAATGGTTGAAGAAAAAATGTTTCTGTATTCCTAGTTGGTAGTGGGGCAGTTGCTTCTTGGCCTCATCCGGGTAAAACCTTAAACATTGCTCCTTTCTAAACTTTGACCCGGTCATTGTTATTAATTAACTAGATTAATACGGCCACAGGTTGGACTTTTGCGACATAGGCCCACACTTCAGAAGCGTGTCATGCTGTGCAACTGATGTATTTTTTCCGTTGTATACAGGTAAGAGCCAGAGGAGATGTGAATTGAACCTGGGCCTGGCTGCTAGCTCTGATGATGTGGATTTGGCATCATGACAAGGATATTACGTAAGGATGCTTTGAGTCCCCTTGAAATGTACCCATTGTTTGATCATGGATTGGTTTGTCCTTTGGAAACTTGATTATTCATGCCGACTTTTTTTAAGCCGAATTGTTTTTGTTTTTTAATAATAATATGTGTGACAATGCTCTGTCCTTCTTTTGAAAAATACTTCATCCGTTTCAGTTGTAGTTTTTTTTTTTAGATTAGATTCATTTGATTTACTATGTATCTAGACATAGTGTATAACCAGGTGCATAACAAAATCAATGTATCTAAAAAGCCAAAAGTGAACTACAATTTGGAACGGAGGAGTAAATGACAATGAGGCACAGACACTAAAAAGCTTCAAAGGAATGTCAGAATGTTGTCAAAAAAAAAAAAAAAAAAAAAAGGAATGTCAGAAAGAATGTGCAGACGATTGCACTGCTTTCCTGGAATCCTTGGAAGTTTACAAACTCTTATGTTGAAACCTGGCTGTAACACAACGTGCTTACTTAAACACATTTGGAAGTGCCTGACTGTTCTCTATTTTTTTTCTTCTTCTTCTTGAGTGGAGTCGGCAAATGATTATGCTATCTGTTCAGTAATAGAAAATGGGTCAGGAAGGCCAGGTTTTGGACGCACTTGCCCAACTGGTACCTTTGTCGGGATTGCCGAAATCTTGCCAGATTTTGGATGTTCCAGCAAATGCAAATAAAGGACGGCTTGCACACAGAAAGGTTCTTTGTGCACGGAGCCAAACTGTGGCCGGCAGGCAGCAGGCTGATGCTTGCACTGGCCTATGAAAGATTTCTCGAGAGAAATTGTCCGTCTTTTCTCCCCGTTCCTTCAGTGCGTGCTTGCAGTTTTTGTATTATTCTTGATCGCCACTGGCGCCCGTTGGTGAACGCTGAACGGAGGTTGGCAGTACCTCCCCATTTTGCTTTTGTGGACGACGAAATGCGGTTCTTTGGCGGAAGAACGGTCAAAGGGATTCCTGGTAACTTCAATGGATTTTGGAACAAGTTTAATTTGACTCAATGTATTCCTGGTAACACGTACGTGAATTCTGTGCGGCAGGTTTGACAAGTTTCTAGACCGAGTTCAATTTGATCTGATGGGCAGAACTTGTCAAACCAAAAGGCTGATTGGGCAAAACACCTCATGTTTTTTTTTTGTTTGGTGGCAAATCCGTGATTATTTTTATAGAACTCTAAAAAATACTTTATATATAAATAATTATTAAATAGTGAGTAATAGATCAGGTAGCTAACTAACTGGAGAATGTGATCGAGGTGCGACCGGCTGGTAAGAATTCCAGTACAAAAGTGCAGTTCGGCAGATTATTTTTAGAATCGGACCATGGAAAGATGTTGGAACAAGTGTGAATTTGGAACGCGTAGCGCCAGAGTCAGAGGGGCTGCTGGGCACGAACGGCGGAACCCGCACGAATGGCCGAGGCGACCAGCGGAACCTGTCAAAATGGCACGACGTCACCGAGGGGGGTGCGTAGAAACTCACTGACGAGTAGTATATACAAATACAAATACAATACGCCAGCAGTACGGCTGAGGCCTGTCTAAAACCTCATGAGAAGCGTTTTCTATCTTGGAGTAGCTATCCATGGCAGCCCTACTTGTCAAACAACTAGGTAGGTCGCTGTTGGACGACCGGGGCACTCACCGTTATTTGACCAGCCAGGCCAGTGATTTCAGTAGATACGGACATACTTACTCCCTCCATCTTAAAACACGGAGAAGCACTTAAAAATTATTCCACAAATCTAATAACCTTTAGAAGAGAAGTACAAGTAGTTTATAAATTAAATGAATGCACGGTAGATGGTGTATTGTTAGCGTGGTTGTTTTTGTTATGATTATGAATATCTTGGACCGAGTGATCTCAACCGCCTTGCGGACAGAGCAATCCAGTTCCACCCCGCATGGACACATGCACGGGAAGTTCATTTTGCCTACATTTATGTCATTCACTTTTACTCACAATTTTACTCGCAACACGTTATTAGCACCATCGCTCTCCACATTCTCCACAGAGAATCAGTTGGTTAGATCATACATCTTGGATGATGAATCGGATTGACTGATCAAGGTAACGATGTCCCATACAACCATAGGATCACGTCGTGATCTTTCTCCACAGTCTCTCGTGTATCGGCAACCCGGGGGCTACCTCGGGGAGGTGTAGACCAACAACTGGGATTACATAGCATCAAACTTGTGACACAGATAGAAAACCGACAACTCAAAGCAGCTGCCACAACGCCTCCAAGTGCCTGAACCCCGCCGTGCACTAAGCATTACCTTCGTCTTGGATGTCATCCACCAGCCTTCTTGTAGATCTTGAGGCGCCATCGAAAGTTCTTGCATTATGTTCTTTCCATAGCAACCGGATGACTAACATGAATAGGGAATCGAAACCTCGACGAGCCGCCTTTGGAGTCCACTTACTATTGCTGAGCCACCATTGCACGACGTGGCCTTCCCGACAAAGAAACGGTGTGATGCAACCTCAATCTCACCAAGCACAGATGCCAAACCTCACGACTGAAAACAACCCCCCAAAGAAATGTAGTTCATAGTCTCTACCTCTTTATCACACATAGCACAAAGATCGGACTGTTGCAGCCCATGCCTAAATCTTCGTTTAACTGTCCAGCACGACCCGTGCAAAGTATAGATTTCCATATGGCTCGTGGCCCGAAGGCCCGGCCTAAGGCCCGGGCCATAAAGGCCCGAGCCCAGGCAGTTCGGTGAGGCCCGCTGGCGTGCTTGGGCCGACCCCAGGCGGCACGGCTCGAAGCACGGCCCGGCCGGTGATAATGCAAATGGGCCACTATGGGCCTGTGTCCGGGGTTTAAAAAACCCACACGGCCGCCCGGCCGGCGGCCAAATAAATCTGATTTTAGCCCGGCCGCGACCCCCTAACCCTAATTCCACTCGCGTTCCTCGGTCCTCATCCTCACTCATCCACTCCGCCGCTCGCGCCGCCCGCCCCGCCGCCAAATCGCCATCACACGCCGCCGCCCCTCCGCTTCCCCACGCCGTGTCGCCCCCTCCTCCTCTTCCCCCGAGCCGCGGCTCTCTGTTGTGCAAGCGGCGGCGTGAGCACACCCAATGGCGCGAGCGCCACGACGGGCGAGAAGAAGGCGCCGCCGGAGGCGCGGTACTCGATCTCTTTGATGCCGCCTTGGGCTATGGCGGCCCGCCCGTAGTTTTTGACCGGTTGTGCGGGCCGGCCCGACACGCGTTCAGCGGCCCGTAGGGCGTGCCCTGGCTGACCTCGAGGCCCGTGGCCCGTGAGGCACGGCCCGGTGAAGCCATGGCCCGATAAGGCACGGCACGGTGAAGCCGAGAGGGCTTTCGGCCGGGCCCGAGCCCGACACGCCCGTGGGCCGGGCCGGGCCGGGCCGGCCTGTTGGAAATCTATAGTGCAAAGTGAGCCAGAAAAGGAATCGCACCCGAGGTGGCGCTGCCACCCATATCTAGAAAACTAAAAGAAAATGTAATCTAGCCAATCCTATGTTGGACAAAGAGCACACATAAGCTTACAAACTTCGGACTAGCATCCTACTTGTCTCGTTTCTACGAATGAGTATCCTCTGGACGATGGTTTGACCCGGTGTGTCCTTTTCTTTCTTCATAGAATGCACAAATGTGAAGATGTGTGTGCCCGCACTGTATGGGTCAAGGTCAATTGGTGTACACATAGTTCTTTTCTTAAAAAACTAAATTGATTTTGCAAAATTCAAGCCATTTTTATTCTCTTTTCATATATGTATTTTATATTTCAGTCTTTAGGTCCAGATTTTATTTTACTTCAGGCAGAGAAACACGCCGTTGTATTTTCAACTTGTGAAGGAAGCTAGGAGTACACTATCGAACCAATTGGGTCCTGTCTTCTCTAAACCACAGTCTGACTAGACCAATTGAGGAAATTAACAGGAAAAATATGCAAAAAGAAGATTCTCCGTCACATCAAAATACTGACGCATGTATTGAGTACAAAATATAGGTAAAAAAATAAACTAATTACACAGTTTAGATGTACATTGCGAGACGATTCTTTTAAGCCTAGTTAGGTAGGATAATATTTACCACTAACAAACGAAACGTCTTCTACAGCGATATCGATCGAAAACGTCTACAAGATACGATGTGACATACATGTCCCATCCGTCCCAAAATTTTGCCCAAACTTTTGGTATCTAAACACACCAAACGATGCAGAAGCTGCTCTTCTTCTGCTGCCTTCAGTCCAAACTGGAACAATGGCCAATCGGATTTGATAGGGCGGGGCGGATGCAATCCGACCTCTCGCCTGCTATCCTCACCACGGTCATGTGCTCAGCCCGCCCAACCCTTGTTCGCCAGGTACGGCAGCATCCGGAGTTTATGACTCCTCCATACCATCAGTTGATTTGTTGTTAGGAACCCTTTGCCTGGAAAAGGGTTCAGATCCCTTCTTGTTTGCTGGTTAGGAAAACTAGTCCGGCAATGGCGCAATCGCGCAAGACTAAGGACATCATCATCTCTCTTTATTATGGAAATCAGAACGCTAGGGTTTCAAGATTTACAGGACATGCTAAAACAGGGAGTACAGGGCAAGACCAATGAATGCCATCGCACCATGGAAGGAGGTGGTGCCTGCGCTGTTCTGTGAAGTCACAGGATTGGTTGGCTGGTTGGTGTAGGGCACTTGTTGCTCTTGCTTGCCTTCGCAGAAACTGGTGTCGTGTTTGTGTGAGCATATAGGATTACCTGTCAGTCTAAACAACAACAAAAGCTGAGATGGTTAAGATTGCATACAACTTGGCTGCTCAAATGTTTAGTCAACGGAGAGAATGAGAGATAGGGAGGGAGGGAAAGTGAGATGTGTGTACATGAGGCTGATGTTGTATCCTGGTTCTACGCTGGCATCGATGATTTGATTGTTCGTCAAATTAACCACGTGCAGTAGCGGGCCGATGTTGCTTTTCATATCAAGTGTCCCGTTGAATGCATTGTTAACTAGTGAGCTGCATTCCAAGTTGCAATGAAAGAGGCATCAATTTATCCATTCAGATGGTAGTTACCGTATCAAAAAACTGTTGCATGATGAGCCATGAAGAATTACACTTCCTGTAGTTGCGGAAAACTGAACAGAGCGCTAGGGATTGTCCCGGTCAGACCATTATTATCCATGAATCTGTATATCATTAATATCACAAACGTTGCTTATATTGTTGTGCAGGTTACTAAATCAATTTCGTATTCAAATAATCCTCGGAAACTTACAAGGTATTCAGGGATGTCAACGTTGAGAACCATCCTGGTGCCGGTGAGCTTGTGAAGTCATTGTTGCTTAGGTCCCTGCTCAGACGAAGAAATAGAAATCCTTAATACCAGAAAAGAATCATCAACCTGAACCTTGAGATATTTGTCTTACACGTAAGTTAGCTGAGTTGCATTAGTGAGATCTGGCACCATCCCGCTCAGTAGGTTGCTTGATAAGTTCCTGCACAAACAAATACTTGTGGTTTAGTTTGAAGCACAATAATATGTTCGTCGCTGTTTCTTGTAGTTAGTTACTTACAGTCCTGTCAGGTTACGTAGGTTGCCAATACTTTTAGGAACTGGGCCACTGAACTGATTCTCATCTAGTAGGCTGGCAAGCAAAAAGAATTGCAAAACTGAAGGGTGCACAAGACTGATGGGAAATCGTTTTGACTGGTACTTACATGTTTTTGACTGGTACTTACATGTTTTCAAGTGTTTGGACAAGCCCGAGAGATTCTGGGATTGGGCCAGTAAATTTGTTGTTCTGAAAAAAAACTGATAATGATTACAGAAAACAGTTAGTTGATGCATATGGATAGAGGAAATTAGCTAGCACAAACGAGGAACACAGCTTACACATGTATAAGGGTCATGTTGGCATTGAAAAGGTCTTCGCTTATTGGGCCTATCAACTGGTTCCCACCAAAGTGACTATTGATTGGATGGGTGAATCAAGCAAATGGTAATTAGAACATTTAAGCATCATTTTTTCATTATTCTTTTTATGCTAGAGGTGGTACTGCATTTGAGAACTTACAAATGCTTTGTGCCAACAAGTTGATCCAACCCTGGAGTCGTACTAGTTGAAACTGGGATTTGGCCTGACAGCTGATTTTCTGTCAAGTCCAATAAGAAAAGATTTGATAGATGACCGAGTGTTGGTGGAATTCCACCAGTGAAATTATTTGAGTTTAAAGCCCTGCATGAGAACAATTAGTTAGTATTGAATTCGCATTATGTACAGAATAAATGTCCATTGACAATTTCCATCCAAGCTGGAGGGAATTCTTACAGGAAGGTGAGCTGGCTTAGGTTTCCTATCTCTTTCGGAATATTACCAGTGAAGCTACATCCTTGCAGATTCCTGAGAAAAACCAAGATACATCAGCCTTTTCCGCTCTTATGTTTGTTTGTTTTCTTTTTTGTGATTTCTTACAGAGTTGTGAGCTGCTTCAGATTTCCTATATTTGGAGTGAGTGGCCCTCCGAGATTTGGGTTGCTAGACAGATCCCTGCATGTATTTTGTAGTAGGTTAACACAGTGTTTTCCCTACTTGTGAAGTCTATTTTTTAGCATCTCAGTTATTTTGTTGAGAAAATAGTGAAGTTTCATTGTTTGGTACATTATTTTTTTTCAACTAAGGAGTGAAGTACTTACAGATATGTCAAGGCAGTGAGTTGGTCTATGTCGTTGCTTAATGTACCATGCAGATTCTTGCTTGGTAATTTCCTGGAAACATGAAATTTGAGCAAAGTGCTGTGCAGTTTTTACTACAATAAGGTTATAGTTATTCAAGCACTCACAATTCAGTCACCCTCCCATTAGAACAAATAATTCCATCCCAGGTACAGGGATCAGTTGGTCCTGTCCAATATTGCGGCACATTCTCCCAATTCTTCTTCAATGCCTGAAGCCCCGCAACTGTAGAATTCATTAAGCTAACATTAGCTGAGCACTTTTGTAATAACAACTACAACTATCTTGGATCATAGTATCAAAACTTAGTATGAGAAGTGTGTGCATGGTCATTTTACAGGATAAAATAATAAAACTCAGTCAAAGAAACAAAGGGTTAGTTTGTTGCACTCTCAACTTTAGTAGCAAGAAGGAAGCAGAACAAATATGGCTCAACTCTTTTTTCAGGTCAACGATAACTAACTCGGAATAAATTACTCAGAAAGGGTGGCAGCTTTCTTTCTGTAACCCGCTAAAATGTAGAAGGCTTACCATCTTGGGAGTTTGTCTGGCTGGAGCTTGGCCTGAGGCCTACCAAGAGCAGGGACAGAAGTAGGAGACCCTGCATTGACATCTGACACTGTCCTGCACTTCTAAGCCGGTCTCCAAGGACAAGAAGATGAGATGATTTGCAAGAAGGTTCCTGTATTCCTCTTTGGTAGTAACTTGAGCATTTCTCCTTTTGAGCTTCAATCAATCATTGTTTTGGGTTTTTTTTTTTTTCCTTTTCTGAAGAAAATCGATTCAGTCATTGTCATTCCTTAAACTAATTTAGTTGGGCCATGGTTGGATATTTTGTGTGCTAGGCCTGCTTGCTTTACTTGCTATTTGGCAAGTTTGGTTTCAGCTTGTTCAGCTATGGGCCATAGGAGCTGTGGGATGGAATATTCAGGGCACAGTAAAAACACCTGGCTTCCAGCTTAGCTGATGTGGATACGGTATCATGGCAAAGTTTAATGGTCATGTTAACTATGCTTTGAGTTCCTCTCGACCCGTAAATGCACTTGTTAACCATGGTTCAAAACCCTTTCATTTGTCAGAAATATGATATATCCAATTCATTCTGAATTAAGGGCATCTTATTTGGCAGGTTTCTCAAGAAGGTGGCAACAAGCTTTGAAACCATGCCTGCACGGATTTGTAGAGGGTTCTGTTGTCCTCAGAATTCAGAATCTGTCAGGATATTACAAGGTTCTTTGTGACTCTAGCAAAAGAATGAAATAAAATCAACATTCTTAATTACACTTATTCGGCCTCAGATGCAGACTGTAATGCTACTTATTGTCCACCTATGCGAAATTATAATAATAATAATAATTGGTCTGAAAGACAGCTCTGGACTCATCTGGCTAGCTTCTGTCTTTTGTTGGCATTGCTGAAAGCTTCACAAGGCATATGAATTTGGCGCGACGACGCCTTGGTGTACCAGAAAAATGCATGGGACGGGACCTTCTGCATAGAGCCAAAGATTGCCGGCGGTCGGCAGGCCGTATGCTTTCGTCTGGCCTATCAAATACTTGTCAGAGATGAAACGAATGGTTCTTCCTTATTAGGCCTTGTTTAGATTGCTAAAATTTATAACCGTATGTCATATCGCATTAATCGTCACGTTTAGTTTGTTAGTGGTAAATATCATCCTACCATGGAGAACTAGGCTCAAAAGAATCGCCTCGTAATGTACATCTAACTGTAATTAGTTTTTTTTTTACCTACATTTAATACTCCAAACATATGTCTTTTGGTGTATTTAATGTGATGTGATGGAGAGAAAGTGGGAAAAAGGTTAGAAATTTTAGCAATCTAAACAAGGCCTTCTCCCGTTGTTTCAGTGCATGATTGCACTTTGGCGATGGATCGGCAACGCACACACCCCTGTTAGAGAAGTATAGCGACATGTAACCCGGCTAAATCTTGACATGGTAGATGGCTAAATGCTTACAAATTGCTCGGTCATAAGAAACAAAAAATATGTAATATAGAAAAGTAAAGCCTTGTATTAATTGGAAAGGGTTGACTACTATATGGGTGAAATTTGAGAGAAGACGATAAAGAAACTTACAAATGAGCAAAAGCCGACTATGGGTGTGTTTGGTTGGCCCAAAAGTGATATCCGGCGGGGTTGGGCTTGGATAACACTTGTTTGGTTTGCGAGCCAAATTTAGGACCAGGGCCGGGTTGAGAAGTTTTGGGCAAAAAGTGATGGCGGGTAGGAAAGGCCAACTTGGCCTTCTTTGTTTGAGCTTTTATGCAACTTGCTTTAATTTCTGTGCAAAAGTATTCCCGTCACCTCACGTTGCCAAAATACGCCACAGTCCGCCACGCGAACACCGCCCACGGCCCGCACCCGCCGCCGCGCCCCGCAAGGTCCGGCCGCCGCCGCCCAGCACGGTACTCACTCTCGAGCCGCCCACGCCGCGGAGGACCGAAGGCCCGCGCATGGAAGCCCAAAGCCGCGCCGAGACGCGGCGCTCAGGGAGGTTTTGCGTTTCCAGCCACCGCCCGACCGGGCGTCATGCTCGCCGCCGCCCCCGGCATCCCGCCGTAGCTCATAGCACATCCTCCAGCGTGGTTTCTTAGGAACGCAAACCTACGGCCTCCCGCTCAATCCGCCTTGCGGCGCCAGATAAGAACGCCGCGATGTCGCCCCGTCGCCGTGTCACGCGAGACTTGAGCGCCTTGGTGGCGTCGCCATCATCGCAGTGGCGGGTTCCTCGGGTAGGCGGCAAGAGGGGCGCAGCACCGCGTGCCGCCACGGCCGTGCGTGACAGCGTCGGCCCCGGTGGTCATCGCCCGCTGGTCATCGGTTGCCACGGCGCCGGCCGACGGGAGGACTACTCGGTGGTTCTCGGGTCGCGAGGGACGCCCGCCACCGCCGCCGGACGAGGCCGCATCCATCGGGTGCTCTGTGCGGGGCTCACCGAGGAGGACGAGGACATGGCGCTCTACCTCATGCTCCTCAAACGCGGCGAGCCTACATACCGGGCCGTGAAAGCGGCCAAAGTCGACGGTGATGGCAGGACGACGACAGCGCTGCCTCTGGCGAGTCCGTGTACGAGGCCATGGTCGTCGGGGCCAGAAGAGGAGGAGGGTGCCGTCGCCGTGAGCCCATGGAGTTTGCATGCCCGCCCGCAACATGTTCGATGAAATGCCTGAGTAGGGGTAAAGTGACCGATCTATGGAAGAGGTGACCATACCAAAATTATGCAGGCAACCAAACACACCACACCTTAGTCAGGCTAACATAATACATGCAAACCAAACAACAGACTCACTTCTTCTTTGGGCCAAGTTAAACCGATCCTGGTTACACTGAGATAGCCAGGCTAGACTTGGAAGGCAAACCAAACACACCCTATATTATTAAGCGTGCTCTTAAGCGTGCAAGTGGTTGTAACAAAATACGATGCCTACACTCATGTCGTAGTAGTTCAGCTAAGTAAAATTAGCTTGTTGTTTTCTGTTTATCCATGCATAGGTGCTCATAGTTAGCCTTATTTGTTTGAGCTTTTAGCCGTTTTTAAACTACTAGCTTTTGGACTTTCCAAAATACGTTGTAGTGCATGTCACGCGAACAAGGAAAGGTTAAATAAACTCCAAACCTCCCATGTACTTCCATTTGGCCCAGCACAATAGAACCGAAGCAACTGGAGCCCAGCGAGAAGTAAGCCCAAAGTATGAAATGACACTGACAGGAGGTTTTGCGTTTCCTAGCCATATCTTGACAAAAGGCCAATTGTCACTACACATACAGTCGCATATGCTTAGGAACGCAAACTCTACATTTTTTGAGATTATCAAACTCACACCACATATCAAATATGTGTCACCATTGGCAGGCACATCATCTTTTACCCAAAAAAAAAAAAGGAAAAGAAATAGGCATGTTAACAAGACATACATGACGTGAAACCTGGAGGTTGATCGTTGGTCAGCTACTGCTTGGTTCTCCTTTTTAGGTTCTCTGCTTTATTTATTTTTTTAGCAAATTCCCTATGGACCATCAAGAAAACTCATGCTTCTTACTGGACCACCAAAAAAAAATGGTTTCCTCTACAACCACAAATCAGGGTTTTCTTTCCTTCAACGCCACTACTTCTATCATTTTTGGGTGAAGTTGTTGTCCGCAAGGATATACTTGGGATGAGAAATGACCAGTTAAGGAGAAATTTTCAGTAGTAAAAACATGAAGAGTTGAGGTGAATTTGTTTTATTGAAGAATCCATAAAAGGTGGAGTTCTGCAGCTCATGAAAAGAAAGACATGTGATCAAAGAGGAAGCTGAAGCTGCCCTGCACGTACTAGCTAGCTTCAGTCAGACTTGATAGGGAACCCTCTTCCTCCGATTAGGCCCTACTCAGTCCCTCACCTTTCTCATTCCTCGCCATGGTGCCCAAGCCCACCTCGATCAGGCACCGGCTGCATGCAGCACTATTCTACTTTTTATGCCGTTGTGTGGCGCGCGCGAGTCCATTTTGAGCGAATTCGATCATGGGACCGAAAAGTTTCAATCAGAAAAAGGACAACGTGAGACGGTCGTCTAACAAGTAGTACTCACCGATGATCATGTGAAGCGTAGGTTGCATCATGTCGTCTCGTTGGAATGCCGCTGCGACGTGCCGACGGCAGCTAGCGCGTTTCACGGGAGGCCACGGGCATAAATGATGCAGTAACTGCGGCATTAATGCAGTTGCGTCTCCAGCACTGATTTGGTTGCCGCGTGTAGGACGAGTTCGTTTCGTACGGCCTAGAGGCTTCAATATGTGGTGCCCAGACCACGTGTTTATTGGCCTGCAGGAGCTGGAGGGAGTCGTGCATCTTTGGTGGCGCCAGTTGAAGCAACGTCGGTTGTTCCTTTTCAAAAGAAGAAAAAAGAACTGAGATTGCAGTTATGGCTGTGTTTTAGAGGATAAAATTTTGGCCTAAAATTCTGGATTTTTGGATCAGAAAGACGTTCGATTCTTTGTGGTAGAGTTAGCCTCTCAAAGAATCGTCTTGAATGCATATCTAAATTGTGTAATTGTTTTTACCTATATTTGATATTTCATACTTAAATGCGTGCGTCTTTCGGTCATTTAATTTAATGTAATGTAATGTGATGGGAATGAATGCGGAAGTTTAGGGAGAAGTTTAGCCTCCGAACACAGCCTATAGCGAGGCGCCGAGGCGGATCCAAAACAATACTTCATCGATCACCGGCGTGTCAAAACTCCAGCCAACAGATGTAAAAAAAAAAAAAAAAAAAATGCTCTAGTATTATCTGGAGAGTGAGTGGTTTGCGAGGCTTGAAAGAGTGTTGTTTGTAATCAGATTTACAAACATCATCACTAGCCTGGTCATCAGCTGATCCGGCCAGCAAATACAGTACTCTCGAGCTGCATGTCTGCTGCATCGTCGATGGTTTCATGCTCTATCGGAGTTTGGAAATGGGCTAGAGGATTGATTGTTCCTTTCGCTGTCACCCCGTACCGTACGTGCCGATTTAATAGTATACTTAACCAGACTCACCAACCAACGGTTGCCACGCGAGCTAGCTAGCATGTGCATGTTGACGACCTGCGACCTGTTTGTCTCCTTCAATCCCCCGATCGCTCCCTCGTGGCTCGGCGACTGCCGGACAAGACGACGCGAGCACCGCGCAACTGTTCGATTCGTAACGCATGTTCTCGTTGTTGTGCCCTTGACAGCATTGTTTGTGTACGGAGTATTTGTGTATGTTGTATGGTCATGACCGGTATACGGCCCTCGGCCTCGGCGGTGCTGGATAAAAGCCGCCGTCTGGACTGGATCTGGATTCCTGGCTACTGCTTCAAGCGAAGTCAAGCAGGCTTTACGGCACTGCGGGATCATGCCGTCCACCCACTCGCCGTCTGAGAGTGAGAGCCAGCCGGACGGCGGAAAGCTAACCGGTAACCGCTCCAAGGACCGCGTGGGCGATTACGGATCCGCGGCAGAGGTGGGCAGAGCTGGCGATGGCTACGGCGCCTTGAACCTGTCCGGCCGGGTTTTGTACATCTTGCAGTTGCAGCCGGCCGGCGATCTGCGCAACGTGCCAAGCAACGAAAGTCTCTCCTCCGTCGCGGAAAAAGAACAGACAAACAACTAAACTCGCACGTCATCAAATCTCATGGATCTCCCTAGCTCTCCGCGGCCGAAACTCGCAAGTCATTTTCCTTCTGCGACCGCCATCGGGCCAGGCAGACGGACGGGGCAGTGCAAAGTGCATAGTGCAGACACGCACCAGCAACGTGAAATGTTTACTGCCCTGCTTTTTCCGCTTTCTGTCCTGATGGCGCACGTTCTCGACCTCCGGGTGCCGGAATCGATACCGCGATCTGCTGCTGCTGGTGCCGTATAATTTTCGGCAGAAACCGGCCAGAGAGACCAGCAAAAGGGGCAAATGCAACAGCGATGCTGGAACCAACTCGGCAACGCTTGGATGCGGACTGACGGATCCGCCCGCGGACGCGGAGGAAAGGCAGACACCGAAAGTTTGTGTTCAGAGCGGCGTCGCTGTCAGAAAACTAACGAGTAACGATGGGCCAGAAATGAATTCGTTTTCCACGAACAAAAGAAACAGAAAGTTCTGAAAGGACAGAACAAAGTGTCGTGTTTAAGTTGGAGGCCTGTTTCCCGCATCAACAATGAAACATGCAGCGTGCTGGGTACCCTGGTTGAGGAAGGGTTTAGTAACTGCAGCTTGAAAAGCGTTCGCCGATAGATCGAGGCAATGCAAAAGGCTTCAGCACGCATGTGGTCATGGTTGGTGAACGGTGACGATGTGGAGGTTAACTCATCCAGCAATATGGGTTGTCTTGTCCTTTAAGTTAAACAACGACGTGGGTGCCTGGGATCCGCAGGCAAATTCTATAGGATCATCAGGTCCTTCCTTCATCGATACAGCCCAGCGCTTCGTCATGGACTTGACAGGACCACCGCTCGTGTAATGACGTGACGAACATATGAATCATGACTCATGAGGCCGTGCCACGCTACACCATGGATAGTGGTCTCAACCTCAAGTGTCATATATACATCAAGTACAAATATAACCTTTCTTTGTAGCCACTGGCGGAGCTACGTTGGGGCCATACTGGGTCATGCCCCCGCCCCCTTGCATCTGTGTTTTTTCTAAAGAGCACATATAGATTCAGCTCAAATCCACGACTACCGACTACAACAGAGCACACACTTGCCTTCTTTGTCGTCATCTGCGAGGTGCGAGGTCACGAGAGGCGACTCATCGCCTCAGCCCCTCAACGACACGACTCCGGCACGCGAGCCGGGCGACGGGGCAACTCATGAACGTCCGACCAGCCATCGACAACATGACCAACACTCAAGCAGCTAGGAACCGAGCAGATAGCCTCTCCCTCACTTAGTTTGTTCTCTGTTGGTCTGTGTATAGGTAAGTACGTTTGATTTCTTATTGATTCTCCTTTTTTTTCCCTTCTAGACTAAAAGCAATAGGCATAAGTGGTTGATTGAATGATATTTTGTACTCAATTGAGATCTCATGCTACTTTTTTATTAGAGAATTTTAGATGCTTGGCTATTTGATATGCCCTAAATCAAGAATCCCCAAATGTGTATACCATCTAAAAATCTCCTAGTTTTGTAGAGTTGCATTTAAGAACTCTTTTGCAAATTTTGTAGTTGTGAATCCACCCCCATATTCTATTACTGGCTATGCCACTTCTTGTAGCCTTGCAAGTGCTCATAATGGTGTAGGTGTAGAGGCTGTGAAAAGGCTTGCTCTGGCAAAAGCATGAGACATCAGTTGGAGCACACGATGTGAGAATGGAGAGAAGAGAGTCTGACAAACAACCAAGAGATTCACTGAAAAACAAAAAAACCTTATGCACAGAGTGAGGCGGTAGGGCTAGTAGCTTGCACTTCGAAATCGTAGGTCTCCGACCATGATGCCTACATGTACATCTAATTTTTGGCAAGGCTAATACTTTTTGTAGACGCGTTGGCCCTACCTTGAGAGTGACGGTGTTTTGGGAAGCAAAGTTGCTCAAGCATAGATGGCATGGGGCTTTGGATCTACCCTTTTAAACTCTAGAGCTAAAGCACTAAACGGGTGATCGAAAGTTAGCTCTAATTTTAGTCACCTCATATTAGAGCATAAAAAGTTTGGGAGGTCTAAAGTTTGTAGAGCTCTACCATGTTCTGGTGTGGCATCAAAAGTTTGGGAGGTAAGGGAGCTTGGGGATCGAGTGTGTTGGGGGGAGGTGGGTTACATTCTTAACGTGAATGTTGAAGATGTAGACGACTCTTGGCCCTATTGATGGTTTTTGGTGCATAAAGAGGTGGTGCTGAGTTATAAGTTAGGTAAAGTTGAGGAGTGTACATATTCTATGAGACAACAAAATCATGCTAATTAGTTGGAGAAGGAGGATAGGAATTCCACAAATAGTATAACACGGGAGACGTCTCCCCTAAATAGAATTGGTAGGTTTAAAAAGGAAAATAGTAGTTGGATAGAAGAGGAGTTAAAGAAGCACGATTTTATTGTTAACCATTTTACGCGTACCTCTTCGAGGTGGAGTGTGTAGGTGACACAACAACTCTCATAAGTCATGTCACCAAATGTGATTGCAGAGATGAATGTCGATCTAGTGCATGACTTTTCACAAGAAGAAGTGAAGAGCACGCTGGCAGCCATAGGGGATACAAAGGCCCCTAGACCGGACAAGATGCCAACACTGTTTTATATGAAGTAAGAAGTTATGGGAGATGGTAGGCGACCTAGACTCTCAAGAGGTGCTTGAGGTGTTAAATGGTGGGGATATGCCAAAGAGCTGAAATGATATTGTTGCTATATGATAAATAGAAGAAAGCGAACACATGTCATGTTGCTATGAAATTGGATATGGGTAAGGCATATGACGGTGGAATGGGGCATTCTTTTGACATGATCAAGACTGGGGTAGTTAATAATGACTTGTGCGTCCACTGTTAAATACTGAATCAAAGTGAATGGAGCACTTTTAGATATATTTTTTTTTCGAGAAAGGGTACTTAGGCAAGGTGATCTACTATCACCTTACATTTTTTTTTGTGTCTCGTGTCAAGTTTTTCCAGCTCTACCAACAAAAGCTAAGGAAGATGGTCTTGTTACAAGAGTGAAAATCTATAGGGACGCTCACGCTCATAGTACCTCTCACATACTCTTCAGCAATGACTCCTTGATCTTAAATCTTGTGAAAGGGGAAGATGCTAACCAACTACGAGACCTACTGGACTTGTATGAGCAATGCTTTGGATAGATGATTAACAAGTCCAAATCAACCATCTTACTCAGCATAAACACTATACCACTAGAGAAGGGAGCGGTTAGGGCGTCCACAATGGTTAGCTAGATGTGATGTGGCAAGAAAAAAAGTAGGAGAGAGAAAGTAGTCATGACTACAAGCAAAACAGTTAGACTATTTCACGTAGCTTAAGAACATGTGAGAGAAGCATGTGAGTCTATCTAATAATATAAAATAGTTTTTGTTTTTGTCTCTCATCTCCACATCAGCAGACTACGTAGCTAGCACTGACTATTATCATTGCAGACACATATATCTTTGATGATGAGAGGTCAGCTGGCGCTTTTAACCCAAAAACGAAACCGAACCGAACCGAACGGCCGAACCGACCGAAACGTCGGTTTTTCGGTCCGGCTTCGGTTTGCGATTTGGGAAATTGGTGTTCGGTTTCGCCCGGTTTTGGGGGTCCAACCCAACCGAACACCGGTAAAACCGAACCGGCGACTCCGGCCTTTCCAACCAAAAAAGAGGTGTCGGCCCGGTAACAAGCGCAAAGCGCGTCCGTCGATCACCCACCTCACTCATTCCCGCATTGCCCCCACTTCCCTAACCCCGAGTCCTTCCCGTAACCCTAGCGCGGGTGCGGGCGCGGTCGACTCCATTCCTCGTAACCCTAGAGGCTAGAGCAGGGGCCCGGCGGCGGCGGCGGCCGATCGCTGCGCGGACGGGCGGCGGCGCGCCGGACTTCGGCGAGCGGGAGCGGCGGGCGGGGCACTTCTTCAGCGGCCGCAGCGCGTGAGGCGCGGCGGCCAGTCGGCGTTTGTTTTGTTCTTCTCGGTTTTAAAACCAAAAAAAAAAAAAAAGAAACCGATTTGGTCGGTTTCTACTATTACGACAAACCGTCGGTTTTAGATTTACGGAAACCGAACTTTTCTAAACGAACGCCCGGGGTGAATGAGAGGAGACTATGAATTAGAGATATCTCTGGACATGCTAGGGGATCGAGATCGAAGGTTTTATTGATTTAGAAGACAAAGCTTTTGATAAAAATATATCATGTGAGGAGAGATTTCTCTCATGGGTCGGGAAGGAGATTTTAAACAAGATTGTTGCACAGGTCATCCCCATGTTCTTGCTGATGATTCAGATCCGTATCAGTAATGGAAATTGTCATTTCCTCTCGAAAAAGAAAAAGAAAAAGAAAAAGAAAAAAGAGAAGCCAAGCCAATGCTTCAAAATTCGTACACAGCTAATATCGTCCGTACACGTGGCCTCGAAGTCTATCGCGTGTTCCCCGGTAAATTCAAAATCTTTCAAAAACCCCGACCGCACCGGCACCGTCCCACTCCCACGCAGCGGCGCGTGGACCCCATAGGATGGCCCACCACAAAGTGACTGTATGGGTATTGGGTAACGCCCCCCGACCCCGACGGGGAACCTACCGGCGGAGCCACTCCGCTCCGCTCCCGACGCGCCTCCAAACTCAGTCCAGATTTCGTTACCATTTCCCACCTCCGGAAAATATTTTTTTGCCTTTTTATCTCCCCTCGTTCCCCCTTCCCCGCTCTCCTCTCTCTCTCTCTGTCTCCACCCCTTCGATCCAAACTACCGACGAACGCCGCCACCCGAATTCGAAACCCTAGGCGGCTGCTGTAGAACACGTGAGGCTATAGTGCCGCTCGTTCGGCGGAGCCGGCCCGCGGCGGCGGCGGCAGCCGGCCATGTCGACGGAGGACGAGAAGCTCCTCAAGGAGGCGAAGAAGTTGCCGTGGGACGAGCGGCTGCAGCATAAGAACTGGAAGGTGAGGAATGACGCGAACATCGACCTCGCCGCCCTATGCGACTCCATCACCGACCCTAAGGACGCCCGCCTCCGCGAGTTCGGTGAGACACCCTCTCCCTACGCCTCCCGATCCGCCCCATTTCGTGCTCGGATCTGCGCTATGCACGATTAGTGCGGTTCCGTTTGCGGATTCCAAATCGTTTTTTGGGCGCAAGATCTGAAGTCCAGTGTTTTTCTGTTGTACTCCGGTGGTTAGGGCCGTTGTTTAAGAAGACGGTTGCAGATTCTAATGCGCCGGTACAGGAGAAGGCGCTCGACGCCCTTCTCGCGTTCCAGCGAGCTGCTGACGCCGATGCATCAAGGTGTGTGCCTTCAGCTGCCAAGTCATTCCCGTTTGTACTTCTGATTATTTGTCATCTGCAACGATTTATGGAGTTGTCTTCTCTCAGATACGCGAAGGAGGTTTGTGATGCAATCGTGGCCAAGTGCCTCACTGGCCGACCAAAGACTGTCGAGAAAGCTCAAGCTGCATTCCTCCTATGGGTGGAACTGGAGGCAGCAGAGGTCTTCCTTGTAAGTTGATCATCAATCCCCTAATTGTTATGCCTGTGAGCTGTTGGTGAAATGCATGTGCATACATAATACTAGCTCTTTTTGTTCACTTGTGTTTTTTGCTTCATGTGGTAAAATGTTCCATCTAGTTGCAGATATCGTTCACAGTTTGGCATTGTCGAATACACCAACTAATCAAATTGTTACAAATGCTAAGCCTGACATGGGATTGTGTGCTGCATTCCTCCTGCCTGACAATTTTCATTTTCAATTAGCCAATAGTTGTTCACATTGGTAATTTCTAGGCACTCCTTATGAATAAACGTGTCATGCATGAAGTCATTTCTCTTGTTTGTCATTTGTCTTTCAGGATTCACTGTGGTCATGTGTATCATGTAAAACAGTAAAAGCACACAACATGTTGATTGCCATCATTAAAAACGGTTTAGCTAATACCGTAGTGTTCTTTCTGAATGAGACAACTAATTACTCTCATTAAAAACATTTGTGCATTTGATCTATGGTCATGATAACCGTTTTCCATAATTCCCAATTTTTTTATTACCATTTTGAGTGTTTGTGTTACATCATCTGTTAGCAAGCTCCTCTTACCCCACAAGTTCTGAAACAGCCACTGTTCATATTGTTTTGTTTGCTCACTGAAAACGTATAATTGCATGTCCGTTTGTCTTATAATAACTATGTATAGCATAGCATGATAACATGTTCAAGAAAACTACATATTGTTGTGCTGTCAGGAATCTATGGAGAAGGCTGTGAAGAACAAAGTTGCTAAAGCAGTTGTACCTGCTATTGATGTGATGTTTCAAGCACTCAGGTAGGTTCCTAGCTGGTTCTTTGGCTCCCTGATTTAGCAAGTTCTTGTCAACTCTTACCAGCATCTTTCCTATGCTAGCGAATTTGGAACTAAGGTAGTGCCACCCAAAAAAGATTCTGAAGATGCTTCCTGAGCTATTTGACCATCCAGACCAGAATGTCCGGCTTCTTCTAAGGGTTTGACACTAGAGCTTTGTCGGTGGATTGGCAAAGACCCTGTAAAGTCTATCTTATTTGAGAAGATGAGGGAAACTATGGTGCGTTATTTTGAAGTTTAACATGTGTAATCGTGTTCTATTAGTCAAGAATATAACCAATATTCTTTGTTTTTACAGAAAAAGGAGTTGGAAGCAGAGTTGGCAAACGTGTCTGGACTCACTAAGCCAACTCGAAAAATAAGGTGATTCTATTTTTGCCTTTTGAAAACAATTCTTCTTTTTGTTGTAATTAATCAACTAGATGAAAATACTTCCTGACCTACTCATGGGTTACATTGTCGGTCTGTGATTCTACACATCCATTTGAAACTCCAGCTGAAGTTAACTGTAGTAGTATTTATATTTGAATAATTATTTGCTTGCCTTGAGAGTCGGTAGATACCATGTGGATTATGCGCTGATACTCCATTTTGTTACGTTATGGTAATTTATGCAATTTTGCATCTCATTTATGATATATCACATTGTTTCACAGCAATCTGTGTGTTTTAACCAAAATACTAAACCCACCTTAAGGGAGTACATATGTGGCTTGTAATACTAAGACCTCGATGAGGGATTTTCAATTCATTGATTTTGTCTCTCATAGGATGGGTAGTGGGCAGATCTGTGAAACACACACAACTTTCTTAAAACTAGCTCTTCATAATATTTTTGGACTGAAGAAAGTGTGTTAGTTTTGGGCCCTAACAAATGTGTTAATGCTGTATTTACTTATTTTGTATGTGACTATTTGTATTTATGCAATTTGTGGGTCATAAGAAATGTATTTGTTTGAAATCACCTTTACAGTTTACAATGCACATTATGTTAATGAAGCATACAAAATACTATGAATATGAACTTCCTTTAACTTGTTTCATAATGCATTGAAACTGGTGATTTGGCATTGTGTTCCAGATCCGAACAAGAAAAGGAACTTGAGGAGGAGGCTGTGCCAGAGACAAGTGGGGCTAACACTTCTGAAGAGGCAGCGACTGATGGTGCGTTCTTCTGAGGATTACTTATATGGATATTGCTGTTGGTAGTTTGTTCAAACTAATGATGTAACACTTACATAATTCTGCTTTTCAGCCCCTGTGGAGATCGATGAATATGACCTTGTCGATCCTGTAGACATTTTAACCCCACTAGAAAAGTCTGGATTCTGGGATGGTGTGGTATGTGATCTGTCTTGAATGCACGCTCTATTGGTCACACTATCATATGAGAAGTTATTATATTGGTTTTTGATGTCTGATGCCAGAAAGCAACTAAATGGTCGGAGAGAAGGGATGCTGTAGCAGAGTTAACCAAGCTTGCTTCGGCAAAAAAAATTGCTCCTGGTGATTTTCATGAAATTTGCCGGACACTAAAGAAGGTGAAGTTTCTGATTTTGTTTTATCGCCTGTATTGCTTGATATTCTGAATCCTTGTGGTATGTTAGTCCATATTTTCAGCTACCACCCTTTGGGTGTTTGTATTTTTTTTGAAGCCTTATAATTAGTCTTGGGATTATTTGGCTAAGAAATTCACTTATGTCTAAGCTTGACTGTTAAGTGGTGCAGTATTTAATATTTTTTTCTTCTTATGGTGTTTTTTTGGTACTGCAGCTCATCACAGATGTTAATTTGGCTGTTTCGTGGGAAGCTACTCAGGCAATAGGGAATTTAGCTAAAGGTTTAAGATCTCATTTTTCTGGAAATGCACGGATGCTCCTTCCGGTTTTGCTTGTAAGAAGAACAATGATCCTTTTTCCTGAATAACTGAAACTTGCTATTGAATCATTTTGTTGCTTCTGTGTGGACTTTGATGTCCACTGAAACTTACAAATTTCCCTTTATCCTGATTCCTATCAATAGGAAAAATTGAAAGAAAAAAAAAAACCGACAATGACCGAAGCTCTGTCTCAGACACTTCAAGCGATGCACAAGTCTGGCTGTTTTACACTTATTGATGTGATTGAAGGTTTGTAATTTTCTAACTATGTTTATTGCACAATGGCTGTCTGTAGGTTGTGGTAGTTTTTTTGGTCTTACACATTAATGCACCATAGGTCCCTATAATTCTGTACAATTTGTTTGCTGAACCTATTGTGCATTCAAATTTCCAAAACTTTTTCAAGGCGAGATTAAATCTGAATTAGCTTGAAATATTTGATAACTTAATAAGTGAAATTAAGGGAAAGCTACCAAAGTTTGGCCAGAAAAAAAGTATTTACAGTTCTTTTGAATCTCCAGAAATGAACCTTTTCGCTTTGATCAAAATTGACAATAAAATGCATTTGTTTGATAATGCAGATGTTCGTGTGGCTGTAAAAACAAGGTCCCTCTTGTTCGCTTCATAACGCTGACCTGGGTTGCATTTTTGCATTGAAAACAAGCAATAAAGCAACTGTACTAAAGTTGCACAAGGAATATGTTCCTATCTGCATGGAGGTGAATAACCACTTTATATTTTTAGTGACTAGTGATATCCTTGTTTTAAATTTTCTGTTTTGTATTTGTGCTGATGTGTTTTTCAATATATGTAGTGCTTGAATGATGGTACTCCAGAAGTGCGAGATGCTTCATTTTCTGTTTTAACTGCCATAGCCAAGGTTTCCTTCTACAGATCTTGCTTTTCTCTTCACTTCATTTACATGTATCAAAATTTTGCTTTAAAGCTTGGATTTTTTTTGTTACTTTTACTGTCTATAGATGGTTGGTATGAAACCATTGGAACGATCCCTTGATAAATTAGATGATGTGAGGAAAAAGAAGCTATCAGATATGATAGGTTCTTCCAGTGACACTGTTTTGAGTTCAGGGACAGGTTAGATTGTTTTTTTAGTTTTATTTGTATTTGAATGGATCAAATGTCTCTGTTTTGGACTAATTTCTGTACAAACCATACTTTTCCAGCTCCGATCACAACATCTGGAGTAGCCACATCTGCTCGTGGGGTATGTTCACTAATCTTCCAATTTCAATATTATACGAAGATGTTCGCAACCTATCATCCTTCTTATGTGTTGGGGAGTTCTTGTTAGAAAATTTAGTATTTGTGATTGGGTTTTGTTATTTATGGCTTAAAGCATTCTTTCATGTCGTAGCTGAGTAAAAAAAACTAGAAAAAGGGACAGTGCTTTCAAAAGCTTAACAGTTATTACTTATTAATTTTGTTTATCTGAGCAATGTTTATTTGTGACCAGTTCTGTTGATCAAACATTTGACAACCCCAAAATACGATTATTCTTTATCGTACAGGTTGCAGATAGCATGTCAATGAAGAGATCTGCGGCAAGCATGCTTAGTGGAAAGAAGCCTGTCCAGGCAGCGGTCAGTTTTGTTGGATACATATTTGATGTGCAATTGAATTTGTGCACCATGTTCTTATATGGGTATTGTTTTTCTTGTGTCCAGGCTGCTACCAAAAAATCTGGACCATCAAAATCCACTGCAGCAAAAAAGACAGATGGTGGACCACAGTCTAAGACATCAGCTGCTCCTGAGATTGAAGACGTTGAGGTGATTTGTTTGTCGGAATCACACCATTTCCTTGTTCTGATAAGGCCTTCATGATGTGCATGACTGTGCCTTACTCAAAGAAGCCTGGCTTGTTAGTTTATAATTTCAATTTTGCCATTTCCTTTTTTCTGGAAAGTTTTATAGTCCTTTTGACTTAATGTTTGTTGTTTTTGAGTTGGGCACTAATAAAGAGCTACATAAAATGACCATCTTACACTAACTTAAAGTGTTCGTGGATGAGAAAAAGTAGTTAAAGATGCAATTAGAAGGACAAGACTGGAAATTTCTGCCTGAAGATGCCTAGAAGTTGCAGGACAAGTGTTTGAATATTGTAAAAGATTCTAGACCAACAAATATACTTTAAACAGTAGAGTAGTTTAGTTTAGCCCAAAGATGCTGAAACTGAAACAATGTATTTACATGAACTTTTATTCCCCTTTTATGCCATCTAGATGCTTAAAGGATCGGTGTTGGCTTTTTTCTTGTTGAGAAACTCATGTTTGATATTTATTGGGTTTGATCTTTTGCAGCCAGCAGAAATGAGTTTGGAGGAAATAGAAGAGAGGTTAAAGTCTGTTGTGAAAGCTGAGACTATTTCCCAGCTAAAGAGCTCTGTCTGGAAAGAGCGCCTTTGAAGGTTGCCGCTATCTCTATGTTGTCTATTCTGTAGTTATTGTCTATTAGTTTGGTTTTGAAGAATTAATTAGTATCGTTTCTTTTTTTTCTTGTTTAAATGCCATATTCTCTTCTGTGGCTCTTGCTGGTTTTCATCTCTAGGCTAGCCCGACTTTATTGGGATAAAGGCTACTATTCTTGTTGTTGTTCTTTTACACCATTTGTTTTTTAGGTATTTAAGGACATGCGTGCGTGTGGACCCATTATCCTATCAAGGGTGGTAGTGTAGTGTGCATGCACTTGTTTTCTTTGTACTGTTATGTGCCTGGCAATTGTTTTCATCAGCTTATTAGGACAACTCACAATTCTCACACTTGGTTAAGAGTCAAGACTGTATAAAAAGGAGGAAATCTTATTGACAGTTTTATTTAAATGCTAAATGTCGCTCCTATTTTATTTTGTGAACCTTTAAGAAAGAAGAAACATCTACAGTGAGAATATAACATTACTCTGTGTGGCAGCTATTGGCATACTCAAGCAAGAGGTGGAAAGTCTTACGGAACTTGATAAGTCTGCTGAACTTCTGATTCGTTTGTTGTGTGCTGTGCCTGGATGGGGCGAAAAGAATGTTCAGGTTTGTATTGTCTGGTAACTATTTTTTTGTTGAGTGAAATATCCCTTTTGCTGAAATAATGCCATTTTAAATGAAACAGGTACAACAACAAGTTATAGAGGTCATCACCTATATTGCCTCGACTGTAAACAAATTTCCAAAGCGATGTGTGGTTCTATGCCTTCTTGGTATGGGCCCCTCTATTTCTCCATCTACTTCTGCTATGTAATATGCATATCTTGCACCCAAAAATAAGATTGATTTTGGTTTCGCCAAACTACCCACGTAATTGTAGCAAACTTGGCACTTGACAGATTAAAAACAATGATTTTCTGAACTTTGGTCCCAGTAACTATAAATAGCAACACACAGAAACTTGATTCTAGGCTGCTGGTTTCCACGGTCTGGGCTTCAGCTGCCCACTTAAATTAGACAGACTGTCCCAAAATATAAAGATTTCTGTGCTTGTCCTAAACTATCCTAAGTTTGACGATAATTATAGAAGTGAAGAATAATATTTTCGTGTCAAATGAGCATCGTTAGATACGTTGTGAAATGTAGTTTATACTTCTTTGACTTCCCATGTGTTAATACTCTTCTTTATAAACTTAAGCTAACTATACCTTCAGTAATCCCTTCTGTTGAAAAGTCAAGCAATGTTTGGAACTTAGTCCCATAATTTATTTAATTTAATTTGAACAAACTTATCAATATTTTAATTTTACAAATCTTTATCTCTTGAGTTGAATTCCATTTTTTTCTTGGATACATAGGGTAAAATTCTATATATGGATTTTGACTTTAATATACTTGCCTGTGGGCCTTAGTTTTCAAACTTGTATATGATGTGCTATCCTCCACAATAGAGAGTGATGCCCAAAACTGTTCAAGGTCCACGCAAGAGAAGTTGGCATCGGCCACTGTTTGACACCAGTCATGGGACCTACAGAGAAAATAAAAAAAAGCAATAGCTAGCTTTGGTACCGTGCATGTGCTGGTTCAGTGTGTGTCAGTCTCTCTCCTCCCTCGTCATATTATATTCAGTTAGCAGAATTGGCAGCAGAGCTTGTACTTGCGTCGCTCCCATTTCTCCTAGCATGGGCATGGCCTGCTGCAATGGCAGGAGCGGTGCTTGGAATTTCTCTCTCCATTTGAAGCAGCACTCAAGCGATAGCGGTGCTTGGAATTTCTCTCTCCATTTGAAGCAGCACTCAAGCGATACACTGCAGGAGGCCCATGGGGGATCCATGCTTTTATCTGCAACAGTTTATTCATAAATGATAAAAATGATGAATTATGTATCTGCAACAGTTTTGCTAGCATCGGCATGCTTCTGTCCAGCTTGTTTTTGTGCTTATGTTCACATCTAATTTTGGATGTTCTAGTGTTGTCTGCTCATATAAGATGCATTATGTTTATCTGCTCATATAACCTATTACCGTTTCAAATATTTTCTGTTCAATTCTTGGTCATGTGCTATAAAAGTTTGATTTTAGTAAATTTGTTAACACCTGACTTGCTATTTTGTCAGGTGTAAGTGAAAGGGTTGCTGATATAAAAACTTCGGGCCAATGCAATGAAATGTCTCACTGCCTTTTGTGAAGCAGTGGGTCCTGGATTTGTGTTTGACAGGGTAAGAGATACCATTGCACTATTTTTGTTTTTTTTTCTTCAAAAGGTCCTCTACCTTTGCCTTAGATACACTGATCCTCAATAAATTCAGTGCATGCATCGTCGAACATCATTTCAATTTTATTCTGTGCTTTAGATGCGCACTACTTATATGGTGTTTGATTACTACTTTAATTATGAGTACTATTTTTGTAGCTCTACAAAATAATGAAGGAGCACAAGAATCCCAAGGTTCTTAGTGAGGGTATTCTGTGGATGGTCTCTGCTGTGGAAGACTTTGGGATCTCTAATTTAAAGCTAAAGGTGCACTTACCTTCGCTTGTTTGCTCTATACTTACAGTGTTATCATACTCTTGTTCTTATCTGTATTTGTTGTTCCAGGACATGATTGATTTTTGCAAGGACATCGGTCTTCAGTCTAGTGCTGCTGTAACAAGAAATGCTACTATAAAACTAATTGGGATGCTACATAAGTTTGTGGGCCCAGGTCATCTTGTCTTCCTATTTTAACATGTTATAATAGTCACCAGATCATGTTTTTGAAATAAACCGTCCTGCAGATATTAAAGGCTTTTTAAGTGATGTTAAACCAGCACTTCTAAGTGCCCTGGATACTGAATATGAGAAAAATCCTTTTGAGGTATGCTGTGTTACAGTCATTGTTTGGAAACTTATTACTTATTGTGACTTTGATTTTCACCAGCATCAGTTTGGTTCAATTATTAGGGTGCTGCTGCTGCTCCGAAGAGAACGGTTCGAGTTCTGGATACTGCATCTTCTGTATCTGCCGGCTCATCTGATGGGTTGCCACGGGAAGACATCAGTGCTAAGATAACACCTACTTTACTGAAAAATCTGGGCAGTCCAGACTGGAAGGTAGTGGCCTCTTAAATTATTTGATTTATTCTGTAAATGCCTTGGATTTTATAATGATATGTGATATTATGCTTATATGTGAATAGGTACGACTGGAGTGTATAGAAGCAGTCCCCAAAATTGTGGAGGAGGCTAATAAACGTATCCAGCCTACAGGAACAGGTCCACTGATTATATTCATCCCAAACAACTATAAATGTATTCATTCAACTTGTAGTAAATTGTCTTGGCCATCTTGTCACTGCAGCTGACCTGTTCAGTGCGCTTAGAGGCCGTCTTTATGACAGCAACAAAAATTTAGTAATGGCAACCTTGTCTGCTATTGGTAGCCTTGCATCTGCTATGGGACCTTCTGTTGAAAAGTCAAGCAAGGTTTGGAACCAACTTGCATGTTATCTCTACTTCTGCATGCTTGTTTTGGTCACTACAATAACTGACAACTGTTTGTTTGTTATGAAGGGTATTTTGGCAGATGTGCTGAAGTGTCTTGGTGACAAAAATAAGCATATGCGAGAAAGCACTTTGACTGCCCTAGATTCGTGGGTTGCTGCAGCCCAACTTGACAAGATGGTTCCGTATATTTTAGTTTCTTTGGGTGATCAGAAAACAGGTCCAGAAGGGCGAAAAGATCTGTTTGATTGGTTGTCTAAGCATGTTCCAAAAATGGGTGATCCATCTGAGGCTTTGCCATTGTTGAAGCCATCTGCATCTTCTTTGATGGTATTAGTCCAAACTGATTTTTTAATTGTTGTTTGATTGATTTATAGCAATGTTGTTGTTCAACGGAAAGATTGTAATGGCTATACCCCTTATTTTGAAAAGGATAAATCTTCTGAAGTACGCAAAGCTGCTGAATCCTTTATGAATGAAATTCTCAGGATCTGTGGCCAAGAAGTGGTATGTTTCATCCGCCTATTCCATTCATTCATCGTTGCATTTAATGTTAAATCGTTCTCCCTACAACTGAATTATCGCGCTTGCTGTAGGTTGTAAGGAACTTGAAAGATTTACCATCACCGACTTTGGCCATTGTATCAGAAAGGCTGAAATTGTCTACTGTACATGAAGGTGGTGTCTTACAGATTGTGTATTGTAATGTACTCTTTTTATTCCACATGATAAGATGTTTTGGGTTTTTAGATACATAGCTTTTGTTATGCACTTAGATATACACTGTCTAGATAGGGCAGTGAAAGCAATGTATCTAGAAAAAGGTAAATAACTGAATATTTTACAATTTGGAATGCATGGAATATTTGTTTTCCTGTACTTGTTGAAAATTTTGTTCCTGGCTTACTGTTGCTGCTTATTTCATCAGGATTTTCTGAATCTGTTAAGATGGTGACAACAAGCATGAGTCTGCCACAAAAGTAGGTTTGAAGAACAACAAACATGGTCCTAATGATCGTGGTTCTAATGTGGGCAAACCTGTGTCCCAAGTATGTGTCACATCTTTGTTTATCTTTGTGCACAATGGTATACCTATTTCCTAACTATAATCCTCCACTTTCAGAGAGGACTTCCAGCTAGAGCATCTGTTACTATGGTTTCTACTCAAGACCCTGCACAATCCCAAGCATTATTTAACATAAAGGACTCAAACAAGGTGAGCAATCATTAGGTCCTGCAACATCTCTATTATGCACAGGTCTTATACGAGTTTACCTATTGATCAGGAAGAGCGGGAGAGACGTGTTTTGGTAAGAAAATTCAAGTTTGAAGAACCGCGTCGAGAACAGATTGATGAACTAAAGGTTTGTATATTGCAGACAGGGTACTCTCTTTAAGATTCCTTCTTCGAATCTTCCAGTTGAGTGTCTTTATACTGGTATTTTTCCTTGCGGCCGCCATTTTTTGTATAGCATGACTGCTGCATAAGGAAACATATTTCGATATATCAAATGCCTTCAACAGATGTTATACTTGCGCTTGCATGTAACATCCTATGGTTTACAGTCGGACACCACTTGATCAAAATGCATGGTAGTTGGTCCTATGCAGTTATGTAACTAGAAGCCGAAAATATGTACTTTTTAATCAGTTAACATTTACATTAATACAAAGCAAAGTTATATAGCCAGAAAATGTGGTATCAAACAATGGTGTTGCAATGGCTGACCCCTTAGAATGAAAAGAAACTGCTTGTCTGACTAGTATTAGAACTGATCAATACCCTGATTTTTCATAGCTTCAAACATGTAATCCTTAAAAAGTTGGATTTTCTCTGAATAGAAATGATAAATTGGTGTGGATGAACTTGATATTAAAATAGAGGATGAAATATAGTGGGTTTATAAAAGTCATCTTTGTATGTGGGTCCCAGTAAAGGAACCTAGATAAGTTACAGGTGGAAGATGATCACTAAGAAATGCTGCAGAGGTTACAGTCTTCTTACTGACTGGTTTCTTGTCTGTGTGGACACTTGTAACAATTCGAGTGAAACATCCTCTGTTTTCTCTAAAATTAATGTTGGTTGTCGCTGGTTGTGAATTCATACTGTCCTGAAATCTGCTTCTGTTGATATTATGTAGCAATTTTTTTGGATGCACATTTTTTTTAATGTGTCTGCCTTCCTTTGCCTGATGTAGTGTGAGTTACTACTGTGTGAACTTAACAGCTGATTTCCTTGGAATGACATTTTATGTGCAGATTGATTTGTTTAAGCATTTCCGAGAAGATGTAAGCTTGAGATTATGGAACTCTGACTTTAAGAGGCAAATAGATGGTATTGAATTGCTACAAAAGGTTGGAAATTGATAACAATATTACTTCAGCTCTTTATCAGAGTGATTCAACATAGATTGTTTCTATGAATTTTCTTGTTTTGATGCTGCTGCAAATGTGCAGGCACTTCCTTCGAGTGTGAAAGAAGTTATTGAACTTCTTGACATACTATTAAGGTGGTTTGTCTTACGCTTTTGTGAATCTAACACAACATGTTTATTGAAGGTGAATTCATAGCACTCTTGTTAAGAATCATGATGGCCTTATTTCCTTTTGTTGAAGCATAATAACCTAATTTGTTTTCTGTATTGTATACAACTTTCACTTATAGGTCCTTGACTTTCTACCTGAGCTTTTTGATATTCTAAAAGACCAGTCTTACATGTTGACAGAAGCTGAAGCTGCAATTTTTCTTCCTTGCCTCATGGAGAAGGTATGCTTAGTACAAAAGTGCATATTGGATATGTTATCATATTTCATTTCACAGTCATGACCAATTACTGTTGTTTTGCAGTCTGGCCATAACATTGAAAAAGTCAGGGAAAAAATGGGGAGCTGATAAAGCAAATGGTCAACATTTATTCTCTTCCCAAACTACTTCCGTATATATTCTTGAGGGGCTCCGCTCCAAGAATAACCGGACAAGGATAGAATGTGTTGATATTATTGGATACTTCATTGACCATCATGGGACTGAGGTCTGTATTGCTATCGTCACCCATTTGCCAGTTAGGTGGCCTTGCTTTACTTATAGAATGCTTGTTTCTGTCATGCAGGTTGGTGGGTTGATGAAAAACTTGCCATCTGTTGCAGCACTGACAGCAGAGCGTGATGGTGAGACTAGGAAAGCTGCCCTTAATACGCTTGCAACAGCCTACAAGAACCTTGGTATGCACTCACCCTTTTCTTCCCTTTTGAGCAGATGGTATTTCATTTACATTTGTAGCTTCTGTTGGTGCATAATCAATCAAACGCTTTTTGCTGGTTCTCAAACTCTCAATATTTCAATTTATCCATTTGCGCAGTCTAGAAAAAAAATTATTTGCATATGTTCCATATTAATTGTCTTGAGCAGTTTATTTGATTTGTTTGACAATTGACATTTGTACTTGTGTATTTGCACTAGCAATAAATCACTGCATATACTCAATTTAGCAGGATTGCTCCTTTTGGAATATTTTATACTAATGTTTGCATGAGCCTCATGGTATACTTTTTTTTGACAAAACAGGGGATGATGTATGGCGATATGTTGGAAAACTCTCAGATGCCCAAAGAAGCATGCTCGATGATAGGTTTAAATGGAAGGTTTGTTTTTATTATCTGATCATATGACAATAGTTTAGCACAAAGGTACTGCAATTATTTTACAACATTCTGTCTGATGGTATTTTAGGCAAGAGAAATGGATAAAAGGAGAGAAGGAAGGCCTGGTGATGCTCGAGCAGCTTTGAGGCGTTCAGTTAGAGAGAATGGGTTCGTTCGTTATCTCTGAATCTTGCACTTCATTTATTCCAAATGTTATGCCTGTTATTTTTATTTTTAATTATCCGTACTTTCATTTTGTGGATTTAGGTCTGATATAGCAGAACAAAGTGGTGAAGTAGTCTCCCGTTCAGTGACGGGATCAATGATCTCAAGGTACTCCTGGCTCCATTTGTCTTATTGTGTTCTTTATAATTCTTATATATACCATTTCATAATGCTACCTGTCTATGCTTGACTATCCATAGAGACTTCGGATATGTGGATGCTCATATGGATAGGCACATGGTACCTAGGCAGATACCAGCTGCAACTGGTCCTGCTTGGACTGGCGTGAAGCTCTTGAGATAGTTGCATTGGGTTTGCCTGAGCAGGTCATGCTGTCTATCACTTCCATAGTTCTCCCACCTATTCCACCTCCTTGAGGCTGTGTTCTTTATTTTTATATTATATTTCTACATATTAAGATTGTAGATTCGCTCATTAAAAAGAAACATTTGTTGATATATGCTTTTAGTTTTCTGCAGTCCGTTGAAGGCATGAAAGTTATATGCCATGAGCTAACGCAGGCAGCTGACCCTGAAAGCACGGTGCTTGAAGATCTTATTAAGGAAGCTGACAGATTAGTGTCCTGCTTGGCTGTTATGGTTAGTATTTGTTTTGTTATTCATATTCTGTTTTCTTAAGTCTTATTTTGATCATTGATCTTGCAGGTTCCAAAAACATTCAATTTTAGCTTATCTGGGGCTTCTTCAAGGTCTTGCAAATATGTTTTAAACACACTCATGCAGGTTTGACATGTTTGTGTGTTTGGCCCTTTACCTTTATTATGGCAGTTTTTCTTTATCTGATATTTTGGGCTATTTTAACAGACATTTCAGATCAAACGTCTTGCTCATGCTGTGAAGGAGGGTACCCTTGACAACCTTATTACAGAGTTACTTCTTTGGCTTTTAGATGAAAGGGTTCCTCTTATGGATGATGGCAGCCAATTACTCAAAGCACTTAATGTTTTAATGCTTAAAATCCTGGTATGTAAATTTCTATTCCATGTTCTCCTTTGCTCTACCTGTGCTTTCTTTGATGTCCCTGTTTTAAACAGGATAATGCTGAGAGAACATCCTCGTTTGTTGTGCTAATTAATTTGCTGAGGCCTTTGGACCCTTCAAGATGGCCATCACCTACACCAGCAGAGTCTCTTGCTGTAAAAAATCAAAAGTTTTCGGACTTAGTTGTGAAATGTTTAATTAAGTTGACAAAGGTACATGATTATCTCATGCTTTTCTGAATCTCAAGCTTACACTACTTCTGACACTATGCATTCCATCTTTCAGGTTCTTCAGAGTACAATATATGAAGTTGACCTCGATCGAATTCTTCAAAGCATCCATATTTATTTACAAGAACTGGGAATGGAAGAAATACGGAGAAGGTCTGCCTCCCTTGGATAGCTCTTTAACTATTTTCTTGAATTTTGGTTTAAATAGATTTTCTGTATAATCTGTAGGGCTGGTGCTGATGATAAGCCATTAAGAATGGTCAAAACCGTCTTACATGAACTTGTGAAGCTTCGGGGGACAGCAATAAAGGGTCACCTGTCAATGGTTCCTATAGATGCTGAACCTCAGCCAATAATTCTAGCATACATTGATCTTAATCTCCAGGTAGAACTTGCAAAACCACTGTTACCAAAAAGCTTCTTCATGCAGCCTTTTTCTCTTGCTAATCAACATTGTATTGTCATTGTAGACCCTTGCAGCTGCTAGAATGCTGACGCCATCGGGACCTATGGGTCAAACTCACTGGGGTGATGCTGCATCGAACAATCCAAATCCATCTAGTCACTCAGCTGACGCCAAATTGAATTGAAGGTGCAACTGTCTTCCCTTTTTTTAGTTGGGCTTGCTTGTGACACAAATGCTTAAGGTTAAGGCAGTGAGTTCACATGCTATTTCCCTCCCTCTTTTGTGGCTATGAACAGCAAGAGCTTGCTGCTGTCTTCAAGAAAATCGGTGACAAGCAAACGTGTACTATTGGCCTTTATGAACTGTATCGGATAACTCAGCTCTACCCAAAGGTATTATTCCTAGTGTTGTATTATCCAATGGCATGTAAAATATCTGTTATGTAACTTGTCAAGCTGAGGTCTGATGGATTAGTTGACATGACCAAAGAGAATATTAGTGTACTTCTGCATTATTACTGCTTATTCCTTTGTAAATTTGTCTCGTTTACATTGAGGATTTTAATAATATGCTGTCCATATTTCCTTTGAAAGTGTATGTTCTATTGAGCATTCTTTTCTGTTTTTATCTGATCTGCCATCATTATCTCAGGTTGATATATTTGCTCAGCTTCAGAATGCTAGTGAAGCATTTAGAACCTATATCAGAGATGGGCTAGCTCAGGTTAGAAACCTCAGTCATGGAGGGGTTTGAGCTTGCTTTGTTATGTCATTCGAGGTATGATTGAATTTAATTACATTGTTTACGATGCAGGTGGAGAAGAATGCAGCAGCTGGAAGAACGCCCTCTAGTCTTCCATTATCCACACCACCCCCAATAGTGGCAATACCCTCTCCAAAGTTTGCACCATCCCCTGTTCACACAAAATCAATTGGTAGCAAAACAGATTATAACGAAGATAATGCGAGTGGTGAGACACAACCCTTCAGAGGTCAAGGTGATGCTGCTGACCATCAGACTGATAGATACCAGACCTCAGGTCCCCATCATACACTGCCTCAATGCCGCATGCGTAGATATATATGCTATCAATGTTTAAGTGATCTGATTATTGGAATCATTATTTCTTTATCAGCAGGGACATTGGATGCTCTTAGGGAAAGGATGAAAAGCATTCAAGCTGCAGCTATAGGTCATTTTGATGGAGCTCAGGCTCGGCCATTGGCAAGTATGAACGGAAGTAATATGCTCCATGTGGGAACACGGTTGGACACTGAAACCCAACAACAAAGTAATATTCCACCCATGGATGAGCGAGCTCTGTCCGGGCTGCAAGCGCGAATGGAGAGGCTAAAGAGCGGGTCTATGGAATCACTATAGATACGATAACACTTTTGAGAAATACCAACCAACCATTGTATTCATTGTAAATTTGAGGCATAGTGATGCTGTTGTTTGTAGATAGGTATTTGAATGTCGGAAGAGCTACATAGCACGGGGCCGACATTTCGTAACCCCTGTGCTAGGTCAAGCCATTCTTGCAGAGCCTTTGGGTGCAGTTTTAGGTAAGAGCCAGCTAGATGTTTTCCTTGTAGCTACTCTATGGAGAGCTAATTAGTGTTGACACATTTCCCCGTGCTGTATTGGTTTTCCTGTGGTGTACAGCAATAGAATTTTTCATTCTAAATTAAATGGAAATGTTACTCAATATGCGGTTTACAGAATGACAGTGTTTGGATTGTGAAATTGGTTATGTTTCACTTATGTTTGATTTTTTTTTGAATGAGAATTTTAATTGGCCACTATAACCTTGAAAGCTAAGCAATTTTATGGGGTGAAATCATTACGTGCTTTAATATTAGGATGAGGTGGTTCTTTTTTGATCAAATGCTAATTCCAAGTTTGATATTATATTAGGGTGAGTTGGTTCTTTGATTAAATTTAGGACTCAAATATCTTGGGAGTTGAGGATCCAAACGACACTGTTACACAAATTAAAGTAGAGTTAGGGACCTAAATTATACCAACATGCAAGTTTAGAATTTTACTCAAATTCTAAGTCGATATTGTTTGATGTCAACTATTATTCAACTTTTGATCAGTATTCAATAATATCTATATTTTCTGAACTTTTCAACTTTGATACCAAAAGGTAAGTTTAGAGGCCGCTAGTGAAAACACGTTCATAAAGCACAACTTTTTTAAGTCTTTAGACTTGTACTACCACACTACATTGTGATGCAAGAGAAAAAGTGGCGCAAAGATATAGAGTTAAATGACAAAATGTGAAAAAATTGCATGCGCTAGATGATCCAACAGGTTGGAAAATAAATACGCCGGACAATCGGCAGATATGTTTGGTGGTTACCACGGTAAAAGGCACTATGCCAATGCACTCAGACGGTTTGGAAGTTTTGTTCGATAGGAGCACCAAACATTTGGGTGTGGTCGTTCAATGAATAATTTCATGATTTTGAGTAATATTCCATACTGCATTATTGTTGAGCAAGTGAAGTAAAGTACACATTAGCTGAAGGGTCTAATAATAAGCGTGGGTGGCCAATGTGTTGAATGCTAGCTAGAAAATTGGCAAGACGATTAACAATCTAATGACTAATTTAATTGGTAAGAGCATCTCCAAGAGTTTGTCAAATCTGTATTTGACAAATCTTGTGATTTGTGTAGGATCGCTGGATGCCTCGGGGGGGCGTTGATAGGCCTATTAAAAATCAACAAACACAGGTCAGATTCACAAAAGCGGCATTGCCGCACCTGCAGAAACTATTAGCCCTTAGTTAGAAATCTGCCCAACGAAAATTATATTGGCTAGATTTCTTAGATTCCTGAGCAAGTAGAGATTACAGATCAGGAGCCAAAACAAGTAGATTGAGTGAAACAAGATACATCGACCTCAAACCTTAATTTCAACCACGACAACAATATATATGAAATGTAGGAACAACAAGCACACGGTGATACAAATATTTATCTCATGGTTCAGCTCGGCACCAAGGCTTGCTTAGTCCACGTTGTTGAGGTACCCACAAAGGGTTGAGCTCACCACAAAAGGTTTGCCTCTTTGCCTTGTTCTCAAGTCAAGTGAGTGAACTCTTGAGATGAGGGGTGATTGTATTAGTTGCAAGAGGGTGTTACAAACCTCCCAAGGCTACCACACGAGTTGGCAAGCTCAACGGTGATGCACTAGCCAGCTAGGAGCAAAGCTCGAAGAGTAACAAACACAAACTGATGGCCAAAGTGAGAACCATGTGCTTCTAATCAACGAGGATCAGTGGGTCTGCTCTCTAATTGAGTCCGGAGCGCTATTACAAACCTCCCAAGGCTGCCACACGAGTTGGCAAGCTCAACGGCGATGCACTAGCCGGCTAGGAGCAAAGCTCCAAGAGTAACAAACACAAACTACTGGCCAAAGTGGAAACCAAATGCTTCTAATCAACTAGGATCAGTGGATCTACTCTCTAATTAAGTCTGGAGCGCTTTTCAAGGATTGACGGGAAAATTAATAGGAAAGCTTGAGGAAGTGAGAGTTCCAATGGTGTGAGAGAGAGCATTTGTTTGTTCTCTATCAAAATGAGCGTAGGTAGGGGATGAGGTGGCCGTTGTGGGAGACAGAAAGAGATATAAATACCCCTTCACTCCAACGGTTAGATCATGTGCGGCACTGCCGCTCCCCACGGTGGGCACTGCCCGCACCTACCAAGTCAACAAGATAGAAAAAGTAAAAGCATGGCTGACTTAGTTGGAAGCTGGAGGTAATATGTGTGAACTTTGAGCACTTGGTTGCACGCTTTGACACGAGATTTGAGTCTCTCTTAATAGTACGGTGATTCCTATACTCAATTTCAAAACATAAAGGAATTTAAACCTCCAATAGTGGAATGTCATCAAGTAAATGAATTGGGGTACTCCTCCGTTTGGTTGCAACATCCAACTTTAGCTATAATCTGTTTGTCAACTCGATAAGTCTCATTAGTCCTCTAATTATATTGTCATCAACACCAAAATGCACAATAGGTCTTGATTGCACTCACAATTTGCCAACTCACAAAAAGTATATGCCAAGTAAAAAAAAAACTTCAACTACACTACTAGAAATGTGAAATGTTCATCGTGTACAAAAAGACGCATTTTGATCCTAACAGCTAGCCGGATCGAATTGCTACAAATGTGGGTTCTCACTCGCTTGTTATCACTGGAGTGCCTTAAGGTTGCTAGAAGATAGAGCAACTGAATTCACGTTCCATCCAACCTCTCAAGTGCATAAACATCACATTCAATGATAGGATAGAGCTCATTGTTCATCTTTGCGAGGGTTGGGCCTTTCCCGGTCTTTAGGTCTTCAGAGCTTGATTGTTTGGGTTGTGATGTCCTCATGTCCTTGTGATCTTTGTTACACATATTACCTAAGGTCCTGTTGAGTAGCTTGGTGTGGAAGGATGAACATGGTGACTTGTTGTTCAGGTGACGAGCATATCACTTCCTCGTTAGAGAAGCTCTGTAGGCCCCTCATGCAAGTGGTTTTGATAGTTAATGACAACTTTGCTTTTGTGACTAATCGCATGTGTTTTTAGACAAATAACTTATGATTGATCATATAGCATGAAGATGAAGAAGTGTACTAGGTATATGAAGACGAATAACAAAATTCAAATGCACTTTATGTGGTTGTGCAGGACTGTTTAGCCCGAAAGTTCTTAAAATTTAGGTGCACCTGAAATATAAGACAAGTTGCTTTTATAAATATCCTTTAGGTGACAAATTTTTATCCATACTGGCACAAAGGTTTTCAATTATTATAATCCATGGTTATTATGGTATATAAAGACGCTGACAAAAATATATGTTTTTATTAGTTTAACTGTGAATCTTTGATTCACCTGCCATCTTGTTTACAAGTGCCACACTATCTTCTCATTCCATGCTGGTGGTCATTGCTCTATAGTTCATTTATGCTTGATTAACCATACCTGATCTCATTGAAGAGTCATTTATATCAATATACATGATCCGCCGGCGCCGCAAACCCGCAGCCACACACACAGTCACGGGAGAGCTTCGCCGATGGACACATCAGGTAATCGCGAAGCGGCGCACGTGAGGCTATGACCCGGCCAGCGCACGTACGGATCGCGGTTGATGGGGTAGGTCATCGGGTGACGATGATCCTGCACCGGCCGCAGGGATTTGGTCCAGTCAAGGCAAGGCCACCCAAACACCGCACAAACGCTTGCAGCACCGGCGGCCGTGGCTGACGCCTTCGTGCTAAAGGAAGCAGCAGGACGAGAACACCGCGGCTGTCACTGTGTGCCTGTGTTTTCGTCAGCACTGGCGTCACTCGCTACCTCTTCTCCCTGGATATGCCTACGGCCGGCCTACCTCCCTCTCTGACCGTGACCCTCATCGGGACCTTATTTATGTCCTCGTCAACCTTTGTGCTGTGTTTTGAGAACCTGTAGAACTTACTGCAAAGGCCGCCTTTGTTCTGTCCAATTTCTTTGGGTTTGACAGTGTGATCGATTCTTCTCAAGTTCTGACTTCTGAGTATAACCACAGATCGGCGATGGGAATAAACTCGTCCATCCATCCCATCGACAAGTCCCCACCACATACTACAGTAGCAGAGTAGCTCCTACGATTATTCTGTGTCCACCGTAGGGAAAAAAAAAAAAAACCGTCCATTTTAAATCTTTGAACTTTTCTTGAAGTCTGGATTTAGTCCTCGGCTCTAAAAAAAAACAGACATGCATAACCCTTCAACTATTAAAACTGGACAATATTGGCCCTTGTTTTGTTTCAAAAGTCGTTTTGAGTATATATATGTATTTTCTAAAAATAAAAATAATTGGTAAATCACTAAACTTTATAAGTAAACCTTTTTAAAATCTGAAAAACATGGAATTTTGAGTATAAATGTTTTTCTAAAAATATATAATATATCTTATTGAGATCTGAAATTTTGATTTTGATAATTTTTTTTTTGTAATTTATTTGAATTTCAAAAATAAGAACATGAATAATTTTAGGATCATATAAATGATTTTAAATGAATCAGTCTCAACTATGATGTTGTAGATCTCATTGAGGTCTAAAACTTTGGTTTTTGTTATTTCCCCATCTGAATTTAAAACAATCAAAAATTTAAATTTCAAAATTGGGAACTTGAAACAAATTTTAGGATGAAACAATTTCAAAAACGAAACAATCATCAACATAAAGTTGTAGATGTCATCAAGATCTATAATTAAGAGTTGAAAATTGTTTTACTTTTTTATAAAATGAAAACTAAATTTGAAAATAGTTAGAAGACCAAAGCAAGTTTATCTGCTTTCAAGTTTCAATAGTTGGAGGATGTCTGGTGCCTGATTTCATAATTAGGGTTGAAAATCGTAATGCCATGCAAGTTGGAGGTTTGAAAAAAGATTTTCCCCTTAATTTTAAATGTTATAATTTCATAGTAATTCATTTGAAACTTATAATAGTTAATCAAAATTACTTGTATTTTCTCTCTCTAATTTCAAAAAAACACATACTCCTGAATTATATAGATACTTTTTATATTTGTCCACTTGTGATAATCTGTAGCTAAAGAATTATATTTTAGCATTTCATATTGTATATATCGATAAATTGTAGTAAAGATTTATTGATGTTGTATTTATCTGAACCTTAGTCGTTAACACATTTTTAAAACTTTAGTCAAAATTAGAGAAACTAAAGTACCCGACAATTTATTGTGGAGGAAATAGTAACAACTCAATAAACTAATTACTGTCCAGTCAAGAGAATCACGGCACACAAAGCTGTTAATTTCTTCACACCGTACACACGTTCTGATCAGGAAAAAGCTCAGTGAACATCCGCCAGCTGTGGGGCACTTAAAATTACTATTTAATCTAGTAGTAGTTAAAGTAAAACTAGAGCCAAACACGATGTTCTCCTTTTTTCCTTAAAGGAACAGACAAACACAGTGCAAAAATCGCTTTCCGACCCCGTTTTCCTACGATCTAGCCCCCGTCGTTTTCAGTTTTTTCACCTACACATGCAGACAATGTGTAGTTCATAGTCCACCCCAGGAGGAATTAAAGGAAAACGCATAGGATGTCGACGACGAGAGCAGGCGGCGGCCGGCGGGCGGGCCTACCAACCCCCGCCGGCTTTGGTCGCCGCCACCGTCGTTTGCGGCTCGCGCGCACCGCACCGCGCCCGGACGGGCAAGGTTCAACGCATCGGGATAGGAACAGGATAGCGTGCATCCAGGACCAAAGCTGATTCATCGGACACGTGCTGAATGACAGCTTCTTTTATTTATATTTTGAGAAATTTTACTGAGATGAATTGTACTCACACTGTCTACTGGTTGTCTGGCGGCCTGTCTGTAGTAAGCCCTTTATTCCAAAACTCTTGCACGCACGGGAAATTCTCGTATGAACGAACGGCGGTCGATTTTTTAGAAAACGTCTGAACATTTAAATATTCTAAACAAATTTGTTAAAAACAGGCAGAGGAGCCTGCCTGCGCCAGAGATTTCCGCTGTGATACCAACCATCATTCATAGATAAATATTTATATATTTTAATATATAATTACCGATCGATACCGAATGAAACACGCGGCTCACGTCGCTCACAGCAGTTTTTGAACAGAGGGCTAAGCTGTTTATTAATCCATGGACGCACGCACGGGGCCATTCACGTATGAACGAACGGCGGTCGAAGCTAGATTGATGGCGTCTGAACTTTTAAATATTCCAAAGCATATCCTTTGTTGTCGACAGGCAGAGAGGAGCCTGCCTGCGCCAGAGATGTGTGCTGTGGAAACCAACCATCAGTTCCATAGACGAAAGAGAAGTAGCATCAATCGTAATCGCACATCGATACCGAATGAAACACGCGGCTCACGTCGCTCACAGCACATTTTGAATTTTAGCTAATAGCTAAACTGTCCATGAATCCAACATGGAGGAAATGCAGTGGAGCATCATCGTCACGTTCCGTTCCGACTGGAAACTTGTGCGCAATTCCTACTGAGAATTTCAGACGCTCGTCACCGCACCTACGCTGTACTCCGTACTCCTACCATCGAAGCGTGATTTATATGATACGAATTGTCAATTTCAAATCAAGACACTTTTCCTTATCTTAGATTGACATGGACGCAGAAATGTGGAGCACCAACCAATCTGCCTGCAGCTCAAAACCATCCATCCATCCTTGGAAAAAGCCCTCGCCACGTCGCAGGGCCTTCGTTCGTGAACGCCTGCCCGGAACAGCAGCCGCCTTGTTCAGCTGGCGTTAGCCACCCACAACAATCTTTTGTGCCACATCAAACCAAAGACTAACCAGGTCAAGATTTTCTCTCACAACAATCAAGACGAACAAGCCCGAGTCGAGGCCAGCGGCGGTGCGGCGGCACACAATCCGCACGTTTTAGGCCCCACAGGCCCCTTCCCTTCGTGCCTGCCAACACAGTCAAAACCACGGGGAGCTTTCACGGCGACCGTGGCGTCCCATTCGCCGAGATCGCTCGCTCGCCCGGATTTTTGTACATTTCCGGCGTGGAATCCCTCGCAAAAGCTTTTGACGCTTGGGGGTCGATCGCTCGCGTGGGCTGCTGCTACGGCCGTCGTCGGCCAGAACGTACGGGGGTCAGAGGCTTTTCCACGCGGGAACCTTCGCGGCAGCGTCGCCCATCCTCATCCATCCGAGCCCACGAACGAAGGCACGAGGCGGGGCGCGGGGACACACCGGGCCCACCCGAGCTGGGCTGCGCTGCGCAGCCCATTTAAACGCGCCGAACCGCCTTCTTGGTGGCCAAGGAACCAGCTGCCCATTTATCTAGCGGCTGCCAGCCAAGCCAGCCGCCTTTCGAAACCCAGGGAGCAGAGCAGACGCGGTCTCTGGAACCTTGGTTCGAGTTCCATCTATCTATTCAGCCGTTGGGAGTTCCTGTGAAGAGGGAGGAGGATGGCAATGGTGGCGGCGGCGGAGGGGAGCAGCGGGCGCAGGGACGCCGAGGCGGAGCTCAACCTGCCGCCGGGGTTCCGCTTCCACCCCACCGACGAGGAGCTCGTCGTGTACTACCTCTGCAGGAAGGTGGCGCGGCAGCAGCTGCCCGTGCCCATCATCGCCGAGGTCGATCTTTACAAGTTCGATCCATGGGATCTGCCCGGTGCGTGCCCTTCCTTCTCCGGCGTCTTCTTTCTCTGATGCTTTCCTCTGTTTTTCCCCTCTTTTTCTTTTTTATATCTATCATCATCAATATAATTTTGGTTTCAAACAAAATATCCTCTGTCGTGGATCCAAATCCCGGATGGCACCCAGGCATTTTTGACCTGGGTTGTGTGATTCTCTCCTCCAGAGAAGGCGCTCTTCGGCCGCAAGGAGTGGTACTTCTTCACGCCGCGGGACCGCAAGTACCCAAACGGCTCGCGCCCCAACCGCGCCGCCGGGAGAGGCTACTGGAAGGCGACGGGGGCGGACAAGCCGATCGCGCCCAAGGGCAGCGGCAGGGCGGCCGGGATCAAGAAGGCGCTCGTCTTCTACTCCGGCAAGGCGCCCAGGGGCGTCAAGACGGACTGGATCATGCACGAGTACCGCCTCGCCGACGCCGACCGCGCACCGGGCAACAAGGGCGGCTCGCAAAAGGTGTGTGTTTGTGTTTGTGCGGCTGGCCGTTCCATTCCAAATCCCCCAGTTGCATTCCATCCATGCCGATCGAGCCATGGTCGCTGATCGATGCTTGTCTTCCTTCGCGTTCTTCTTGCAGCTGGATGAGTGGGTGCTGTGCCGGCTGTACAACAAGAAGAACAACTGGGAGAAGGTGAAGGTAGAGGCGGAGGCGGCGGCGGCGGCGGCGCAACAGCACCGGCAGAGTGCGGCGGAGGATTCCATGTCCGACAGCTTCCAGACGCACGACTCGGACATCGACAACGCCTCCGGCATGCAGCAGCAGCAGAGCTTCTTCGGTGGTAACATGGTGCAGGGGCAGGCCATGGCCATGAGGAACGGCGGCGGCATTGGCGCCGTCACGGTGAAGGAGGACAACGATTGGTTCACTGACCTGAACCTGGACGAGCTGCAGGCGTCCTACAACATGACACATATGGTGAATCCGATCAACCCGGTGAACCTGGTGGCTGGGCAAGGCCATGGATACTTGCAGTCCATGAGCTCGCCGTCGATGAAGATGTGGCAGACGATCCTGCCTCCGTTCTGAGAGTTGTTGACATCCAAGGGGAAGAGATGCTCTTTGTAAATAAGGGGGCATAGGAGCTGTTAGACTGGATTAGAAACAGCAAGTTTAAAATTGGGAGGGTATGAATTCTGCTACTGTTGCTGTAGGCCTGTAACGTTTATTCATTTGTTAGATTGTTACATGTGTTTGGTAATATGCCAAAAACCCTTTGCACTACTTTTGAAGAAACTACAAAGTATCTAAATATGGTATCTATGAGTTCAGACCTTTGTTTCAAGATGATAAAATGGTATTGGCTTGACCTTTTTTGTTTCTATCTGTGAATTCAGACCCCTTTTTTTTCCTATCTATCAGTGAAACGACACATGCGGCTCTGCTGCGTGTTTGAGAAAAAAAAAAACATTCAGTGGATGATGGATCAAATCGCATGATTCTATAGTGAGATAAAGTGATATGGATTCAACCAAATCTCTTTCTCAAACCGGGACTGTCCATTGGACTGTTACGTTCCTCACATGAAAAACGCTAGCCCTTATCGACTGTCGCCACGTCATTGCCCATATGAGTTACACTGACACTTGCTGCTAGATTAGTTTCGTACCACACCATGAAAATGACATATACAAGCACTGCCTGCCACTCGCACATTTCACGGAAGTTGTATCGTTTTCCTCAGGCGTATCATGTGCACGGTACTAAATCAACTTGCATATGTATCTATATCTATCATCTGCTTGGTACTGAATCAACTTGCATATATAAAGTATGTTTATCTATCGTCTGCACGGTTTAAATCAACTTACGTCTGGTTGCAAGATAACGCCAAACTCTGTAGTACATATATATCCAAAAAGTTCAGGCGTATGAGAAGATATACTTTAACGAGCCACTTGCAATCAGCACGGGCATATCTCGGCTAAGAATATGGTACAATGGTCTTCAGAACGTACTGTACGAGGATAAGCTCGTTGACTTAGACCGTGCATGTTATCAACAATCTGATATAAGCCACCGGCTCCTAGGCATTTACAGTATTATTCAAGCCACAGGATAGGCACAAGGTGCCAACCAAAAGAGTCCTTGATAGATTAGATTAGGTTCAGGTATCAGGTGAGTTATTGTCAGAACAAACCGATTAATAATCACTCCTAGTAGCAGCCTGGCGGCAGCTTCTAATCAATGTGTTCTTGTCGTCTGCGTTTTTTACCGACCGGAGAGAAGAAACCGCCGGGTCGGTTTCGGTTTACGGTCCGGTTACCGATAAACCGGCCGGTAACGGACGGTTTGGAATTTGAATTCGTTTGAATTCAAACGTCGCCGCCATCGGTAAGAATTGATAAACCGGGCGGTTTAATTTATACCGCCGGTTTGAAGCGGTTTACCGGCGGTTTGAGCAGTTTGAGCGGTTTTTTCAAAATTCAAAATGTAATTTTTTTATAAAATGCTAAAAAATTCCTAAAAATACTTCATGATTTGTAGAATCCAATGATGTCAAAATTACTTAAATTTGAGTGTGTTTAGTATGTTTTTCGACCTTCATGATTTAATGGGCTGGCTGTGTATTTTTTTTTTTTTTTTCAAACTTAGATTTGAAATTTTTTATACCAAACCAACTCCAATTTGACAAATTTTTATACCATTGGCTTCTATAAATCATGAACTATTTTATAGAATATTTTCAACATTTTTTTTCAAATTTTACATTTTGAATTTGACTTCTTTTTTACCGGCCCGTCTGGTAACCGGACCGGGCCGGTAAAAACGGTTACCAAGATTTACGCGGTAAACCGAACGGTACAAAAAAACGCAGCTTGTCGTTAGATTCTTCACATGCACATGCTGTTATGTCTAATTCGGTTGCAATAAAACGCAAAACAAAAACAAACAGAAATATACATTGCTGAAACGCTCCCTTCTCTATAGACTATAGTGTCACACTGACGCAACAGCAGAACTCGGTGACGATGCCTCTCCCTGGCTGTAACAGTCTACGCACGCACCGCGCTCCTGTACTGTACACACAGGGGAGAGAAATAAACGGATCACACAAAAATCATTGTCTGTAAAATACTGTGTGTAACATTGAAAATTGACTTCTACAGGACTGACAATGCAAATCAAAACTAGAACATTGCACGTACATGCACGCAGCTGATTGGAGTAAAAAGAATCCCAGCACAATATCACTTTATGCTTCACGCTCAACTATTACAGCAACTCTAACAAACCATACAACCAAAGAAAATTTTTTTGATGAAACACGCTCAATTATCTCATGGTACAGCAAACATTACTAATCGCAACATCTCAAATCAACTGTTGCAATAACCGAAAATGTCCTATCAGAACATAAAACAACAGAGCAGATGATAGAACATCCACAAAAAACAACTGCGACATCCTAAAATGCGTTATTGAAATGCAACCAGGACATTGAAAAATCAACTTGCCTTGAACATCCCCATGAGAGATACTACAACATCCAAAGCAATGGACCATTGAGGCGCTGCTCCAAGGAGCCAGAGATGCCACACCCAGTTTAAAACAAGCTTTCCTATTTAATCTATTAGAAAGGATTCAAGATGGAATTTATAGTGGTTTGAATTTTAATCACTACGAATTTCAATCACAATTACATGTTGTGCTATATTAGAACTTAAATCAGACAATTAACAATAGGGGCATTGACATTTTTACCCTCGGTTTTAGATGCAATGGTGATTTTACCATTGTTTTTTAACTTTGCATTTTTACCCTCACTTTTTTTTAAAAACGAAGAAAAGTCTACCCGGTCCTGTTATGTACACATAACAGTGTTAAAAAGGACAACTTTGCCCGTGCGTTTTTACACTTCTTTTATTATAAAGTTTGTGTTTTTTACCCTTCTTTAAAAAGGACATAACTTGCCCATGCAAGTTAAAATTAGAAGTCTGAAAACTAAAAAGGGTTTATATCAACTTTGCAACATCAAGCTAACATTCTATATAAAATCATACATTCATAGTCTTTTTTCGGAGGAGTAAAGTTCATGGCCGGTCCTCGAACTTGGACGGGTGTGTCATACCGATCCTCAAACTTAGAAAGTGTGTGTCAATCTGGTCCTCAAACTATGTTCGAGTTTCATTTTCATCCAAACGGGTATGGATTCGTACCTACGTGTAGAGATAAAATTTGATTGCTTAAAAATAAAAAGATTAGAGGGGTTATAAATAAAACAACCCAGACACATAAATTACACAAATATTTACAAACTTTGTAAGGGACAATTGTGACAATAATCATCTTCTTCCTTGTTTCTGCCACCGTTGTCGCAGGGGCACGTGCAAGCCACCGTCGCAGGTCCACCTGAGCCTCTTCACCAAGGCCGTCTTCCCCACGTCCGGTGTCGAGGTCGTCATCCGGCGAGGTTGAGCACGTCCTAACCTACGTCCGCGCCGACAGCGTCGTGCTGAAGGGCACGATGGCGTGATGGCCCTTCGAGCAATCGAGTGCGGCGTCGTGGCCCGGGACGGCCACGTTGGGGACAACGACAGCGTCGACATGTTTCACTGGGACAACAAGCTATCTAGCCGGAGCGCGCGTGCTACAGTCACGGGAGCGTGACACGAACAAATCACGCTCAAGCTAAGGAGCAAGCATATTGGTTGTTCGATCGTTTTGCATCATGCTCATGTTTGTGTGGTTTGTGTGTGCGTGCGCGCCCGCACGGCTACACCTGCAATCCTGCATGCAGAGATCTCCGGTGAACGGGCCGGGACAAGATGCTCGAGCCGTTCAGGCAGCAGGCGAGGCGAGGACTTCTTCTGCAGGATCCCCTTAATTGCTCTAGTGAGCATGCCCGACGGATGCACCATTCGGGGTACGCCAACCTGCAGTACGTCACCTCGGCCATCAGCTTACTGCTCACCACCTACGCCACAACCCGGCAGCGTCTGGCTTAAGGTCGCACCGTCGCGCTCGCGCTTGGCCCGATCGACATGTTCTGGCTCAAGGCACACAGCATCGTGCTCCATCCGCACGAGCCAGAGAAGATCATGCCGTATCATGTCCGCTTGCATGACGTGCGCGGGCGATCACCGACGCCACTACCGCATAGGTGCGCACGCAGGCGAGCAATCGCGCCACCGTCTGGCATGCTGACGAAATGGCCCTTGCCACGAGAGAGGTGAGAGATAAGAGATAGAGCTGACATGTGGGACTAGACCTGTTTGGATGAATATGAGACCCAAACATAGTTTGAGGATCAGATTGGCGCACTTTCTAAGTTTAAAGACCGATATGACACACCTGTACAAGTTTAAGGACCGGCCATTAATTTTACTCTTTTCAGAGTGAACACAAATGTACAATTCTGATAGAATATTCAAAGGTGACGTTTTTTTAGAAGAAAAGGTAACAGATCTAATAACATGTTTATAATAAACAACAAAGCGTAATGCATGGCATCCATTGAGCTTGCACTACGCCATTGACCCAGGTAACACGCGCTCGGCTATTAGATCTGGAGGGAGGGGCCGAGCTCAAGTGTAGCGGTGAGGAGGGGAGGGGGCGAGGTCAAGGGGGGGCTGCCGGAAGGAGAGGATGGCGACGCCAAGCGGCCGCGAATGCGTCGCCCTCGCGCGCAAGGAAACAACGAGCAAGCCCGACCTGCTGCGCAACGGGAGAAACAGCGAAGGGATAGGGGAACTAAGAAGGGGGTATTTTGGTCCTTTAGCTGCTTCGGTTTTTCTTGTTTCTTTTTTTTGGCTATTTAATACAAGCTGAGGTAAAATTGTAAAGTCTAAAAAAGAGGGTAGACGGAGCGTTTGTTCAAAAAAAAAAAAAAAAAAGGTAAAATTGTAAAGTCTAAAAATCGAGGGTAAAATCACCATTGGCCTTAAAACCATGGGTAGAATCATCAAATTCCCTTAACAATACTATATATCAACAACACGTGTTTATTAAGAGACAATGGATAAAAAGCAACCACCATTTGAATGGACGACTTCTTCAATGACCACATTTGCATCAAAAATAAAACAGGAAAATGAAAATAATCATATGAAAGTTTGTTATAGTATTTTGGTTTTATATAGCACAACATTCGCTTGAAATTGATGCCATGATGACTGCTCATGGACCGAGAGGCAATCATCACAGAATGGGTGGTGATACTCATTTATCTGCTTGTGCCAAGCTATTGTAAAAAAAAATTGTGAATAGCCGATCGCAGACGGATCTCCACTCGTTTCTGCTTTCTCCTTCCTCAGGGCTCGTTTGGGAACCACAAAACCCCGGGGAAGCTTGAGCGAGGTGAGACTAACTAATAGTCATTACTATTTCGGGCATGCCATGTCCCCTTGCTTTCCTTTCCCCACTGCATGTCTTACTCAGGACGGGGAGCGATGCCCTGCTTTCCTTCCCCACTCCGTTTCTTCTTCTTTGCATGTGCATGTCTTGACAGGGGCGACGCCCGCTCGTCCGTGGCGGGCAGCCACGCCCGGGAGGAAGGACCGGTCCCTCGCGACCACGCCTCCGTTTCTCCTTGACACAATAGCGTCACGGTCCCGTCGGGGTCCGCCTCCCGGAAAGCGCCGGGGATTTTCCAAACAAGGCCTCAATGTATATCTTCCACCGCTCAACATCGATGGAGTTGAACCACCATGGTTGTTTTCCACCGACCTTTATACCTCCACATCCCGATCCCGAGCCGAACAACCATGCCCACCCTTCTATAGAAAAGAAAAACATCACCTCACATCAGCGGAGAAGAGACATCAAGAACTATGGTCACGCAGTTCTTAGAACTTGGGGCGAAAGTAGTACTAGTTTTTTAGAAACACTAGGAAATACTAACTCCGTCTGTCGAAACCCAGCTAGATTGGGCCGAACCCGACACATGAATTTGGGAATTGGGGGAGAAGATGAGGATGGGGGCGATGGTGGTGGTGGCGGCGTGGCCGCGCCGGCGGTGGTGGGCGGCCAGCTGCTGCCCGAGGGGCGGCGCGGGCGCCTGGTGGCGGCGGCGTCGAGGCGGGGGGCGGCGGCGCGTCTTGAGGAGGAGGAGGAGGCAGGGAGAGATTGGAATAATTTCTTTATTTGCTTGTTGCCCGAAAAGACATGCACCCTTACTTATATAGTCCTTAGTGTGACTTGTATCTCAAGCAATCTCTCTAAAGGTTTCCTTATAGATTGGAATACCTTTTACAAGCATATCCTATTTATTTATTTCCTAATAAGGGTCTCCCTTATAGATGAGATATCCCCTTGCACACCAAAAACGCCTAAAGATAATCCTAGATATTTTCCTCCTTTATTTCGAATTAATTCTTAGAAGAATCCGCGGAAGGGAGGAGACGGCGGGGGGGGCACAGCCCAGGGCGCGCCGGCGCCGGCGCTCCTCCCTCGGGCTGGCGGGCCTGTCCTTCGGGCCCGATTTCTGGGTCATGACACCGTCCCAATGACATTTTTACCCTAAGTTTAAGTACTTGTCTTATTCAAATATTTATGTAAAATATCACTTTTTTTTTGTTGTAACTTGCTTAATTTAACTATGTTTACACATACTACTTTTTATACAAGACGAGTAGTCAATTTTTTTTTTAAAAAAACGAACTACAATTTAGCACAGGAGTACCTATTAGCCAAAGTTATATACTCGGCTCAAAGAGTACCTTCGGAGTCCGTACTTCGCTCTCTGTAGTATTGGGCGTATGCCTTCCACCCCCTTCCTCTGACCCTTCCTCCTCCATCCACCGCCGGCCCCCTGTCCGTCCTCTCCGGCGTGCTCGCCGGCGACGACGGCAGGAGGGCCGGTCCATCTGCCTTCCTCCCGTAGCCCCTCTTCTCCCTCCCTTTGTATCATTCTCTACATCAATAAACCCTTCCATGGGTCCTTTTAGAACTGTCGTCCTCCAAATCCTCATCCTCGTCCTCCCGTCGCTCCTCATCACGGACTTCACCAACATCGTCGGCAGTGGCCAGGCCAGGTGGCGACGGCCATTCTCGAAGCCTGAGGGAGAGGAGCAGCAGTACCCGGTGAACAAGATCTCAGCATCGACGGGGGTCGAGTCATGCGCGGACCGGCTGCGGGCGGTGCTCATCCACCCTGCCCGCTCACATCGGCTCGGCAGGTGGGGAGGACGAGCATGCCGCGAACCCGCGTGTGCGCGATGGCGGCGTCACAGATCCGAGCCACGGGGCCCTGCTCGCGCTTCCTCCAGGGCATGTGCGTGCGCACCAGGTCCTTCAGGCTGTCTCACCGTCCGAGGGTGCCTCACCGCTGAAGCTGGGCGCAAGATCCCGCCGCTCTGCTTCCCGTCGAGGCCGCCCATCCTCAACGAGCTGGCGAGGTCAGTACCCAGCGCGCCGTCGCCATCCATTGCGGACATGCCGGGAACTCACCTCCTGGGTGGGGCCCGCATCCATGGCAGTGGGGCCTGGGACGGCTTTGTGCTCTGCATGGAGCACGCGTGCCTTTGTCTGGGTCCCACCAGCGACAGGTGCTCCAATTCCAGCAGGTCAAGGTGTGCCTTATTTGCTACTCCCTCCGTCCCTTTTTAAGTCGCTTATGGAGTGCGTCTTGGGTCAAACTTTCAAACTTTTGTTAGGTTTTGTAGAGAAAATATGTGCAACATTTATTTCTCTAGATAAATTTATTAAAAAAAAACTAGACTTAAAGATCTTTTCAATGATACTAATTACTTAACATAAATATTTTTATATTTTAATATATAATTACCTGGCGGTTTCAAACGTTGACTTCTCGAGCGAGAATGACATCTATTTAGGGACGGAGGAGTACGTGTTCTACATGCGTCCCCTGTGGTTTCAAGTGGTGTGCCATGCAAGCCATCGGCGTGTCTACTCCGGTGGCTTCCGACCGGGGTTTTTTTACCGACCCAGGTTGAACCAAACCGCCGGTCCCGGTTTGATTTCGGACCGGTTATGCGTAAACCGACCGGTTACGGTCGCTTTGGTTTTTGAAGTCAATTGAATTTAAATTTTCGGTTCATCTTAAAATCTTTTTTTTTTTACCGGGGTTTGAGCGGTTTCTGCACTAAGGTATAAACGGTTTACCGAAAGCGGTTTGACCGGGTTTTTAAAATTCAAAATTTTATTTTTTCATAAAATGCTAAAAAAATTCCTAAAAATACTTCATGATTTGTAGAATCCAATGATGTCAAAATTACTCAAATTTGAGTGTGTTTAGTATGCTTTTCGACCTTCATGATTTAATGGGCCTTAATGGGCCGGTGTTGGTATTTGTTAAGCCTACAGAATATTATGATTGATAATCCGCAGCGCACGGATACCGTGAGCACTTCACCCGGGGTAATGGGTTTTAAATATCGAATCCACGGGGAGAACGTAGAGAAAGGTTCTTGAGATTTACTACCGATCTCTACGTGGTTTAATTAAACTAGATTGATAATAAAGATAAGGAGTTCTAGTAAGAAGGTCTTGTTCTCACTTCAAGTAAATCATTTGCAATATTATTCTCAAGAGGGATTGTCATGAAGAAACTCTTAATAAAGGGGTTCTACGCTAACAATGCAGGGGTCTCCTACGATTTCTATAAACGGGGCAAAGCGTAACAAAGGACTCAATAGTGTTTGTCACCACTACGATCAAATTAACACAAGTGTCTTCACCTACTTCCTAGAAGGTATTCGTAATGAGCTAGTCAATCTAAGCACCGCTTACATTAATCTAACAACTTTAATTCAAGAGCGGCGAGGGAATCAAAGTAATCTTATCAAAGAAATACGAACCTCAAGAATAATAAAGACAATATCACTTACTTCAATGGAATTCGAACAATCCACAAGATCTCGAGTCGTGCTCCAATGGAGGCGCCAACTCCCGAAAAGAGGAAGAAGATGGAGGCGCCGACACGACTCGGCCTTCCTTCTACTCCGCTTCAACCACTCAATAATTCTCTCAACTTATAAAACTACTCTCAATCTAATTCTAATCTAGAGCTTCTATCTCTTGTATCGTCGTTGATGATCCGATTGAATTGAGGATTGAACCGAGATGGATCTACTTGATCTACTTCTTAATGAACGTGAAGCCTTAGATCAAACTTAGAATCGCTTTGGCTTGAGGGGTCAGGGGTCTTTATATATCGGTCTTCCTCTGTCTCTTCAACTTCAACCGCACGATGTGGTATTAATCCTTGAATCAATCCCGTATTTCTACATCCGCCCTTGGATCAAACCGACGTAAATCAACCTGGTTTAGATCGAGTATTGGAGGCGGTGGAGGAACGTTCGAGAAAGCCGGGCCGGGCGGCGCCTCGACAGGGCCGATCGGCGATATTTGGGCCGATCGGCCCAGGGGGATCTCCCTCCGCCCGCGTCGTGTGTCATGGCTTCCGAGTCTTCTAGATGATGTATTTCTTGGTTCCGAGTTTTGTTCGTGTCGGAATAATCCGTAGCCTTTCGGACTTGTTTCGAGTTGGATTGCGTTAATGTTTATTACATGTCATATGCCACGTCATTTCTCTTTTTTTTCTCGTTAAGTCCCCGCAAATCACAACTTCACCAAAACTCATGGAAATCGTTAGTATAAACCCCTAATAAGGTTATCTAATTATATTTTAGTCCTTTTCCATGTTTAGTTGACAATTAAAAATATACGTTAATATGTGTCAACAAACTCCCCCACACTTAGGCTTTTACTGGCCCCTCGATAAAAGGATGGTCTAAGCATGGATCATGATTATGGTCATACCTACACTTTGGGATATTGAGCATTAGTTATAAACAAATCACCTTTATCCTTGAATCAAGTCTATTGGAGAGGTTTTGCATAAGTTTTGAAAAGAAAGCATAGTTGTACCTACTCCTTTGTGACACTCTCAAGTCTCTCAAAGTATATTATTTTCTCATAGTTCATTTATCATTTGTAGAGCTCAAGAACATGTATCATGCTTACCTTGTATTTATTGCCGAGTCAAAAGTAGATCCATAGAGATAAATGTCATAAGTCATAGATCAAGATGTGCATGTGAATCAAGATTATCATTACCACTTTGTTCTCTCTAGTTGAAAATCTTCTACCTCCCTTTTTCGTAATTTTTATTATTATTATTTTTTTTTTTTTTCAAGCGAGGTAACCAACTATTTAGTGGAGAGTTGGGTTCTACTCACCCTGACACATGTCCATTTTTACTCTCTTAGAGAAGTGGGCCCTACTCACCCTGACACTTGTCCATTATTCTTCTCTTTATTTTTGCCTTTTTCTTTGTTTAGAGAGGGGGGTTCTTCTGACCCGTAGAACACTTGCTCATTTTCTCCTCTCTCTCACTTTTCTCTCCACTCTTAGAATTTTGAACATTTTGGCTTTTTCATAGTCGTACCTTTTTCAACAATTTTAATTTTATGGGAGATAGAGATTTAAAACTTTTTAGAGCATGGATACTTTAGTGAAAGCAAAGGTACGTGATCTTGATCTTAGACTTTAGACAAATTTCAACATGGATCGTGGTTTTGACAAAACTTAACACAAGAAAGTAACAATTAATTAGATAAATCTTAATGATTGCTATGGCTCTACCGGGATGATTCATTTAATCACAAAGGAGAAGCATAACTAATGATTTTGAATATTTTGAAATAACTCTCCAAAAGACAAGATAAAAGGAAGAAGGATCATTATTCTAACTTTATTCTTTCTCATAATTTAAGCGATTAAAACATCCCGAAAGTGATAGGTAAAAGTAGGAATTTATTCATGCAAAACTTTTATTCATGACACCTTTTTCATACCATAACGTAAAAGACGATTTTAATTCGAATGGAAGATAAATTGCAAAATTTTAGAAGTTCCAGAAACAAACCGAGCAAAGGGACGAAACGGAGCTCGAGTGGGGCTCAGCCGCCAGGCCGACGGCCCGATATTTGGGCCGACGGTCCGTAATGTGGTCGTGTTGGGCCGTGGGTCCGTCGTGAGTCGATGGTTCCGCCTTTGATTCCGAATTTTCTCGGTTTTCGCCGCTAATTACCTCCGTTTGGTCGGTGTTGATCTCCCCACACTTGATCTTTATTATCTTGCATATAAAGCATGGTGGAGACAAGAAAACATATCCGTAAAAATATAGAGAAAAATAATTGACTCATCTTGTGGATTATTCCATTGATAAGAGAGAGCACTTTATTACATAATTCCAAACTTACTAAAATTTTAAAGCAAACTAATATTTAACTAAACCAAACTAAACGACCTTAATTAAACTTTAAGACTCAAACGCTAAGACTCATGTGCTCTAACCGTGATGCTTACATAGGGCCTTTGCACTTTTTCACACCGCGACTAGCATCCTCTTCCCGATTTTTACGTTTCTTCTTTCCCCTCATTTTCTAAAAAAGATGGAGGATAGACTTAGTGAGGGCGCTTATTGACGCCGCGGATCTCCTTGCAAGTTTCTTGAAGGGCTTCTACTTCTAGTGCGAGTTCTAATTAGTCTTTCTAGTCTTCTTCGTGGTATGCGCCGGCCCCTCGATTACGGAATCCTTTTGATCTCGCGATTCCTTAGCACGGACTCCATTGATAGTAGTGCGGCATGGAGGTGTCAGAGTGTACTTGTGCTCCCTCGTGTTGCCGTAGGCGCCCATGCGAACACGTGTGAGACGCCGCCCTTCTTCTGGTTCTTCAACCTCCATGTAGCTAGGAACATGGATCGGCTTCTTCAGTCAAACCTTCACGGCGACGATCGCATTTTACTGAACGTGCATGACTTGCTTGCTTCCTTGCGGTGGTGGTGGTGTGTGAGGACGACGAGGTGGAACGAAGGGAATTGAGTACGATCGGTGGTATGACGGCGAGCGGCTTCGGTTGCTTGAGAGAAGGGACAAGTTGTTTAATCTTTTCATTAAAGAGAACAAGTCGCTTTTTCACCATTGCCGATAGCTCGAGATGAGATGAGAAAAGAGACTTGTCTACCCCTCGATTTTATACGAGTCGAATTTTCGAGCGAGAGAATTGGGGTTGTGGTACTAAAACAACCGAAAGTAATTTTTTCCGCAATTATTCGTGCAAGAGACCGTGTGGGATCTAAACGGGTCGCGAGGCGGAGGGTTTACGGGCCGATCGGCCCGTTATTTGGGCCGACCGGCTGGCCAGTGGCGTCCCGCGGTGCGTTTTTGTCGTGTGGTTCTCAAACTCTCCTTTCTCCCCCGAAAAACCCGATGACGCCCATTATTCGCGAAAAATTAATATTTTTAGGGTAATTCAAGAACTCGATAACATCTAATTCTTCTAAATCTTTATTGGGCTCTAAAAATATTTTTAAGCGATGACCATTTACCTTAAACAAATACAGACCTTCGTTGTCTTGAAGAGTGACAACTCAGGTGATGATGAACTCACCACCTTGTACGGTCCTTCCCATTTGCTTTCAGAGTTTTCCATGTCCGAAAAGTCGCACTGGAATTAAAAAGTAATACCCGATCGCCTGGGTGGAATTCCTTCTTCTTGATTCTTTTGTCGTGCCATCTTTTGGTTCTTTCTTTGTAGATCTTGGCACCGTGGTACGCCTTCTCTCGCCATTCTTCTAGCTCGATAGTTGCATTCTTCGCTTTGTTCCTACCTCATCAAGGTCCATATTCCACCTTTTGATTGCCCAAAGAGCTTTGAATTCTAGCTCAACAGTAAGTGACATGTCTTCCCGTAAACCAACCGGTAGGGAGACATTCCAATGGGAGTCTTGTAAGTCAGTCCGATAAGCCCAAAGAGCTTCGTAGCCTGTCCTTCCATTTAGTTCCCATTTGGTCAACCGCCTTCTCGTAGGATGTTCTTGATTTGCTTGTTTGATGTTTCGCTTGACCACTTGTCTCATGGGTGATAAGGTGTAGCGACGTTATGTTGGATCCCATGATTTGAGAGGTACTTCTCGAAGTTCTTGTCGATGAAGTGAGACCCTCCGTCACTTATCACTAGCCTTGTGTACCCGAATCTTGGAAATATCATTTCCTCGAACATCTTGATTGAGCTCTTGTGATCGCCAGCCTTGCATGGCATGGCCTCAACCCATTTAGAAACATAGTCAACTCGCCACCAAGATGTACTCATAGTGTCCGGATTTTGGGAATGGTCCCATGTAGTCAATTCCCCGCACATCAAAGAGCTCGATTTGAAGATTGGTCGTCGGTGGCATGGCATCTCTTGAATTGATATTGCCATGTCTCGACAAGGCACACCTCCTTACGAAGTCTTTTGTGTCTTGATACATGGTTGGCCGAAAAATCCGCTTTGCGGATCTTTGCGTGTACGAATGCTCCATAATGACCTCCATATGGTGCCGAAAGTGACATTTCTCAATAATTTGTAGTCCTTCTTCAAATGCCAAGACACACCCTCCCCGAGTAAGCCGCCAACAAGATACTCGGAAGAGGTATGGCTCATCCCATAGGTGATGGCGACTCTCATAAATAAGCTTTTTCTTATCGCCCCCCTCGGGCGTGCGTATCCCGCAACCATAAAATTAACAATATCCGCATACCGGGGGTCGGATCGGAGATCCGATAGAGCATGTCGTCCCCTCAAGGAGTCATTAATGGGTAACTCATGTTGTTTCTCAAAATGCATTCTAGACAAATGATCGGCAACATAATTTTCTACTCCTTTCTTATCTCTAATTTCTAAATCAAATTCTTGGAGCAATAAAATCCATCGTATTAACCTTGGTTTAGCATCTTTCTTAGTGAGCGATATTTAAGAGCAAAGATGATCGGTGTAAACAATAACTTTTGCTCCTACTAAATAAGATCTAAACTTATCGATAGCATAAACAAATGACTAGTAACTCTTTTTTTCGCCAGGGCATAATTAAGTTGAGGTCCAGCTAAAGTTTTACTAGCATATGCAATAGCATGATGTTTCTTGTCTTTTGTCATCCCCAAAACAAATTTCTTTGCATAATCACTTGCATCACACATGATTTCAAAAGGTAAAGACCAATCGTGGGGTTGAATAATGGGTGCGTAAATAAGAGCATTTTTAAGAGTTTCAAACGATTTAAGACAAGCATCATCAAATTCAAAAGGAACATCCTTAGCTAACAAGTTTGTGAGAGGTCTAGCAATATGAGAAAAATTCTTTATGAACCTCCTATAAAAACCAAATGGCCAAGAAAAACTTCTTATTCCTTTAACATTAACAGTGGAGGTAGTTGTTCAATCACTTCTATTTTAGCTCTGGTCTACCTCTATTCCTCTTTCGTAAACTAGATGTCCTAGCACTATTCCTTCTCTAACCATAAAATGACATTTTTCCCAATTAAGGACTAAGTGCTTTTCTTCACATCTTTGCAAAACCTTATCTAAGTTTTCTAGACAATCATCAAAAAGTTTTTCCATAAAACGTAAAAAATCATCCATAAAAACTTCCATTATCTCTTCAATCATATCGAAAAATATAGACATCATGCATCTTTGAAAAGAAGCCGAGCATTACATAATCCAAAAGACATTCTACGATAAGCATAAGTTCCATATGGACATGTAAAAGTGGTTTTGCTTTTGATCACCGGGATGGATTGGGATTTGGTGATACCCCGAATATCCATCGAGAAAACAAAAGAAAGAGTGGTTTGCCAACCGCTCTAACATTTCATCAATGAAAGGCAAAGGAAAGTGATCTTTCTTTGTGGCTTTATTTAATTTTCTATAGTCTATGCACATACGCCAACCAAAGGATGGTTCTTCCGAGGAATTAATTGTTTCTTATCATTTTTAACTACTTGTCATGCCTCCCTTTTTTAGGCACAACTTGCAATGGGCTTACCCACTCACTATGTGGCACAGGGATATATAATCCCGCAAGCGAAGTTTTAGAACTTCTTTTTTACTACATCTTTCATCGCATTATTAAGTCTTCGTTGAGGCTCTATAGATGGTGGAACATCGATCTCTGTAGGTATACGATGTGTGCAAAGGGCGGACGATGCCTTTTAGATCATGGAGTGAGTAGCCAAAGGCCGCACGGTGTTGTTCTAAGACAAGAATTAACCCGTAAGTCTCTTCCCCGAAAGTGAGTTTATCATTAATGATCACGAGGGGATTCGTGATCATTATGCAAAAAGGCATACCTAAGACCGTGTGGTAAAGGTTTTAGTTCAATGGGAGGTCTCGAGGTTTCCTCGAATTCATCGAGAGGTTCGGATTCGCTTGGATTTTCTTCTTCTTCCTCGATGAAGAATTCGCCATTATCTTCTTGATTGGATTCTACGAAATGTTCTATAGATGCTTCTTTCACCTCTTCCATTGGGTCCGGTTCTAGACCGGGTTCGGTCTCGTATGGATTGAATGTGCGAAGTGTAAGGGAAATTTATCTTTACCTAGACGAATGTCTAGTTTTCCCGTGTGTCCTTCTTTTAAGGAGTCTTTCTAAAGGATGGCCTATTAAGAGGTCAAACTCCCTAATATCAAAGATGTAAAAGCTCGTGTTTATTAACATGTCGCTTACCGAATAGGTAGAGCGTATAGAATTCTGAACTTTGGACAATTTGCCCGGAGGAGTGCTTTAATAACTTAGTAGTAGGAGATAATGGCATATTTTTTGCTAAATTGCTTGAAAAAGGATAAAGCCATTATATTAACTCCTATAATCAAGGTTATAAAGTGCATCATAAGTGATTGCATTAATTATGCATTGAATAGGTATAGAAGGTGATTCTAAACGGATTACATCGTAAAGAAAGTTCTCGATTCTTCTAACCATTCTCGCACTCATGATAGATGCAAGCTCCCTAGTGTGTTGTCTTGAGAAGTATTGCTCAACGCGATCAATTTCTTCTTGTGAAGAGAATTTGCGTTTTTCGGTTTCTTCTCTTGGTGATAATTCGAGGTGTTTCCAAAGTCGAAAAATAAATCATCCTCGATATCATTCATAAAATCGGGAAAAGAATGCTTTTCCTTTGATGTTTCTATAGCTACAGGTTGGGATGATTCCGTATAAGTTCGGTGTAGCTATTTCTCGAATCTCTTCTTCTAAAGATTTCTCTTCTAACGGATCATCATTGGTGCCGGGCTAGAATATTGTCTAAGATGGTTCTAGCTTCACTAGATGTGAGATGGATGAAAGATCCATGCGAAGAGGTATTTAAATAGGCTCTAGATTCTTTATTAAGACCAATATAAAAAATGTTGAAGTAAAATGTGGTCTTGAAGGCCTAGATTTGGTCCTAATTGCAAAGAAGTTCAAAACGTTCCTGGATGAACTCAATGTCTCACTATCTTCTTGTTTGAAAGATATGATCCGGGTTCTAAGGCCGACTACTTTAGAAACGGGGTAGAAATCCAGGTAAATCCGCACGGAGTGTTCCCCATTCACCTTTCTTCTTCTCCTTGGTTCTCGTCATACCATTGGCGAGCTTTTCCTTTCGGTGTGAATGGAAAGAGCTTCCAACGGATAGTCTCGTCGACATACCCTCTAAATGAAGGGCAGTCACATGTTTGCTCAAATTGTTGGAGATGATAATAAGGGTCTTCGTCTTCTATTCCTAAGAAAGTGTTGGTTTGGACCATCTCTATTAACTGCGGGCGTAGCTCATAGGCTTCGGATAGAATTGGTTTGGATGATGGTATAGGCCTAAGGCTAAGCTCCGTAGGTGCCGAAAAATCTTTAATGGATGTAGTATCCATGATAAAGAAAAGATAAGAATTTAAACTAAAAAGAAAAAGATAAATGTATACTCAAGAAATCTCTAAACCGTTCTCCCTGCAAGAATCTGCAAATGCTTGTTGGTATTTGTTAAGCCTCCACAGAATATTATGATTGATAATCCGCAAGCGCACGGATACCGGTGAGCACTTCACCCGGGGTAATGGGTTTTAAATATCGAATCCACAGGGAGAACGTAGAGAAAGGTTCTTGAGATTTACTACTGATCTCTACGTGGTTTAATTAAACTAGATTGATAATAAAGATAAGGAGTTCTAGTAAGAAGGTCTTGTTCTCACTTCAAGTAAATCATTTGCAATATTATTCTCAAGAGGGATTGTCATGAAGAAACTCTTAATAAAGGGGTTCTACGCTAACAATGCAGGGTCTCCTACGATTTCTATAAACGGGCAAAGGTAACAAAGGACTCAATAGTGTTTGTCACCACTACGATCGGCCTTAACAAGTGTCTTCACCCCTACTATAGAAGGTATTCGTAATGAGCTAGTCAATCTAAGCACCGCGCTTACATTAATCTAACAACTTTAATTCAAGAGCGACATGAATCAAAGTAATCTTATCAAAGAAATACGAACCTCAAGAATAATAAAGACAATATCACTTACTTCAATGGAATTCGAACAATCCACAAGATCTCGTAGTCGTGCTCCAATGGAGGCGCCAACTCCCGAAGAGGAAGAAGATGGAGGCGCCGACAGCCCGGCCTTCCTTCTACTCCGCTTCAACCACTCAATAATTCTCTCAACTTATAAAACTACTCTCAATCTAATTCTAATCTAGAGCTTCTATCTCTTGTATCGTCGTTGATGATCCGATTGAATTGAGGATTGAACTCGAGATGGATCTACTTGATCTACTTCTTAATGAACGTGAAGCCTTAGATCAAACTTAGAATCCGCTTTGGCTTGAGGGGTCCGGGGGTCTTTATATATCGGTCTTCCTCTGCCTCTTCAACTTCAAATGCACGATGTGGTATTAATCCTTGAATCAATCCCGCATTTCTACAATGCCGCCCTTGGATCAAACCGACGTAAATCAACCTGTAGATCGAGTATTGAGGCGGTGGAGGAACGCTCCGAAGCCGGGCCGACGGCGCCGACAGGCCGATCGGCCGATATTTAGGCCGATCGGCCCGGGGGATCTCCCCGCCCGCCCGCCGTGTGTCATGGCTTCCGAGTCTTCTAGATGATGTATTTCTTGGTTCCGAAGTTTTGTTCGTGTCGGAATAATCCGTAGCCTTCTGGACTTGTTTCGAGTTGGATTGCGCTTATGCTTATTACATGTCATATGCCACGCCATTTCTGCTTTTTTTTTAAGTCCCCGCAAATCACAACTTCACCAAAACTCATGGAAATCGTTAGTATAAACCCCCCTAATAAGGTTATCTAATTATATTTTAGTCCTTTTCCATGTTTAGTTGACAATTAAAAATATACGTTAATATGTGTCAACAAATTTAGACTGTGTATTTTTCTTTTTCTTTTTTTTTTCAAACTTAGATTTGAAATTTTTTATACCAAACGAACTCAAATTTGAAAAAATGTTGCACCGTTGGCTTCTATAAATCGCAAACTATTTTACGATATTTTTTCCACGATTTTTTTTTTTAATTTTTAGATTTTGAATTTCAAATCTTTTACCGGGCCGGTCCGGATACCGGCCGACCGGTAAATCTTGATACCGCTGTTTTCCGCGGAAACCGACCGTATAAAAAACCCCGCTTCCGACTTGCGCCATGCGTCCCCTCGTAGTTTCAACTAGACATCAACTTCTAAGTTGCTTGCCCGATGAATCTCGCTTTCATCCGGGTTTTGGCTCGAGAATTTTCTACATCCGGCGACGCCACAACAAATATTCTTCGATATACCGGCATGTTTTTTACCCGACGCCAACCCACTCTTAGCCATCGCTTTGCGAGGCTACCCACCCGGTGCATGCGTCTTTTGACGCCCTCGCGATACCCCCCCACCGGCATTTGTCATCCTGTGTGCCTTAGTTGTTGTTCTTTATTTCTGGGTCGCGGGACCTAAATGTAACACGTCATTTTTTGAGGATTGCCTTGTACTTTGGCTGTTTTAATATAATATAAAGTGTTGTTTGTCAAAAAAAAAAAAAAGAGTACCTTCGGCAGATTTTCTTTTGAGCAACACAACCCGGTCTCTTTATTTAATTATAAGAATAGTACACATTACACACACACCATCGAGTTGCGAGCTATTCTATGAGCGTCAATATTTGAGTCCCTATTTACAAACTCGACGCTACTAAACTTTCCTTCCTTCGGTAGATAGTCTATCAATCCATGGCCTGCATCGACTTTGCACGTGCGTCGATCCTAGAGTAGAAGTGGTGGACCCAATTCTTATTTGGCGCACGTCCGCTACTTCAGGAAGTGGCGCACACCTGCGCTTACCTCTAATGTCCAGAGCCCACGTCTGCTTCTCTTTCTTTGGGCCCTTTGGCGCATCCCTTCCAGAGACAGATCAGCGGCGACTCTTCCCTCCCTCCCTCGCTTCTCACCTTCTTCCCTCACCTCGCTCGCTCGCTCGCGTTCCATTTCCATTTGCTTGGGCTCATCAGAATCAGATCAAGGGACGCTACCACCTGCCACCCACCTCCTTCCCAGATCCCAGCCTGCCATGGCCACCGCCTTCGAGTCCCCGACCTCCTCCCCCGCCGCCGCGCCCTTCCACGACGACCTTTTCCTCCATTTCGACGGCTCGGCCCCCGCCACCGCCGCCGACGGCTTCCCGGCCTCCCCGGACGCCTACGCGCCCTCCCCTTCGGCATGCCCCACTCCAACGGCGACCTCCACGACGACCCTTTCGCTGCACCCGCTGACTCCAATGGCGGGCCCATCCTCCCGCCGCCCACCGAGATGGGACGCGACGAGGGATTCCTGCTCCGCGAGTGGCGCCGGTATGTATGGTCCTTCCTCTCGCTTCTGCTGCCCAGATCTGCCTGCCCACGCTGTCAGCTTAGACTAGATCTACGGGATCAGATACACCTGCATGCAGTCTTCGATACATAGATAGATGGATCTCACCACCTCACAGCCGAATCGCTGCATACTTTTACACAGACTCACTGGTTGATTGCAGTGGCAGGCGCTTTTCTAGATTCCATTGGTGATCTACTCAAATTTCACCTCCTTATTAGTTTATTTATTTATAAACTTTAGATCGCCGTGCATCCATCATCCATTTCACGTCTCCAGCACATACCTTACTTGCCACTAGTTACCAATTACATGAATGCGTGCTATAACACTCACTCAGAATGACCTATTATACTTGTTCATTTTTCTATCATGTTGTGGTTGTCTGGGTTAGAATTGTGCATAAGCGATGAAAACATGATTCTTCTGCACACGACTTCATTTTTTGCAATTAGCTTAGACAGTGACATGCATACTAGGATTCAGAATAGTTGGTTGTCATTACACTAAAACACAAATACTTTACATTGGGGACTACCTTGCTGCTTTTTAAACTATATAAGCTTGATCTTCACTGTTTTGTGCATGGTTTGGTCCTACTGTTATTAGTTCTTCCTCCCTTATAGGGCTGAGAAGCTTTCTATGCCCCACTGAACAGCTATGCCTATGTCTCTCACCAACTCTTTTGGTTCATGATACGCAATAGTGTCAGTATTCAACCTTGGAATAGCGCATCACCATGTTTTAATTTGTACCTTCTAGCAATTGCTCGTTTAGTTATCCTGATAGTCTTCCCAGGGAGTAAGCCTTGATGTTGTTCTTATTCGTCCCTTGCCGTACTCTCAGCCAGCCTGTTTTAGTTTACTCTATCTTCTGTTCTTCTGGACGTTGCTGGTATTCTCTTTCATTCTTCAAAGTGTATGCTAACACCAATGATCAACAGACAAAATGCTATCCACCTTGAGGAAAAGGAGAAGCATGAGAAGGAACTGAGGAGCCAAATCATCCTTGATGCTGAAGAGTTTAAGAAAGCTTTTGTTGAGAAGAGAAAGCTCAATGTTGAGACAAGCAAGGGCCAAAACCGTGACAGGGAGAAGGTAGGTGCTATTTCCTTAAGATCAGGATCCTGTATATCCCTCTCTGCCTCTTTTCTTAAGATCAGGATCCTTAAGAAGACCTGCCTGCCTTCTTTTACATTCCCTTATTTTGCCGCTTTGTTGCCAGCTTTTCCTAGCAAACCAAGAGAAGTTTCACGCTGGTGCGGATAAGCAGTACTGGAAGGCGATATCAGAACTTATCCCACATGAGATTTCTAACATCGAGAAGAGGAGCTAGGAAAGATAAGGAGAAGGAGAAGAAGCCCGGGATCGTTGTGATCCAGGGCCCAAAGCCTGGGAAGCCAACAGACATGGCACGGATGCGGCAGATATTGCAGAAGCTGAAGCACACTCCCCCACCCCACATGAAGCCACCTCCGCCACCTGCCGCCGCCACCGGAAAGGATGGAGCACCAGCTACCGCTGGAAAGGATGGAGCTAAGCCTGTGGCCCCTGCCAATGGCAGTGTCCCTGAGATGGAAAAAGGCCGCAGCAGTGGCACCAGCGCCAGCAGCAACAGCACCACCAGCAGCAACCGAGCCATTTTTTAATGCAATTCTTTAGCAATTCAGTCATTGAAGGTATTCTTAATATTTATTTTAATGCAATTCAGCTGCACATATATATTAGCATAGCACTGCTCTGTAATTTCTTACCATTTTTTTCACTTGTTGAAGATGTGCCTATTTGTTGATTTTCTCATTTTATGCTTTGTACTGTATTTTGTGCAGGAAGATTTGCTCTCGCATACATATTTTCGTTGCACCTGCAGGTAAACATTCTGAGTCCAAGTTAAACTAGCATCTTGTGTAACCAAAGAAAAAAAATCATGGATTGAAAATACAAAATTTACTTACTGCTGGCTGACAACATATTCTTTAGCATTGATACATATATTTTTTTGACACTTTTTTGGCAGCTCCATCCTGTTTTTCACACATTCACACACACACATATTTAGGTTTAGTAGCAGCGCCACTGCGAGAGAGACAGAGTGAGGGATATGCAGAGGGAGAGGGAGAGCAAGAGGGGATATAGAGAGATAGAGTAGAGATTGTAGATCTCTCTCTGGTTTTTACAACTAAAAGTCCTGGAAGTAGCTAGGCAGAGCTTAGAATACTGCATACTATGGTTAAATTTTTTCTTTGTTAATTTTAATGTAACAATGTTCAAAACTTTACACTTTCGATTTTATTAAACTTTGAACTATTACATAGCAAACTTTGTAATGGTAGGTAAAAAACTTTTAACTATGACATGATAGCAGTATATACTGCTAGGTTAAAAACTTTTGACTACAATATTTATAAAGTTTTTACTGCTAGGTTCAAAACTTTAGACTATAGCATTAGCAACTTTGTACTAATAAGTTCAAAACTTTACACTTGATTTTATAAAACTTTGAACTATTATATAGTAAACTTTAGAATCCTAGGTAAAAAACTTTGAACTATTGCACGCTATGCTTTTTGTTGGATATTTTGGCAAAATAATAATAGTAATATTATCATGTTGTCAACATATATTTTTATAATTCTGTGCAATTTTCGATGCAGCAATCTCAGTCAAATTTATCTGAGTTAGCTGTCACATCCAAACATTGTCCAGTACTATGGCAGCGATTTGGTAATTACTGAACTAATAATGATCTTCTGTGGTTACATATATCTATCATAACATTGACAAGTGGTACAATTACCGCCTTGAAATTAATCATTCATACAATGGTCATATTAATATATGGGTTTTATGTTGCAATGCAGTCCAATGAGACACTCTCGGTCTATCTCGAGTATGTCTCTGGGGGCTCTATCCATAAGTTGCTTCAAGAAATATGGTCCATTTGGGGAGGCCGTTCAACACAAATCCTTTCTAGTCTTGCATACTTGCATGGGCGAAATACAGTACATAGGTATTTGGCAGTCACTACCATCATCAATTTATAAGATATGGTTGTCTTTCACTCTTTGTACAACTGCATATTAGTCTTATTGTCTTTACTTATTAATGAAAGTTTACTTTTCTGACAGGGATATCAAAGGGGCAAACATACTTTGTTGATCCTAATGGTGACATCAAGTTTGCTGATTTTTGGTATGGCCAAGCATGTAAGTGCTAAACTATGTCAAGCATCTCATAATTCTATAATTGACTGCCTGCCTTTCTTACTTATTTTATACTTTCAAATAAGTTTGTTATATTTGCACAGATATCAGCATATACATCTATCAAATCCTTCAAGGGGAGCCCTTACTGGATGGCACCAGAGGTGAGGCTAGTGAAGTTGAAGTATATTGTTGATTCTCCGATAGTGAACATATTAACTAAAAAGCTTGAACTATTTCTTTTCATGTCAAAATTTTCAGGTTATTATCTAGCAGCACAAAATTTGAAATATCATGGTTCAAAGTTTTATTAATATGATTCTAAAGTTTTGAACCTAACTTTTTTTAACAAAGTTTATCATATAATAGGCCAAAGTTTTCAAGGTACCAGTATAAAGTTTTTAATGCGGTAGTACAAAGTTTTCTAGCTTCGAGTAAAACCTTTTAAAAAAAAATTGGTGTAAAGTTTTAAAGCTAGCAGTACAAAGTTTAAAATGTGATAATTCAAATTTTTTTTAAATAGTGGCGCAAAGTTTTATAACTTGTCATAGTCCATATGTGTATGAATTTTGAAAGTTTTGACCCTACCACTACAAAGTTTATAATGTCATAAATTAAAGTATTGAATCTAGCAGCAAAAAGTTTGAAATATCATAGTTTGAAGTTTTATTAATCTCTTATTCTAACAAACTATATACTGCTAGTTTAAAAACTTTAGACTATATTATTTATAAACTTTTTTGTTGCTAGGTTCAGAACTTTTAGACTATAACATTAGAAACTTTGTACTAATAGGTTGAAAACTTTACACTTTCGATTTTACAACAAAACTTTGAACCATGACATAGCAAACTTTGTAAAGTTATTTGGACCAGTGATATAATGTCATAGCTGAAAGGTTTTTTTTGCTGCAAAAATGTTTTATAACATACCTAGAATAAAAGTTATTTTGGACTAGTGATATAAATATTTTATTGCCATTACTTAAAGTTTTAAACCTACCAATATAAAAGTTTTCAACCTACCGATATAAAGTTTCTAATCCTTGGAGAGAGAGAGAGAGAGACAGGGGAGGTATGGGGAGAGAGAGACAGGGAGAGGGAGAGGGAGATATATTGATCCGAAAATTTTCTCAAAGCATATCCAACATGGATCTAGTTTTATAGATCTCGTCATAATAAATGCGGTGGTGCAAACGGTTCCCACTTTTCTATGAATATAGACTTGTATTGCATGTAATAAGTCGATGTGGTATTATTGTAGCATTGTTATATCTTTTTTGTCATTAGTATTACTATTAATTGGCCCATTTTCAAAGATAGCTTCATTCCCTGTGTCTGATCCTACCTAACCTGTTTGTGCCCGTGTCTCGTCAGACCCGCTACGTGATGAAGTACCTACACTGCGAGGTGAAGCTCGTGCTCAAGGTCACCGACGATCGCGAGGTACAACCTTGTCCAAGTTGTATTTACTCAGATTAGATTAGATTTTGCCTGTATGTTCTTCGGAACATGGATGACAGATAGATGGTGTGGCTTAGGAGCTGATCGATGGTACACGTTATTTATTATTTATAACTTAGAATAGAAATTGGGGTGATCGAGGGGGATCGCACCTTAGTATTGTTGTGTCTTCTGTGAGAGCTCGTCAGATTTGTTACTTTGTAAATGTGATGGCTGGATATATAGCAGCGAATGCACTGAAATTCAGAATTCTGAAAATGTATTAGGCAATTAGTGACACCTGGTTAATCATATGAAAGAGAAAATAGGCTCTATCGGAATCTTTACTATGCTAAATCTTAGAATTATTCAACATTAGTAATGCTTGTGCAGATTTAAACATGACAGCTTTGCAATAAGACCATCACTATATATCTAGGCAAGCTAGTGTGGTTCTCTTATATTTGTACACATGATAATTTTCTGGCTAAGTTTCCTTTATTATTGAAAATTTGTAATGGGTTTTGGGCCTTGTTGTATTTAGGAAAAAAGTTTGTGCCCCTATTAGGCAATGGGTTTTTGGTCAAAGATAATGCCCCCTACTTGGCATTCTTTTTCCTGTTTTTTTCTTTTCAAAAAAAAAAAAACTTCCCCCTACTAGTCATTGTGTTTTTGGGCATTTATCTTTTGAAAAAAAAGATCATGCCCCCTATTAGGCAATGGGTTTTGGGTCAAAGTTAATGCCCCCTACTAGGCATTGGTTTTCTGTTTTTTTTTCTCTTTTTCAAAAATAAAAAAACTCCCCCTACTAGTCAATGTGTTTTTTGGGCATTTGTCTTTATAGGCCTAGTCTAGAATTTCTATGTCTTTATAGATAGAATTTCTCTTTCTATCTTTCAAAAATAAAAAACTTCCCCTACTAGTCCTTTTATTCTGATCTTCACTTGGTACATAATGTAGAATGCAGTACTTTTAATTCATTCTCCATAGGAGCACTCTCTCACTTTTTACTTTAATTCCTGCTTAGGTGGAGGGTATTCTCACTCGCATGATCATGAGGGTCATGATCATGCTAGAAGATCTTTCTGTGGGGTTTTTCTATACTATGTGAGTATATCTTACACATGTATGTGCTGTCCTTCCTTTATGAACTTTTTGTTTTGCCATATTTAGATGCCTCTTTCTTGATTCAGTTGCTGCAGAGTCTTTCCTTTAACCCAAAGTATGTAGGATGTCACCACCCTCTAGCTGACATGTTAAATCTGCACAAGCATTAATCACTATTGTTCTTAGTCACATGAATATATTCCCAAAATTTTATTACTCAGGAGTCCTTGACCTGATTTCTTTCCCCATGTGTCTAACTTCCTTAACATGTTCCCTTTCTGCATATGTCTAATTTCAACTACTATTCCATGCAGTTGGCATTGTACTGTTTTTCATTATTGAGAATATTGTGAGGTATGTTGAAGACAATTCTCAAAATAGAGCTCATAGCATGGGTCACGGGCACCATCATCATAATCATAAATAGCATGATTCTAGTGATAAAGCCAAATTGAATGACCAAAAGAGTGATATAGATGGTAAAGACATTGATCATACTAGTGACAAAAATGTTTTTATAAAATACCTAGAGTAAAGTTATTTTGGACTAGTGATATAAATATTTTAGTGCCCTTACTTAAAGTTTTAAACCTACCAATATAAAATTTTCAACCTACCGATATAAAGTTTGTAATCCTTGGAGAGGGAGAGAGATAGAAAGGGGGGAGAGAGAGGGTGAGAGAGGGGAGGTAGGGGGTGAGAGAGAGAGGGAGATATATTGATCCAAAAATTTTCTCAAAGCATATCCAACATGGATCTAGTTTCATAGATCTCGTCATAATAAACGCGATGGTGCAAACGTTTTCCACTTTTCTATTAATATACACTTGTATTGCATGTAATAAGTCGATGTGGTATTATTTGTAGCATTGTTATAGCTTAACTTTGTATCCTTTGTACTACAAAGGCTCTAATGTAGGAAACAGCTGAACCTTTTGCATGTAGGACAGGTCTGTAAATGCAGTTTGACTTGGTCCATGAGTGGACTAGCTACTCCATTATAGCTGGATTCATTTGCCCATTGTTTGAACATACTTTCAGGTTGTGGACAAGAGAAGAGAAAGATATAGCTATTATCAATCATAGTGGTTTCTTGTTTCACACCTTAAGCATGTACAGCAAGGAGTGCCATTGAACGATAAGAGACGAAGTTAGCAAGCAGTAAGTGTTTTTGATATTGACTTTTTTTTCCTTGGTAGCTGTTAACTAAATCCAATCCAAACTAGTGGCAATGTCCAAAGCCATAGAGATGTACTACACATCATAGTATAATAGGCAATGTCCAAAGCCATAGAGATGTACTACACATCATCCAGTTTATATAGTACCGTGTCATCTTGTGCTTGACTTTGAAAAATTGCAGGTTGACAGCATGAACAAGAATGACATTCTGCTGGAGGTGCTGCAGGTTATGAGTGATCTGGACATCCACATCTTCAAGTTTCTTCCAAAACATGAAAGCACATCATGTTTTGTAAGAACTGATAACAACTAGATGTTTGATGCGCTATCATATCATGTGATGGAATTTTATACGGTATAGTTTATTTTCACTTCAAATCGTACATCACCTCTGATGGTGGATTGTTCATGTTTGTTAAGAATTGATGGCAACTAGATGGCCTGCATATAGTTCAGCTCAAGTCATATCATGTGAGTTACAACTTTGATGCAGTGTTCCATGTCATGGATAAGCAAGGGCATAAGGCTACCAGGTTTTTGATGTAAGTTTCTACAGACTGCACAGTACATACCCTCTGCAAGTTTCTACAGAATTTTTACAATCACGAAAAACAATGTTCATTGTTGTTCCTGTTACCCTACCAATATAAAGTTTTTAATGTGGTAGTTTAGTCTCCAAATGCCCTATTTTTTCTGTTGATTTAATGTTTTATTCATTGTAAGTATAAAGTTTAAAATGTAGGAGTACAAACTTTTTTTAAAAAACTCTATTTATACAAAGTGTGTAATATAGAAATGAAAAGTTCAATATAAGTCTATATTTTAATAATCAAATTTTGTTTTTTTCAGGAATATTCATTATTTTCAAGTCTCGAAGAGAACAGAAGCTACATTTTTACTTTTTTTTTTTTAATTTTATCCTTTTTTTGGAAATACAAAGACGTCACAAATAAATTTTATTTTGTTGTTCTCCTTTTTTTTTTTTTTTATTCTAGCACTTCATTTTTTTTTAACATAGATGTAGTTTTTGATGGACATATATTTATAGTTTTTGAAAACAATGTTTTTGTACTTTCACTTCCATATGGATGTGAAACCATCCTCCCGCCCTTTTATTTTACCCACAAATCCGATGTCCCTAAAAAGAAAATTTTAGCTGGTAGAAAATTAAAATTTTCCTATCCATTGATGGTTGATAGGAGAAACTAAAAAATTAGGCCAACGATACTTGACAAGAGAAATGAGAAATGAATACGGGCCAAATAAAAAAAAAAAGAAACCTTGGCCCATTGATCGGAAACCACCAGATAAGAGGAACAGCCCACTGCTACTACTTTCGTGCGCCGCTAGCTTTTCTAGCGCACGCGCGCCGGTACCCTACGTAGTGAGCGCGCGCCGCCTAGTTAGGTGGTCAAGTGGACACCTAGGCCGTCGGGCCGTTTCTCCATCGCAGCTGACCCATCCGTCAGTTTTTTAATCCAGGTCCAGTCCCTGGCTCTGGCCTTTAAGCTCTGGCCCAGTTACATGGTAGATGAGGCCACACATGTCATCGCAGTCAAACGGAGTTGAGCGCCCCGTGTTATCCTCACAAACTGCCATTACCAATCCACGTGGTGGTGACTACAAAAGGTAATGTAAGTTGTCCTCTTTCGCTAAGTACCCCAGGTTATTGTTGAACATACCAAGCCTTATGCCATGTTTTAAACTTGTTTATAGGGGGCTGATTTTAACTGTTTCAACAATGTTTTTGTGAGAGAAAATAAACTGAAACAAGCCGAAATAAGAACTGAACATAAGCCTTTTTACCTGAACCTATGGGTATCTTGCGAAGAAAAATAATGGGAGTGGAAAACTCATTTCACTCTTTTAATATTGGTATATGTGAATTTAGAGCTATTCAACCCAAGACCGATAATTGTTACTCAAAAAAAAAAAAAAAAAAAAAAAAAAACCCAAGACCGATAATTCTTTGATCCAGAGCCGTCACGATGTCAAAAGCGTTTGGTTTACAGTAAAAAAAGGGTTTAAACTTGAAATCTTATATGGATCATGGAGCTGGAACTGTTGTTATGACGAATAGGGACTATACAAACCAACAAACTGACTGATGCACTGTTTGCCTTTCGTATATATTACAGTACTTACAACAAAGATAGCAGTATACAGCGGCACATCCTTTTGGTACGTACTTTTACATTGTCATTCGACGATTAAGGAAAACTAGCTTTCACACACACTTCACTCTACACAATAAGATTTTAACATACACCATTAATATGATGGACCTAACTAAAACAAAGAGCCGAAAAGAGATAAAACCCTTTAAGAACTATCAAGGTCCCCTGTTGAAACTAGCTCTAGAAGCCATAAACCACATACCCAATGACACGAAAACGTGAATGGCCCGATTGCGGAAAAAAAAAACGCAATAACATGACTCCACTCCAGGCTCACTACGTTCTCTTCAAACCAAAGCATTATCCGGGTGATATACGCATAAGCAAAAGCAGCGTATTGCCTACATCTTAAATTATATAAATTATTTTGACTTTTCAAATGTATATATTTTTTTGCTGTATACATGGTTCTAGATGCATGATAAAAAATAATGTATCTGCAAAACGAAAATAGACTTACCGTTTAGAACATAGGTAATACCATCTAGTGATCAGAAAGTCACCTATACTCCATTATTTGATATTATAGATATTAATATATTTTCCATAAACTTGGTCAAATTAAACTAGATAAATTTGACTTATGACAACTAAAGCGGCTTATACGAATTGAAATGGAGGGAATTTATAACATTTAGAACAAGCTAATTAGTTTAAAAATAAAGCAATTATGTTGTCATAATCATCATACTATTAATACTAATTCAGCCGGTCCCTTCTTGACAAGATTGGGTCAAGCTTGTGAAAAATTAACTACCAATAACTTTTAAGATATATAAATCTCTATTCGAAAGTACTCTATATACTTGCTAGATTTATAAATATATACTCAAATAAAATAATGGTTAAAGTACACCATCCAAAACATCATGTGCTTTTGACCTGACGGAGTACTCGACAGAACTAGACTCACTTTTGCAATATGTACGCCAAGGAATGGCCAGGGCTCAAATTTGCAGTATGATATATATACACGCTAAGGAATAGTCAATGTGGGCATATACAGTAGTAGTGGTTTCATTCAAAAGTAAGAAGTTCAAATAGAACTGATAAACTTTACGTATCGAGCATATAGTTTTGTTGTCCAATCAACTCTCTTCTCTTCATTTTACCGTTCAAAGCTATCACATCGAATATTGCGGCACATGTATGGAGTATTAAATACAAACGAAATAAAAAACTAATTGCACAGTTTGTTTGTAAATTGCGAGACAAATTTGTTAAGTCTAATTAATCTGTGATTAGACATTAAACTGCCACAACAACACATGCTCTAATGATGAATTAATTAAGCTTAATAAATTTGTCTTGTAGTTTACAGACGAATTTTGTAATTTATTTTATAATTAGTCCACATTTAGTATTTCAAATGTGTGTCGATATTTCCTAAGGCTAATGCAGCTTCTACAGGCATCGCCACATCCAAGATACTCATTTTTTTTTTTTTTATCCGAGCCTAATTGGCCAAGCCTCTCTCTCCTTGATGCTACATGTACCACTGCCAGTCTGCCACATGTAGGATACCTATTTTTCAACCGAGACTGGTTGGCCTGGCAAGCCAGGGACCAAGTGTTGGGCTGCTCTAAGGAAACGGTGTATTATTTTCTTGCCACCACTAACGTTCTTTCTCAGGAGTAAAATGACCAAGAGGCAGGCCCAGGAAGAAATTCATAATTTCAGCTTCACATCTAGGCCCAAAAGCCGAAATCAAATTTCATCTAAATCTCCCTACCTCCCTTCAGAATTTATAAGTACTACTACCGATGGTAGCAAGAATGCAAGTTGTGGGACTGCGAAGATAAGCCACGTACGTATTGAAGAGCAAAGTTGAGATGTTCAGTGTTTTTCGAGGCGTTGCCTAGGCGGGCAACATCTAGGCGTCCTGGCGAACACAGCTCATCTTGGAAAAAGTGGCGCGCTTTGTCGCCTAGGCATACCCAGCACTCGCCTGGACGCATAGCCGCCTTTAAAACACTGGTGACGTGTGCTCTCTTTCGTCTACCAAGAATGTAAAATGTGAGGACCTCGTTCTTGGCTTGCACTTGACTGCGTGTTTTCGGCTTTTGCCAGTGCACCCTTGTTTGGTTTAAGACTTCATCACTCTTTCGGATTGTAGTCAAAACTTCAAGATCGTGATGCCTCCATCGTCACAACCCATGCAATTATTTTTTGGGTTAATCCCACGCAAATTGCAATATTTCATAAGGAGCCAACACCTTGCCGAAGTCTTATGGTGTGGGTAGCTAGTTGCCTAGTCCATTTGCACGCATGCGTACGTCGGAGCTGCCAAACCTAATCCTCTGGCTAAACACAAAACAGTGTGAATCAGGAGGCAGTGCGTGTTCGAGCTTTCACGGTAAAAAGAGAAATGTTACATGCGATTAAAAATACTTGACATGACATGTTCTCCGGTGTATGCTTTTTTGACTATTTTGTATTTTCTATAGTAACATGCTACAACATCGAATGGCTTTATGAGATCACAGAAGTATCTTTTCTGTACATGTGTGAAACCTTCTAGATTTTATGAGAATGTAAAGTATATTTGCTTCCAAATAAACTAAACAAAAGTTATTGATGGTAAAAATTTCAAAACTTCGGTTGGATCTTGTCCAAATATCAGTATTTGTGAGTTATAAGCAGAGTGAATGTGAGTTAGCGGTTCTAATGTTTGATCAAAATGCAAGAAAGCATATAGAAAACCAATCAAGAGATGGAACACATACCACACACATTTGGAAAATTCGTGGACGCCTACATGCGTACCTCATGGATGAATCGACAAGTCAGCAGATTTGTACCTACATGCAAGAAAAGTAGGTCCATGAATAAAAACACTGGCACCGCTTTACAGAAAGATAACTTGCACCCCCAGTGTACTACCATAGAGTAGGTCAGTAGGATTTGCATAAAAGTGACATGCCAAATGAAGGGTGCAGTGAATATATATTTTTTCATGGGGAACGTGTAGACCCAGGGTGGAAAATAGGTGCTTTATTTCCAGGATGTACTATAGCAGCAAATGGTCTTCCAGTCGCTAGTTTCACATTGCCATCCATGCATCCACATCAAATAGGTGACGTCCATTCAAGTCAAGTTGATCAACAGGAGCTGGGCATCCATTCACTTTTGGTGCTCATACCATCCTTCACAAAAGCAGCGGCAGTATTACAAGAACTAATGGTTCGAGTGTTTCATCTTTTGACAACTAAATTATAAATATAATTAAATAAAGAGGTAGAGAATTTAAACCAATCTAACCGTTTCATATCCACCATGTGAATTATATCCTCAATCCAAATAATGTAATAAGTAAAGCCGCGCCTGTACAAGAGTTTGCAACTCTACCCAGGTATGTCAAAAAACAATAGTATTGACCATGTCAGAAAACAACCCTTTACTAGCCCAGCTCATCCTCAACTACCTTCCCATGCCCGCCACCTCCACAAAGAAGAGCAGGGCATGATACTGTATGGGCGTCCTCTTGCACTATCCTTGGGCTTGGGAGTTGGCCCGTTGGGATACCTTGAAATAGCTTAAATAAGTATAATGTGGAGTTTGTACTTGCTGTCCACCATGTTCATGCACTCCATACTTTGATATGCATATAAATCCTGCAAAGTAGACAGAACACTCGAATCACCAGCAAGTCTTTTTCAAGTCCACAGTGCAAGCTGTTGCAAGTTTTATGTAGGGGACAATTATCTCTATAGCCCTGGAAAAACACTTTATAGCTATGTGGCCTTTTTTTTTCAAAGTTAGCTCCATGGTCCTTGAAAATTTTCTGGCCTTCTGTTAAGGTATGTATGCCGGGAGGTCCTCTGCCCTTCGATCCGCCGGATCCACCTGCTCCCTTCCTCAATCCCTCTTCTTGCCGTCCGGCACCACCTCGTGGCACCGGTCTTGCGACCACGGCCCGTCGTCGATGAAGTATACGCAGTCGCCCATCACTCCGGCATCATCCGCGGGGACGCACAGCGACGCGCTCTTCCCCAGGAACAGCGCGCGCCTGCCCAGGACGCGACCGTCCACCCACGCCCACCGTCCCGGTGGTGACCGGCCCACTAAGAGCTCGACGCCGATGGTGGTGTACTCCACGTGCTCGCCGGGCTCCTACGCTGTACGCCGCACATGCGCCGCCTCGCGGAGGCGGTGCACCTGCAGCAGCCACCGACATGGGACCCGCTCGAGCACGAGAAGACACACGGGCGGCACCGGTTTGGCGCGCGGGCGGCGTCCGTGGTCCCACACGCCGACGCGCCCGCAACGCTCCATCGCGGTACACCAACCGATGGGCACGCCGGCTCGTCGCCCGCGACGGAGGAGGACGCGCGCCGGGCTCCACCCAAAGATCGCCGGGCGCGTCGGCGCCGAGCAACACCATCGGGCGTCCCCCGCCCGCACGACGACGAGGCAGCCCGGGGGATGGCAGATGAGCAGCACGGCCCGAAAGCACGGGCGGACGCGACGGGCGGCGCCAGCTTCTAGGCGCCGTGGCGGGCGTCCATGTCCCACGCGCCGACGCGCCCGCGCGTCCATCGTGTACACCAGCTGATGGGCACGCCAACTCCGTCCGCGACGGGGAGGAGGAGGACGCAGCGCCTGGCGTCCACCAGCGATCGCCCGGCGCGTCGGCGTCGAGCGGCACTCCACTTGGCGCCCCCGGCCCGCGCGACGGCGAGGCGATGGCAGATGAGCAGCACGCCGTATCCACCCCAGTCGGAGGAGCCCAAGGTGCCCACCCTCCGCGGCGCCGACATAACGACGGCCTTCTCGTAGACCTCGTACCAAAGCCTGTCTGTGTGATCGTCTCCGAGTGTACCAACACGTCCTCACCGCACCCACCGCCGTCATCATCGGCGAAGCCATACCGCAGGCCGTAACTCTCGACGTGGCCGTCAAGTGCCAAAACCTCGTAGTTTGAGCTATTGAAATCTCATGTCCAGATATACAAAGAAACAAACAAAACCAGTTCTTTTATATAGTGGTAAAATGGTCTTTTTACCCATCACTTAACACCGTTAAGTGCCAAAACCTAACGGAAGGCCATGGACCTCACCAGAAAGTTTCCTAGGGCCATAGAGATAACTTTGAAAAAAAGAATCATGTAGCTACAAGGTGTTTTTTTCAAGGCCATAGAGATAATTGTCCCTTTATGAAACAGCACCAAGGCTTGGTCAACAGAATAGAGATGATAGTTATTCCTATCAGGTGACTTGTCAATAAAATGGGATGTAGGAGTTGCTTTGACTACCCAACATATTAGATCTAAACTTACATTATAACAATTTCAACAAGAATCACTCCATCCCCCTATCCAAATTTGCAGCTAATGGTCAATTTATATTTCTACAGAATATATCGGACATTAAATTCTTGGAAGTACGAAAAAATAACTGATTTTATCAATTGGAATCCTCAGTCCAGAAATGCCAAGAGAGGGTGCAACTATGAAAGCCTATCAGGATGAGATTCCCAGGTGACTGATCTGCACTTGGAATTATATAGGTACCTAAATGCTCTGGCATGAATCAGAATTACAATCCTAGATGACTTTTAGAAATATTTAATGCAGTTTAATAATCAAATCATGCATATACCAATTCAGTTTAATACCTGAAAAATACATTATCAGTAATCACGAGACAAATTGGACGCAGTTTGACAAGTTAAATGACCCATCTCCAATTCAACATTTAGCAACAAATATATACCAATTAAAATTTGGCTGAGCCTTGGGGCCCTTTTTGGATTGAAAGATTTTCAAATAATGTTTAAATGATTTCAATCCAAAGGAAGTTGTCTCATGTTGCTTGTTCGAAAAAGAATACTGAGGATGCCCAATTTGTAAGAAATGGCTTCTAACTATGTCAATTCCATAGGAATGTAACAATGTGTTAGATATCTTGAAAAGATTAATTAGTTGTAGATATATCTTATTGCAAATTCCCATGACCTTTTGTTCCATGGGATTCAATAAGCCATTAGAAACCAAAATCCAGCATTCAAAATTCAACTCGTGATAAGAATATCTGGGCACATGACAAAGAATGATATCAAATCTAATCTATGAATTTCATACTGCAAAAAAAAACTATATGAAACCCGATTAATGAATTCCACACAGCCAAGAATCATAAGTGCAGCAATTACCTCAAAAGATAGCCTTCTTAGTTCATTGATCCACGGCACCTAAACAAGCAGCAGATAGTTAGGATAAAACGGTAGAGTAAAACAGAAGTATTCTCAATGGTAGTGCTCAACTGCTACATTAATTAAATAGAAACGCAACAGGTCATTCCTGAGCAAAACCGTTACTATGAGAAAGACAAGACACTAAGGGGGAAAAAGTATTTCATGTGGATGCAGAAGATATTAACATCTGAATGTTTACCTTCATATATGCACTGTTTAAATTGTTATTTCAATCTTTCTAGAACTTGATATCTACAATTTATTTACTTCAGGACATGAAAATAATTACTTTGTGTGTCTGCATACTGCTGTGCAAAATGGGATGAAGCACAGAAAAGAAATGAAATATATGCATGCTTTCCATAGTGCAATGGTAAACAAAAACTGACATCAATACAAGTTTTCTAATCTCGCATTATCAACAGTTTGGGAAGGTCCAAATTCTTTATTATGTATACATGCAAGTAGTATCAATAACATCAATAAGACTACAAGGACGGCCAAATTTAATACCCGTAACACCATTTGAAACACATTATCTTCATGAAATAGATCTCAATTGACAAAAGAAAGCCTTCAGCATTCCTGTATAGTGATTAGCAGATTTACCTCCGAGAACCACAATGGCACGGTATCTTTTTTTTCCTCCAATGGAAACTTGTAATTATATGTAATTTCCTCACCGCATATATACGCCTCTTTGCATAAATGAAAATCTTCTTCTGGCCATCAACAGTGATCACCTTTGTGTAGCAATTTGGCTGGCATGGAAAAAATATGAAACAACTACTTAGCATTTTACTAGCATCGCAATTGATAATCTTTTCTTGAACACTTACCTCACAAGAATGATTTATGAACCTTGCTAACCCACCACGCTTAGTGGCATCAACCTGCATAAATTAAGATACTTGGACAATGAACACTAGAAAAAAAAATACAAGGAATAAAAAACTGACAGCCTTTTTCTTTTTGGTTGCAGCTTGAGATTAAATAGCACTATAGCAGTACAGATACCATTACCATCCATCCAAAGAAGCAGGCCCTCCATCAAGAAGTGCCCAGAGTTTTTGTTCAAAAATAATAATAGCATGGCCCCCAACCAACTAAAAGACATTTTCTTTATTTTGTACCCCTTGAGATAATACATGAGTATCTTATTCTCGTAATCAGAGAAAAAAAAAAAAAACACCAAAGCAACACTGAATTGAATGAGGAATGATCTGCATCACCCACCACAAAATCATCATCCAAGCGAAAGAGGTAACTGCTTCCAATCCCACTCTTCTCATATTGAGACTCACGAATGTCAGAGACCTACAGGGTACACATCATTCTTTAACACATTGCTCAAAACAAGCATGTCAGTGAAACAACTGTTGATTGAATAATGCATGATTACCGCCGGTGAATGAGCTGACCAACATATTCTATAACAAAGTCTTCTGCTTCGATCAACTCAAGTGCGACCAGACCCCATTCATGGATCTTGCTCCTCTGAAAACGCAAGCGTTTTTTCCTTGCCTACACATCGAGAAAGGAATAATTGAGAATCATCAGAACCTTTTATAAACAGAAATTTCAGAATCAGAATATATAGTTCTGATTTACCTTCATTTGGGTAATTTTCAGCAGGTCAGCACCTTCAGCGGCTGCTAACAGATTTCGCAGTTTAACCCGATTTGTTCTTGCAGATGAAACCATTGCTTGAGAATTTTTCAACACATTATGGTTTGATGAGGCAGAAAGAATAGTCCGAACACGGTACCCTCTCACACGAGCCCTTTCTGATGGAGTAGCATTTCGCGCCCAATTGCGCCAATCCCATCCATTAATGGAAACTCTAGCACAACCATCTGATTCTGGGCATGAGATCATCGGTTTTACCTTCTGACTGGTCTCACTGGAAATGTCCCTGCCCTTTTTTTTTTGACATGTTTTGTGAGCATACTATTATCCGCCACATTATCGCTCACTGTAGGGGTCCTGTTAGCAACCATGTGCTTTTTAGTTGGATGAGATGACCTGGCTCCTGAAAAAAGGAAAGGCATATCACAAATATATACACACCTATGTATCAGAAAAAGAAAGAGATCAAAAAGACATACCTTTTGGCACCTCACTGGACAGGAGTGTCAGATCTTGCTGGATGTTCAAATCATGAGCATCATTAGCCACAGTTTTTGCTCTTTTTTTGAAGGCTTGTCCACAAATGAAACTTTCTTTGATGTCAAAACTTTATTTGATTCCTGAATATTTTTCACTTTCTTTGATGTCAAAATTTTGTTTGATTCCTGAATATTTTTCACATAAATTTTGCGGTCAACAAGCTGACAGAGAGGTTTTGAAAGCTGCTCATCCATTGAGATTTCCACTGGTTTTTTGATGACTTTGCTTGACATGTTTTCTCAAATTTCCTCTTCCTATAGTATGTTTTTTTCTTTGAGTTTTGATGATCCATCTGCGCATTTAGATACAGCATTTCTCCTGATGTACCATGAGCCCAAGCACTTGCTAATTGTATCAGAGAAGACAGATGTCCACTCCCTCACAACATTCTCATGTAATTTTTGCCGGCAGAGAGCAAAGGTTATATATCTAGAAATCAAAGGAATAGAGTTCATTGATTTTGCTGGTTGATATATGTTTTTGTCCATAAGTGGCATAGGGACTAAGCCAGTCTCCATTCCAGGAGGAACTTCATCAAATTTCTCATCCAATTCCGCTGTTTTACATATATCCATATTTTCAAATATCCTCGTGATACGACATGGATAGGTGTGGTTCCACTGCACTCACTTTACAAGGAAATAAAGAAAAATGCAATCAAGCACAACACAGGTAAGAATGGAAGAACATAACAGAAGGATGCTGTTCATTTACCATGAGAAGTGGGCATTTTATCTGTTGCCATTTCAGCAGCTGTTGATGTTTCGACTGAAGTCAGTTCAGTTGGACTGGTTCTTGTAGCTTCAACGGTATTCAACTTTTCATCTACAGCCATTTCAATTGGACTGGTTCTTGTGGTCATAGCCATTTCAACAATATTCAGTTCATCACCTCCAGTCGCCTCAATGGGATTGAGTGTTTCATGCATAGACGTCTCAGCTGACATGGGTGATTCTGGTGCTTGAATAGGGGTACCAATTTGTTCCTGTGATACATATTTACCGAAACAAATTGTGGGAATTCAGGAATATTAGCAGTAATCAGGATAAATTCTTTTTGTTATCAGCTCACCTGATTAATACTGCTTTCGAGTCCAAAGCATAAACAATTTGTTAACTCCTCTGCAATAACCTCCTCAAAATAGTGAAATAAAGATTGCTTTGATGAGATATATAGTTCGCTTGCTAGCATCCTCTGGACTACTGCTAAGGGGCCAGAAAATAAAGTGGTGCTTGATTCAGACTTCCCATCCATAGCACTTCCACTGACTTCTAATAAGTATGGAGAGAGGGAGCTCTCAGGAGATTTCCAACATGGTCCAAATCCAGGTGGAAAGTCCATGTCACATTCAGTAGCATCTAAATCCTGCAAAACCATGAAAGTATCACAACATATCAGCTGTGAAATAATAACCAAAGATATATAAAACACTAAACCACTCTTATCAACAAAGTAACACATTCAGCCCCAGTGAAAACACCTTTGGTGACAATTCATGACTGTCTTGATCTTTTATGTTATCATCAGGGGTGACAGAATTACTTGTAGAGGGCAGATTCAATATACAATTTCTCTGTAACAATACATCACAGCATTCCATGACGCGTTCAGACAGTATTTCGTCCCATACATTCTTCATGGATTCATAATAAATTGTTTGCCAAACTGCTGACAGTATATCAGCAAATTTACCATGCACTTCTGTAAATTGAATTCCCACTGAACAATCCACTGGGGCAGTATTATATGAGTTGCCTTTTTTTTGAACAGTAGATGTTGTGTCAACTTTGACCTTAACTGTGGAATCCTTCTTGTTGCTCACACTGTCAGGCTGCAAACAACGGCACAAATAGGTCAGGTTATTGAAAGGGGAGAAGGAAAAGTAAGACGCAGCTCCCTCCTTAGACAAACCCCTCATAAATAAACATACCTTAGTAACTTGGTTCTTCAGTTTTGCCGCCAGTTCCTTTTCAGTCTTCTTGGAAACAATTAAATCTGGAAGTATAGAGCTGAATATTTCAGCAACTAGAACCCTGCGAGCTGATTTCATAATCCCTGCATGTAGCTGATGGCTGACATCATCAACTATGTCACCCACTAAGCCATTGAATGATGCAGAATCGTTAGCTGTAGTTTCCGAACCCTCTGTGTGTTCCCCACTCCACATACCCATTAGTGATATAAGTGTGAATGGGCCAAATTTCCCATCAACATGGTAAATCTGAAGAAAAAATATCACAATAATTCAGATTGTAAACTATGTTGAGAAATTAAAACTTATTTCATAAGTTGGCACATGAGATAGGAGGAAGTGTGATCTAGGTGCACATAAAGTCTATATAGATTATCTTAAATCAGGAACATACGGCAGGGAAGACTTCCATGAATTTCAACAGAATCTTGTCTTGGTTTTTTTTTTCATCGATCATGTAAATCTTATTCAACCTGGCTGGGTTACCAGATTGTCTGTACTTGCCAAGAATGGAAGTGATAATATTGTACTATGGAATGCTAATCTAGCATAAAGTGCCAAGGGCACTCATGGCAACAAATGAACCAATTTTTTACAACTTTTTTTCAACAAAAGAGAGAGACTCGTCCAACTATTACACATTAGGATATCCAACAGCATAATATTCTTCAGCCATTGACAGATGTAACCAAATCAGGAAAGTGATTCACTCAGAAAGGAAGTGCTGCATTACACAGAAGCAATCAAGAATGTCATAATTTACACATATACACACTTTTTTTTGCTTGCACAAAGAATTATTGAGATCCAGAAGGTGATTCTCGTATATGATTTCCATACCATTGAAAGATCTTGGATATAGCTATTGTGATGCCAATAGGAAAGTTCAGCGAGAGAATGTGGCCCTTGTCGGCAACCTTCTGAATCCTCAAACATCCAGCATGATTCTTCGCTTGAAAGAGACTAGCAGGGAGGAAGAAGGAACCAAAGCAGTTAGGAAGGAAGGCAGGCAGGATAAGGATAACACGAACAATATAGACAGAAGAGCAAGCCATACATCTGGAAAAATCATTTTAGAATGGGAAGCCACTTTCTCTGTCTCTGTCAATGCATTTGGGGTAGAAGCCATGACACCGACATTCCATTGTGAAAGGAATTGTTTCAGAAAGATCAACTGCACAGGATTGGCTGTTTTCCCACCAAAAACAGAATAGATAGCAAGGCTTTGAGGCAAGAAACCAGTGGATAGCCCCTCATACAGTTGTTCCGTGGGTAAGGTCCGCACAACTGCCCGCTCCTCTCATATACATGCAACCTTCAAACTGTTGATGTTGCAAGTATCTGCCCTGTGTCCCATTTTGACTAGACGAACAGCCCATCTCAGATTGTGGATAAACTACACCATTGTTACCAGTGAAACAGGCATATTCCTGCATTGCAGGAAACACACCAGTGTTCTGTGCTTGGTCACCACTACCGAAGCCACGTGATGCCGTTCAGAGCACCTGATAAATCATGCAAGAAAGCATTAAAGCTCTAGCTTTTTACTAGAAATACAAGGAAAGATAAAAGGTTGAAGAGATGGGATTGTAGCGAAGCTTTGTACCGGTCAAGCAACTCCCCAAGTGAATAATCACATATTGGCACGCAACTGCCATGAGGTTCACTACCCGACAACTCGGCTGCCAACAACTTTACGCGCTTCCTTCTAGTGACAGCGTAAGAGCAGCCAATGCTTGACACCATTGGTTCAGCATGCATGCGGCCCTGATCATGATCACAAAAATAATGGCACACGCGCAAGTGTTAGAGATATATATAAACCGAATCATTCAGCTTAAGGCTGTGTTAGTTCCAAACTTTGAAACTCCAAACTATATCACATCAAATCTTTTGCCTCATGCATGGAAAGATCAAATGTAGGTAAAAACGAAATAACTAATTACACAGCTTTGGATGTACTTTTCGAGACGAATCTTTTGAGCCTAGTTAGCTCATGGTAGGACAACTAAAGGTGGAAGGCTAACTTAAATTGGACATCCATGGATTTTAGCAAATGAATTAGAATTCAAATTTTTGTGGGAAACCATCTCTTCCTAGTTCATATTTTTAAACTAGAGGGTACCCATTGGACATCCATGGACATCCAACTTCCACCTATGGACAACAATTACCACAAACAAACGAAAGACAACTAAACACAAAGAAGGAAAATCATGGTAGCCTTGTGCATTGATGTCTGGTCTGCTGTTATATGCATTAGCGCGCCTCGATGTATGACCATGGGCGGATCCCAGGAATACCCAATTATTTTGAGAAAAAAAATGAGTATATGTTTGATATGTGTATGATGGGATCCCATGTATGATATATCAAGTCGTCGCCTAGGCGTCCCCATCGCCACGACCAAAATCCAGCAAAGCAAAAAGAGGAGGCGAGGGAGAAGAAAGAGGAAGAGCAGAGGAGGACCAGCAGGGTTTGGGGACCATCGGCTCCCATGGCCATGGCAGCTTCCTCACCGGCCAACTGCAGAATTAGTGATGTGAGAGGGCAGCAGCCCAGGCCACAACAGCTCTCGATCTGCAGAGAGATCTGCAAGGGGGCCGCATGGGAGAAGGGGAGGGGAAGCGACAGGGAGGACCGGAGGAGAGGTGCCGGCTGCAGATGTCAACGGAGGGAGCAGAGAGAGGCGGCACCTGACTGAAGCAGCAGCACCAGCATCCGCGGCGTCGTTGTTGCCTCGTCGGACAGCGAGAGGGGAAGGGTTAGGGAAGGTTAGCTTGGCTGCTCGGTGGTACGGGCTTTCTTAGGTTTTTTTTTTTTTTTTTCTCTTGTTCTTTTCATTTTTTTACTTTCTTGGCACTCCAGCACTCAAGTTCTTCGTACTTTTTAGGTATCACCCATTCGATTCAAAAGGTAGCTCATCATGTCTTGTCGTACCGTCTTAATAAACATGTAATTTATATTATGTCTAAAGTATCATTTTTACTTTTTATCCAAAAGATTATAAATTTCACTCAAACAAAAAAAAAATGGGAACATAATTGTCCATTGTCCACTTCGAACTCTCCAATTTTATTGCTATCATACCGCATCGAAAAAATTCAATAATAATTTATCAAGGTTATTTCTTGTGTGCCCCATTTCTCGATCTCATGATCTTAAGATTTAAGGTGGGCCCTAACGAAAGTCTCATATTAACGTCTCTTGACGAAGGTTGATTGGAGAAAGTCTTTTGACGATGGCTAACTTCGAGGAGGTAAGAGCCTCCAAGTAAGGTCATTTCTATTCAATGGAAACGATGGGCCGAAGGCAAAGGCGAATCACGAAGCACATGGCAAAGATGCCATCCTCATTGCCATCGATCTCGCTATGGAGCGAGGAGTTGACCATCCACAGTGTGCCTATGCTCGCTGTCACCGGCCTCCACATGTCAATGCAATGTTTGATATAGTGTGTGTCTGTTTACATAGTATCTGAGTCAGGACAAATGCCCCACCACTCATCTGAACTGCTGCAGGTGGTGCCCTCTACTGCTATTGGAGCAGGTCTTTGCAGAAATGTTGCTGCTCCCAAATTTTATAAAATATAAGAGCAAAGGAGTACAAGAACCAGGTCTTAGAGATACTTTACAGGGGAGGGGAGGGGAGACACTAAATATTTACAGCAAATCTAGAAGGGAGAAGAGAGGAGAAATTACAGGGAGTCAAGCCAACAACACGCAATACTTCTATTGACTGTATTTAAACGATGACTCTGAAGGCCGGCCTCATCCTTGAAATTTTTCAGCAAACTTGAAATTTTTCAGCCACCTAGCAAAGGTTGCTGGGATGCTATCAAAAACCATTCTATTCCTTATTTTCCATAATTCCCAAGCAACCACGAGAAAGATCTCCATGAAGAACAGAATGGGAGTTTGTTGCTTGGTATGAATTATTCTTTGCTCAGTGCCTCTCAACACGCTCAGTCTGTCCAGTCCTTTATCAATTCCAACCATCTTCTTTGAAAACATAATTATACATAATTCACAAATGGCAGTATTATGAGGAATTTGGGTATGGTCTGGAGGCACAAAATTTCTTACTCATCAGGTTTGCCTACATCCCCGATTTCAAGAAAATGAATTCCATGCCTCTAGTTCTCATAGCAAATATTGTGCCGCTAGATGGTACTGTAATTAACGATGAAAGAGGGTCGGAAACAGTTTGTAACGATATCTATACGGAAATGATTGACAGTTAGTCAGAATTTTTCCTGATTTCACAATTTTAACTATTCAATGGCGACTAAAATACTGGTACTGAAAGAAAATAGAAAATCCAAGTTTATCCACAGTAACAATCAGAAACAGTATCACCTTTATGAGAACAATATGGAAACAAGCCCACTAAACAAGATTTCCAGTGCTGGTTTTCATCCCTAACTATAATACCTAACAAACGGTATTAAACTTGTGCCATAACATATATGGACCCTGTCACAGAAGCCGGACAGCAAAATAATGACTTCTGCTGCCGTCCCATGACAAGTGCCCCCAATCAGTATCCCAGTTCGAGTCTGACGAGTCGCTTCACAAAGTAGCATAGCAGGAAAATAAGTTAAGAACTGAACAGAAGAGAATGACTATAACTAGCAACTAAGGAACCACCCCCATCCAATGAATGTGAAGGAAGTCCATAACTTCTTGGGTCATTATGATTTTTCTTTTTTCACTAGAATACTTGAGAAGTCATTATCCAACTGAAAATTTAACCTTCATGAAGGGATTTCTTCTCTTCTTATGTAGTGACAGGATGAATGAACATGATGGAAAGTGGAAGCTGCTTCAAGTTAAATGTAGGGGCCAGCATCACAGTGCCAGTCCTAACTCCTGAACAATGGCGAAGACCACTTTCTCTCGCAATGTCCTTATCCTCAGGCAGTCCAATTTTGGAAGCAGCTCAGTGCAAGCATCTCCTTGGAATCTACCGGCTAATGGATCTATAGATGGCATCTGTAAACATGACAGCAAAATCTTCATCTCATTTTCCCTGGTTTCCTTCTGCAAAATGAAACTGTAGTGCCCCTTCGACATCAATGGTAGTATTCAGCAGGCATGAGCCCTCCATGCCTCAGGATAAGTTTTGTATGCCAATAATTGAGCATGTAGTCAATGCAGGGTGCAGACTAAAATGTAAATGTGAATAAATACAGCAAATCACATGCAACTTGTATGTTTGAACAAGTTGGACATGTCTTGGCATTGTAATTCCAATTTTCAACCTATCAATAATGTGAAAAACAACTAGGCCTAACATACAGTAGCACCAATTTCCTGTGCAGCAAAATATCTCTATGAACTTTTAGAAATTCTTCAGGAATAACAATAAGCGCCCTCCTATCTTGTTTCATTTCTTCTATGAATTTCCCTTAAGGGCTAACCTTAAACTTGTCACTTTTTGGGAAGCTTGAGAGACACTGGACCACCCTTAGAGCTAACTGACGCCTTGGCAAGCTCTCTGCCTTCAAGCCAAGCCGTTATCATTTCTTCAGTCTTTTTCTCTGGCAAAAGCCCTTACTTTTCATCTCTTCATAATACTTTGCTGCCTCCTCTAGTCTTCCGTTTAGGAATAAACCATGTATCAATACAATGTACGCGCTCCGTCAGGACTCAGCCCATTTGCAGGCATTGCATTCCACAGCTTCTCCACACTCTCATGCTGTCTCCACCGGCAGAATTTTCTGATCAGCATAATGTAAGTGTCCATCTCTGGCTCACACTGCAATTGTTTCATCTTATCCAAGAGATCAAACACTTCAGTGGAGTTCCTAGCCACATTAAGCAACGCATGAAAGGTCCTTACTGAAGGAGACAGACCCCTTTTTAACATAGCATCAAACATTTCCATTGCCTCCTGAACCTGACGAGCCTTACAGAGAGGGCCAATGAGAGAGTTAAAAGTGGCCGTGTCTGGGGCAACCTGCTTCTTCTCCATAGTCCTGACAAGCATCTTTGCCTCCTTCACACACCGTCCCTTGGCTAGCGCAAACACAATAGCATTGTACACTTTCCGATCTGGAGCAATGCCAGCCTCATTCATGCGGTTAAAGAGTTTCATGACTGAGTCGAGGCTCCCGGCTTTTGAGAAGCAAGAGATCATGCTCCCATAGGACACAACATCCCTGTCAATGCCCCTTCTCTCCATGGAGCTCCAAAATCTCCTTGCCTCGCGCAAGCTGCAGACGATGTTACACCACCCGTTGAGGACGATGTTGAAGCTCTTGGTCTCGAAGGGGAACTCCTTCTCGCAGGATATCAGCAAATGCTCCGCGTCCTGCACGTTCTTGTACCGGCAAAGCGCGCTGAGAAGGCCATGGAACTCGGCGACGCCAGTGTCGAATCCGAAGCTCGGGAGCGCTCGGAAGGCGGCGACGGCGCCCGCGACATCCCTCGCGGCGCAGTGGCGTCGGATGAGGAGGAATACCGTGGCCGGAGACGCCGTCGAGGCGCGGCGCATTTCGTCGATCAGGGCGCGCGCGGCATCGAAGCGGCGGTGCTTGGCGAGGATGGCGAGCATGGAGTGGCACGCGCGCCGCCCCGGCGCGTACCCCCCGGCTGCGCCTTGGCCCACCGGAACGCGGCGTGAGCGGCGGCACAGCTGTTGCGGAGGCGCGACAGCGCGGCCACCACGAGCGGCTCGGACGCCACCACGGCGCCGCACCCGTCGAGCGCCCGCGCGGCGTCCGCGGCGTTGGCGCCGGTGGCCTCGGCAGCTGCCACGATGGCGTCCACCCCTCGGGCGACATCGGGCGGGAGCTGCTTGTGGTAGTGGTCCGGGAAGGAGAAAGGATCATCTTCGCCGCCGCTGATGCCACCGTCCGCGACGGGGCCCCGGAAGAAGTGGCTAGGCGCGGTCCACCGACGCGGAGGAGGAGGGGCTTAGCTGTTTGGGGAAGCCGTAGGAGGCGGAGGACAGTGGGATCGCTCTCCCGAGGACTCTGCGCAACATCGAGGAGGAACAAGTGATCAACTGGCCGCCGCTCTCTCTGTTCGCTGTGTCAGCGTTATATTTGTCATGGAACGCCGCTTGTCGAAGCCCCAAAAAGGCCGAGACTAAAATTTCTCCGAGCCTCGAGGCCCTCAGCTCCGGCACCCGCAACAGCGAGGTCATCCACGCCGGCATCTACTACCATCGGCGACGCCTCTCAAGGTGCGCGCGCCCTTTGCTGGGTCACCGAATTCACCATGCTTGCAGTGCGCAGTGATCCTGATTTAAACTGATTTTGTAACACTTGATTGATGCTTGCTTAGAGGAAGGTTTGGGGACTACCACCTACCTCCATGACATGGCTCTCCCCCTCCCACCTCTTGCGGCAACGAAGCCTGCCATTCCGTCCCGCCACTAGCCCTCGGCTCCGCGACCTAATTGCTCTCGTCCTGAGGCACCAGGAAAGGAGGCGCCTGCTCCTCCAAATCCACGCCCAGTTTATTGCCCACCAGCTGTTCGACCAAAGTCCCGCGCCGTGGCGCGCCTTCCTCAAAGCCTACTCCCACGGTCCTTTCCCCCTGGAAGCTCTGCACCTCTTCAGGCACGCGCGCCAGCACCTGGCTGATGACACATTTGCCTTCACGTTCGTGCTCAAGGCTTGTGCGGGTCTGGGGTGCCCTCGAGCCGGTGCGCAGCTCCATGCGCTCATGGTCCAGAAGGGGTTTGAGTTCCATGCCCACGTGCACACCGCCCTTGTCAGTATGTATGTCGTGTCCGGGTGCTTGGTGGAAGCACGGAGGGCGTTCGATGAAATGCCGGTGAAGAACGTAGTTTCGTGGAATGTGATGATCACTGGCTTTGCTGGATGGGGTGAGGTTGAGTATGCAAGGCTTCTGTTTGATCAGATGCCCTGCAGGAATGTTGTCTCATGGACCGGGCTCATTGATGGATATACACGTGCTTGTCTTTATGCAGAGGCTGTTGCTCTTTTCCGCCACATGATGGCAGGAGGCATTAGCCCAAGTGAGATAACTGTTTTAGCAGTTGTTCCTGCAGTATCTAATCTTGGAGGGATCCTTATGGGTGAGATGCTCCATGGCTATTGTCAGAAGAAGGGTATCGTGTCAGATGCCCGGTTGGGAATTCACTCATAGACTTGTATGCTAAGATTGGCTCTGTGCAAAACTCGCTAAAGGTGTTTGATGAAATGCTGGATAGAAGAAACTTGGTGTCATGGACATCAATAATTTCTGGTTTTGCAATGCATGGGCTGTCAGTCGAGGCACTTGAGCTGTTTGCAAAGATGCGAAGAGCAGGGATTAGGCCCAACAGAATCACCTTCTTGAGTGTCATCAATGCCTGCAGTCATGGGGGGCTGGTAGAGCAAGGGTTAGCGTTTTTCAAAAGCATGGTTTATGAGTACAATATAGATCCAGAGATCAAGCATTTTGGGTGCATCATAGACATGCTAGGTAGGGCTGGACGTTTGTGTGAGGCTGAACAAATAATAGAAGGGTTGCCTATGGAGGTTAATGCAATTGTATGGAGGATACTGTTGGGTTGTTGCAGTAAGTATGGAGAAGTTGAGATGGGGAAGAGGGCAATAAAGATGATATCAGACTTAGGAAGAGAATCAGGAGGTGATTTTGCGGTGTTGTCCAACGTACTTAATGAGCTTGGTAGGTTCAATGATGCTGAACAAGCACGAGAGTTACTGGATGAGAGGAAAATTGTTAAGGTTCCTGGGCTTGCTTTGGTTGGTGAGATTCAATAGTCATCAAAATTGTTCAGTCTGATGAGAGGAGCTCTCTAAAATTTCGTTGCAACCTTACCACGTTAATTATCTCCCGGTAGCATACCAACTTCATTAAATCTCCCAGCCTAATGGTGGGTTGCACTTTTTTACCTTTTGATCTTCCATGTAAAAAGACAAAATTGAAAATAGATTGTTTAAATCTCGCTTTGTTTTCTTTTTATTTACTGATCAAAGGCATGATGTATTTGTTCACTTTTTTCTATCTTCAATTTTTAAAATGACTTTTTTCCCAGTAGAACTGTTTTTTTTTTTAACCTTTTACCTATTTTTACGATTCCTTGCAGTTGCAGGAAGCAGGTGAAGGGAACCTCATGTCCAGTTCTTGCTCCTTTTTAACTAGTAACTAGATCAAATGTAATGATGGAAGCTGTAAAGAAGCTCCATGCTCATCTCATTGTTTCTGGCCTGCACAACTGTCAATATGCAATGTCCAAGGTTATCAGATCTTATGCTCTTCAACAAACAGATTTGGTTTTTGCTCATAAAGTATTTGAGCAGATCGAATCACCAACAACTTTTCTTTGGAATACTCTACTCAGGGGGCTTGCTCAGAGTGATGCACCAAAAGATGCAATTGTTTTTTACAAGAAAGCTCAGGAAAAGGGTATGAAGCCAGACAACCTGACATTTCCTTTCGTGTTGAAGGCTTGTGCAAAAGCTTATGCTCACAAGGAAGGTGAACAGATGCACAGCCATGTTATAAAACTTGGATTTCTTCTGGACATTTTTGTTTCCAATTCTCTGATTCATCTGTATATGCTGCTTGCGGTGATCTGGTTTGTGCAAGATCTGTCTTTGATGAGATGCTAGTTAAGGATGTCGTGTCCTGGAATTCCTTGATCGGCGGATACAGCCAGCGCAATAGATTTAAAGAGGTATTGGCACTATTCAAGCTAATGCAGGCTGAAGAAGTGCAAGCTGATAAGGTTACAATGGTCAAGGTGATTTCAGCTTGCACTCATCTAGGAGACTGGAGCATGGCAGATTGTATGGTTAGGTACATCAAGCATAATCATATTGAGGTGGATGTGTACTTGGGAAATACTTTGATTGATTATTACTGTAGAATTGGGCAGCTGCAATCAGCTGAAAAGGTGTTTTCTCAGATGAAGGATAAGAACACCGTGACACTGAATGCAATGATCACCGCATATGCAAAGGGTGGGAATTTTGTTTCAGCGAAGAAAATATTCGATCAAATTCCTAACAAAGATTTGATTTCGTGGAGTTCTATGATATGTGCATACTCAGGCTAGTCGCTTCTCTGATTCTCTGGAGCTCTTCAGGCAGATGCTGAGAGCCAAGGTGAAACCAGATGCTGTCGTGATTGCCAGTGTACTTTCTGCTTGTGCACACTTGGGTGCACTTGATCTTGGTAAGTGGATTCATGACTATGTGAGGAGGAACAATATCAAAGCTGATACCATTATGGAGAACTCTCTGATTGACATGTTTGCAAAGTGCGGGTGCATGCAGGAGGCACTACAAGTGTTCACAGAGATGGAGGAGAAGGATACCTTGTCATGGAACTCAATCATACTAGGGCTAGCAAACAATGGGTTTGAGGATGAGGCACTGAACATTTTTTACAGAATGCTCACTGAAGGTGCCAGACCAAATGAGGTTACTTTCCTTGGTGTGCTGATCGCTTGTGCTAACAGGCAACTAGTTCAGGAAGGGCTTAACCACTTTGAAAGGATGAAATCAGTTCACAAGTTGGAACCACAGATGAAGCATTATGGATGCGTTGTCGATATTCTCAGCCGTGCTGGTCAGCTGGAGAAAGCGCTGAGCTTCATCAGTGAGATGCCCCTGGATCCTGACCCTGTGGTTTGGAGGATACTGCTAGGGGCGTGCAAGACACATGGTAACATGGCTGTTGCCGAGGTGGTCACCAAGAAGCTCAGTGAACTAGACCCTGGAAACAGCGCGGACTACATGTTGCTGAGCAATATTTATGCGAGTGCTGATCGATGGAGCGACGCCATGAACGTCAGGCGAAGGATGGCTGATACTGCAGTGAGGAAGTCGCCCGCTTGTAGTGTTGTTGATTCAGATAGCTCGACGAATAGTTAGGAATCCACCGTATTGTCTTGCTTATCAGGCCCCCCCAATTTTGTAAGTGTTGCAGCACTGTCTGATAATCTCGTGAGCTGCAACCATTGTCCCAATTAGGGTACAGGACTACAGGGTGTATATTAGTCTCATGTATACAACTTACACCGGCAACCTTTATAATGAGTTGTCTTTTAAATCGTCTCGTAATAGTTCAATTTTTTTTTTTGAAATTTGTGCATGCAAGGAAAGTTTGTGAATTGCGTTGAAACAAATGAACGTGTAATCTTTTACTCATATTTTAGATCTGTCCATGACGGTGTTTTTGACCAATGCAGAATCATACAACTTGCTTCGCTCAATTTATATACCAGTTTAATAGTAAACTAAGGTCTTGTTTGGCATGACTTGGACTAAACTAATAACGGGCAACACAAGGAAATCCATGTTTCTGTGGCTTCGACTTCTAGGGGGAAATGGCTTCGGCTTCATCGGTTTTGGGTCGGTTTTAGCTTTGCAAGCTGTTTTCAGGTGTACACGTTTGGTTGAGATTTTGATTAAACCAAAACCTTGCTAAAGAAGATCTAAAAAACAGATATATTTTGCATCATCAAAACCAATTAGTAAATATAGTATAGTATCTGGATTTATGAACAAACTACACATATGACATATATCCTCAGACAAGCTAAGACTTCGATAATGCCACACGCTGATGCACGGGTTGCATGTAATAAGCTTTTTAGTACAACACAAATGTGTATAGTGTACATGTTGCAAACACGATCCAGAAAACCCCAGATCATAGCGAACACAATTTTACCATACAAAAAACCTTTCCTGGGGCATTATTTTCCATGATCTCTGTTTCTGATTGCTCGCTTATCATGACAATCTGGTATCGAGCTATACCTTGGTGTAAAAATGGTGCATCGTATCGCAGTTAAGAATGTGGTATGCAGGCAATCATACTTTTGCTTTCAGCTGGCATCTTTGTCCATTTCAGAACTGACGATTGGCAGGTTCCTTCTGTATTGTGGGGATGTTAATCTCCTTTCCAATGGTGTCTTCCTCTTGCTCACAACAAATCGGTTCACCCCCTTTCTCATTGGCATTATCTCAGGGAAGTCCTCGTCGGGAATGTTCGCTAGCTCAGAGATATCCTTTATCTGAGCTGCCCTCCTAAACCATCTCTCAGCCTTAGCTTCCTCAGACATGTCTAGAGGATCAGGATCCTTTACAGCAGATCCTTCCAGGCTCTTTCCAGTATGACCTCTGTTTGAGTTTCCTCCATAACCTGAACTGTGAACCGCATGATTAGCATTCATGGAACTACTGCTGCTATTGACATTGTTATTATCAGCAAATGAGCCACTCTGCTTATTGTTGTTCCTGCTGCTGTCGTTCCATGTACCATTGTAGTAATAACCATGACTGTGGTTGTAGCTGCTATTGCTGTTCCTAGTACTGCTATTATAGGAATTGTTACCACTCCAAGCATTATTGTTGTTATAACTGCTGTTGTCACCCCAAGCATTGTTGCTGTTATTGTTATCACTGCTCCAATTACTGTTGTTGCTATAACCTGAGCTATAAGGTTGCTGCTCAAAGTTTGTTCCAAGGTAAGTAGATTCACCTCTGCCACCATTATAGTTACCCTGGGAGTTGCCTGTGGTGCCCGTGGTCTGAGTGCCAGTATATGCAGTACCACTAGGCCTAGATTGCACCCCATGAGATTGTGATTGATGCTGATAGTAACTTCTGTCCCAGTTCTCATTATTCAGGTTACCTTTTGCATGACTGCCTTCTGACATAGCTCCTGTGTCTGTAGTACTCTCTGTTGGTGTATCTTTTTGGCAAAATAGCCAGGAGGAAATGGGACAAACGGGACAAAATCAGAATTGTCTGCCTGCTCAAGAATACTTCGCCTTTTGTACTGTTGTGATGTCAATGAGCGATCTTTTTTCTTACTAACAACAAATCGGTTTTCACCTTTCCTTATTGGCATAATCTCAGGAAAATTTTCATCAGAAATTGCACTTTGGGAATCCTTTGCATTGTCAAGTCCTGCTACTTTCTCGGACCATTTCTCAGTGGTATCTAATGATTCCATGCTTTGCCTCTCAGGTAAAGGCACTGTGTTATTTGCCATGGAACTGTCATCTTCTGCATTGATTTTTTTTTCATTCTCATTGCTCTGTCCATTATTACTCTGTGGTTTAGCAAAGAGATCTGCAGACAGGGGCACAAACGGTACAGGATCAATGCCACCGAGGTGGTCTGTTGATTTCGTCAGAGCTTCAGTGGGTGTGTCACTAGTAACAGATTGATTGTTTGGGGCTGCAGTAGGAGTAGAACGCCCAAGTATCCTGTCCAGAGTTTGACTTATCTTTGGGTCGGACGATGCAGGGCTATTGTTACTGCTGTACTGTGCATTTGCAAGCCTTCTCTCCAGTGGTGGTTTTTTGCGCGTGCTAACCACAAACTTATTCACCCCTTTGCGCATAGGCATAATCTCAGGAAAGTCCTCATCTTCTGCTAGACTAGTTAAGTCAGCTGAATCATGAAGTTGAGATACTTTGCTCAACCATCTTTCTGCCTTTTCATCATTTTCAGCAAGTTTTCTCTCAATTTCAGATTTGCCAACACTCTTTACACTAAGAAGCTGTGCCACACCACCTAAACCAGCACCAACAGATGCAGGATTCGATGGGATTGTTGCTGGCCTCTTGCAATCACATTTTAAGCATGACATATTCCTCCCATAGTTATAGAAATCACACCTAAGCGAAAGGGCAAAACAAAGTCAGCTATGCCAGAGTTATATAAGCTTAATACAAATAACTTGGCAATTAGCATGTCAGATCTTACTGAGGGCATTCCCACTCTCCACCAGTCAGCATCTTCTTTGGCGCTGCTCATTGCACTCGAGACACCTAACATTTCTTGCAAAGTTCATGAAGCTACATCTGCAAGTTGCAATGTAATTCACATAAAAAGAATGAGTAGCAGATGAAAGAACACACGGAGCATTATAGAAAAACAGGTAGAAAATTACAAGTTAATGTGACAATAGTATCAGGTTGCAAAAATAGGAAACATCTGGGTACAGTTTTTTTTGCATCATATCAAGTAGCAAAATGAATAATAGGGTAGGTTCATACTTTAATGCAAGGAATTGAGTGGAGCACAAATGTTAAAGAAAAAAAAGTTAGAAGTGGCATACCTTGTGCAAATCCAGTCACCTCGCTTCATTTCGATATTTTGCCCTGGAGGCCTGGAAAATCGTTCGTGCTGACTCGAGAAACTCTGGTTGGGAGTTGATTCCGCGAAAGTGGAAGACTGGGGAAGACCACTAAAACTCACTAACTCAGCCATGATATTTCTCACAGCGAATCAGTAAGTTCCTTGTCTTCTGAGTAGCTGTCAGAAGAACCGTATGTGTAACTTAGCAGATATCGAACAATATCAACAGTTTCAGCTCTCTCGAAAACAATGACCTGGCAAAATTTTCACATGTTTAGTTTGTTGAGCTGAGCAAGGTCATATTCCAGTAGACAAACATGCAGATGACTGAACTAGTAATATTTGCTAGCCCAAACTAATAATGATGCAATGTGACCAATTAACGGAAGCCCAAATGACATACATCGGTTTCTTCCCCAGCAAGGTAGCGCCGAAGCCGCTGTGCTGATGCCTCCCCGTCCCTGAACAGAGACGGCACCACATTGGCCACCAGGACCTCCACATCCTTCCTTGGAAGCGAACTGTACACACACACGAATTAGTCAGCCAGACAGCAACTAAGAGACCTTCATCCCCATCAAAGCCGAGTCAGGTAGGAGACCAGCCAAGCGATTCACTTCACCTGAGGAGGCCAGGCCGGTCGCGCGCGAAGGCGAGGCAGGTGGAGACAGCGGCCTGCGCGCCGTCCGACAGGCCGCATCCTGACGCGAGGGCGAGCTCGTCAGCAGGACAGGGCGCGCCGGAGCCGTACCCGGCGGCGGCAAGTCGGTCGACGAGGCGGGACCACTCGGGAAGAGGAGCTCGGGCCTGTGGCGCCGGGGAGGCCGAGGTAGAGCCATGCGGAAGGGAAGAGGATGCGGCGGCAGCGGACGAGGTGGATAGGGTGCGGGGCGGCGAGGGCGAGGAGAGCAGGAGCAGGCGCCGTGAGGCCGCCGCGGGCGGGGAGAGGGGAGAGCGCCGCGGCGGCGGCAGTAGTGGTGGTGGTGGGTCGGAGGCGGAGCGGGGAGAGGTGAGGAGGAGCGAGGAGAACAGCTTGGAGGCGCCGCCCATGGCGCCGGACCAGCAGCAGAAAGAGGGTTATGCGCCGCCTCCGTTCCCGGCTTCAGGATGGGGTGCGGTGCAGTGCGGCTGGCGGGCGGCGGCCGGGTTTAGCCGAACGAACGGCACGGTGCGGGTGCGGGTGCGGGTGCGGCGGACGGCGGACGGAGCTCGGAGAGATAATATCTCGGTGTGATCGGACGGCTAGTATTCTGTTTCTGTGGTCGCCGGTAAGTGGATGATGGCTCGTGCTGATCGTTGGGCCTGTGGGCTGCAGTTCGGGCTAGTCCTTGGGCCTGTGGGCAGATCACTGTTTATAGGATTGCTGCCCATCTAGCTCATGCTTAGTGGGCTGTATCATATCAAAGTGGCTGTTTGGATTCCTAGCATGCTAAAACTCTCTTATTGCTTCCTCTAAAAAAAACTCTCTTATTGTTAGCTGCAACCACCTTCAGTTGGCTAATTAGCAGGTGGGCTGTTTAGATCTAGACAGGTGGCTAATTTTGAGTTGCTAGCTACTGTATTAGTAATTAGTGATGTGGACTGAACAGGTCGGAGCCACTCAAAAGTAAACAGCGAGTGCAAATAATAAAACAGAAAAAGTATTATCACAAAAATAATAAAAGATTAAAACTAAAAAAAATGACCCGCAAATAACCTCGTGGTACAATGGTTAGCACATGGAATATGGATGGGGGATCCAAAGCTGATCCGTAGGTGGTTAGTGGGTAGGTTAAAAGATTTTTCAGCATGGCAAGCGACGTGCACACCTGATTGACCCTTTGTGGAAATGAAGCGAGCGAGGTCAGCGACAAATTAAAAGCACTGCGTTCTGATTTCCGATAGCTTTTGGCGCGGAGGTCTGCTCAGCTCGCCAAAGATCCGAAGATGACCAATCGTCTCCTCCACCACGACGAGTCCACACGATCCCGACCAAGAAGAGAAGAGAATGTGCGGTGTCGTCCACGTACGTACTCCGTGCTCGTCGGCCACCAGCCCACCACCGCGCCGCGCTAGCTGCCCGTACCGTGCGTACGCCCATCCAGGTGAGCGGAATCCGGCCGATGTGATGTGAATCCATGAAAGGGGCTGCTCTCTCGTCGAATAACGGCCCACCCAAAAAGATTGAACGTGTCGGCTGTCACGGGTGTTAATGAACTGCAGCCGCCTCGTTGAGCTGCGTGCCTTGCAGAGGAAAAGCATATTGCTAATCCTTCCCGGCCAAGATGTGGATCGGGGAGCTAGGTTAGGTACATGCATGCACTGCCCGTGTAGTGCAGGAAAAAAAAAAAAGAACGCGCGCGGAACGTGGGATGATCCCGCAGTGGATTACACACCATCGTCATCTTCTTCCGTGTGCACGATCGCCTTTTTCGTTTCGCCGTCGTCAGAGCGCCACCAGGGATTGGGTCGGAGGGCGAGGAATCCTGCCGTCCGTGTGCTCGTACTTGCTTTGCAAATTGGGACATGTACACGTTGATCAGTGCTGTACAGTAGAGTGCGCATTTTATGGAGTGGGCGTGAACCGAAATACCTAACCGAGCCAACTGCTGCGTCACAGTTGGTTCGCAATGCACAACAACCGGCCGGTACGTGCGTGTATGCCCCGTCCAGTCCAGCTGCTCACTCTTGCAACAAGAAGCGCGCATATATCTGACAGCTCAGAGCTGCTTCATGCACGTACGAATACGAGATCAATACTACTACAGTCTAACAATACAATGTACAATACAAATCACCAAGCTCTTGGACGGACACGGACGTGTGTCGTTGACCAGCAGCGAGAGATCGATCGGTGGGCGCCTGGGCGGGTGCGGATGTTAGGTGGGGTTCGCACTTCCCACGGACCTGTGGACACATGCCAGCTGCGCCCACCACCACACACCAGGCCTACGCATGCGACACCGCACCACGGGCCAGCCCTGCTGTGTCTACAGCATCATCGAGCGATCACAGGGAAGGGAAATGAAATCAAGACAAGAGGAGACCCCCAAACCAAAAAGATTAGACATAAAGACACAGGTCGCGGAAACGACACATGCTCCATCATCGGTCGGTCCTCCTCCTCTCGATCGCTCTGAAATGAATAAAGCAAAGAAAGCTGTGCAAGTTGACTTTGAGACCTGTACACACACATAAACAAGCAGCTGGGGGAAAAAGAGAGGGTGACCTGTACATCTTGTGCTGTGTATAAAATCCCACCACCACCCATGGCCATTGGCCACCATCCACTGCATGCCTATCAGCAGATTGGCGCGAGAGACAGCAGCAGCCACAGTCAGAGTTGGTTCATTTCATTTCATTTGTGTGGTACCCGAGGTCCCACTCATCAAACTCTTTCCTCTGAACTGAAAGATCTAGAGAGTCACTCAATCAATAGAGCAGTTTCTTCTAGCTACCTCGTTTGTGTGGTTTTTGTGGAGGTGATGGAGTTCACCTCTAAGAAGAAGGCTTTGCTTGTGCTCAGCTTCATCCTCCTCTCGTGCCTCCTCCTTCTTCCCCGGGCTTCCTCTGCAGCGCCTCTGTCCAGTAAGCAGCAGATACCGTACCAGTCATCGTCCATGCTTCTTTCACTTCATTTCTTCTTCGTTGGCTATCTATTTCATGCTTCCTAGCTTACTAGCTGCTGCCCTGTTTTTGTTTTGCATCGCAGGAAGCTTGTCGCTGATGAGGAACGACAGCCAGCAGCCCTCGGACCCTGCAGCTCTGGAGGTGCCTGCCCAGCAGGTCGGTCGCGATCTCTCGTTTTGCAGCTTAGTTGTAGATCTCATCACGTATCACAACTGCATGCCTGTGAAAGCTTGTGTAAGCTCTGGAGATGGAACCCAGCCGGCCGCTTAATTTGTCTCTACCCGATCGACCACCCAATGTGCCATGGCACGTGAGCAAGCTACATAGTACCTCCCACCCCTGCCGGCACTCGCACGAAACAGACCATTTGGTTTAATATATGTGCGCACTCACAGTCAGAGCTCAGTGCTCTCCTGTAGCTGTAGCTGCCCTCCAGTTCATAAAACACCACTCGTCACAGACTGCTAGGGCCAGCTCTATCGATCTGCATGCATACGCGCACAAGTGACTTGAGTGAGTCACCCAACGACATAAACTATGTACCGTCCACAGAGAGATTAGATTACATATACAACCTTCCATTTTCCTGCCTTTTCGCACCACATACAGTTTTTTAACAATATTTGAGATATAAATATTGCTGTGAGTTGCTGCGGCCTTTGGATGCTGGGTGGAGCAGGCCTTTTCGCACCACATACAGACGATATATCGAACACAATTCGAACACATTACACACAAGCGTTGGAAGTTGGGGGCTTGGGAGGACAGGGCATGGCATGGCACTCCACTCACATGCACTGTTACCTAGCTAGGCCGGCCGGCCGGCCATAGTGCACATCATCACATGCATGGCCACTCGCACAGTTGCAGCAAATTTGCGTACCCCACCCCGGCCCACTCACGACGCCTTTCTCGCCACACAATTAAAGGCAAAAAAAGGTTTCGTTCGTGCAACAACACAATCTCAACTTTACCTGCACGCTGTCCGTCCGTCAATGACTGCTTGATGTCATCGTAAAGTTTTTCCTGTAAATATCTGACGCACGCACTATATATACAGGATGAGGGTGCGGTGGGAGTGCTGGGCGAGGGCGAGGTGGCGGCGAGGATGGACATCGAGGTGAACGACTACCCTGGATCCGGTGCCAACAACCGCCATGAACCTAGGAGCCCTGGGGAGACCATGAACTTGCTTGAAGCGCCGCCCATCCCAAGAATGAAGAGCATGACATGTTGTCTTGAGAGTTTTATAAGCTAGTTAAGGAGTACATTGTTAGCTATATATAAATTCTAACGAGTCGATCTTGTCGTGTACTTGATACTTGTACGTCATCGTATATATCGTGGGTACGTACAAATACGGCCAGTACTGATGCCGCCCTAAGCTAGCTAGCATACTCGTACTCCATTTTTAGTGCCTCCAATACGCACTGTCAGATCGAGTGGACGAGCCGCGGCCGTGCTCTGTTCCGTGTGACCGTGTATAGCTAGCTAGCTAGCTAGGGTCGCCTCTTGAATCTCGACCAAGGAGAAAGAATCTGGATGGCCGTTCTGTATGTTAAGTCGAGTCCATGTCTGCTGTGTCGACTCACATCTTTTGCACTGTACGCAATGGGTCGTTTTCGTACTGCTCGATGTCAACGGCTGATCTGCTTGACATACCCTTTTGCTATCTTGATCTGAAACACACAAGCATCAGTTAGCATCGTCAACAACTATACTCCTCTTGATCTTTACTACTTGCGCTGCGCATTCATGGGAGTAGACACATGGTTTACGTCAATCCACTCTAATTCACCCCAATTCACTCTAATTCAACCCAACACACGAGGATTAAATTGAATTCAACAAAATCGAAACAGGTTCTCATTATTTTCATGACCGGCCGGCTTCGCGGGGTGTGTTTAAGACCCAAAATTTTAGACGGATGGGACGTACGCATGTCACATCGCATAATCGTTTAGACGCTTCGTTTGTGGTAAAATCTTTATCCTACCATGACGTAACTAGGCCAAAAAGAATCTTCTCACCTAATTATTTTATTTTTTACCTACATTTAAGACTGATACATATGCGGGCGTTTTGATGTTTTTGGGAATTTCATACCTAGTGGAATTTGGAAAGGAATTTTGATGGACCCTCGCGAACTTTGTTTGTCGTGCTATAATATGGCTGTCCCTTCACAATGCAAGTCACATTCGATCGCCTGCAGAAGACTCAACCAAAACCTCCTCTGTCTTCTGGCGTGTGCCCGGTTTGGCGGCAATATTAATAGTAAGATGCTGAACTGTTAAAGCTGTTATCTGATGCAAACGACGGCTACCTCACTGTGTCTGTGTGCACTGGCCAGGGGCCCTGCAGGTGGGCGGCGTGTCGCCACACGTACGTTAGTGTCAACTGTGGGCTCACGTGTGGATGAGGTTGAACGACGGCTAAGTTGAATAAGAAGGGTGAACAAAGCGAGCAGCAGACGCGAAAGAGATGTGCCGGCCGGTGAGAATAGAATTGCAGCATTATATTCACAGGGGGAATGAACTCTTTTTGAAGCGTAGTAACTGCAGCCTGCAGTGGGGAATGAGGTTGAACAATTACCGCTATTCGTTTCGGTGAATTAACATATAGCATTTTCTTTCCCGAATGCTGGAATATTATCTAATCACGTGCATGAAGCTCTAAACGTATAGTATATCATTGTCCTAGCACTGTCATTTGCATATTGTCAGATGTTTAAAAAAAGATCGATGCACGGGTCACGGGCTGCAGTGAGTGTGGTTGCCGACCACAAAGGATGCTTACAATACAAACCAGTTGTCTTGGGGTGGCGAGCCACTGAGAAATGCCGGAACGATTCGTCCGGTTCCTTCCAGTCGAGTGGCGCACAAGGAAATCACATGCATGATCGTATCGCCCAACGAGAACTGCTGCGTCTCCCATGCTCTTTGTCTGCACTTCGACTCTATAACCTGCAGCCTTATTTCATACCGGCAATAGACAAGTCTCAGTGGGAGGTTCACCTCCTGATTTCCAAAAACGTAAAACTTTGATATGAAATAGGGCTCTCTCAATGTGTAGTTTTATACACACTTTCATAGACTATTTTTAGACTTGCGGGTCTCAACCTCTCCCTTCTCTCTTCCCAAAGAATATGGAGCAACATACGGATGAAACGAAATGTGAGTTTCATATGGTTTTATAGGCGTTGGAAACAATCTTTAGAGTTTCACCAAGATGAAACTTTTCACTTCTCTCTCCTCCCAATTCCATGCAAAAGTTGATGTGACACACCCTATTAAACGCCAAGTATTAAACCCTCCATAAAACCCCTATCGAAATCCTCGAAGTACGCCAGGTGGTTTTAGCCATTGTACTAAGATAAGCCAGCGGCAAAGCTGTTAATCGTTGAGTTCAGTTCAGAACGATCACGATGAGATGAAACAAAACACACACCATCCTTTTCGTTTTTCGTTGGGTGCCGCTGCCATCCGTGCGTCAGCAGCTCGTCACTCGTCAGAGCTTCCATCTGGCGGCTAGCTCCGGCTTCTACTAGCGGTTGCGCTCTCTTTGTCTTGCCACCAAAACCATCGTGGATCGGACTTCGCTTTCGCCCCTCACCAAAAACCGTGGTCCGTGCTGGTGCTGGATTCCGCGGGCTCCAGCGCGACAGTATACCCGAAGCTGTGACGCAAAAACAAAAGCTGGATTTTTTTAACAACATATATTATATTGAAGCATCCAAATTACATAGAAATCTTCTGAGGAAGACTAGGTTACATCAAGATCCGGAGACCGGGTAAGAAGACAACAACGTCGGGCCGAGGCGAGGACCGGGTAAGAAGACAACAACGTCGGGCCGAGGCCGCGAGACGAATGATTCTCGGTCGGTGAGGGGTATTCGCGGGGCGTCAAAGACGCATGCACCTGCATTTGAACCCGACCAATGTAAAGCGTCGGTTAAGAGAGGGTTCATGGAGCCATCCAAGGAGGAACATGCTAACAACCGAAATATCTTGTTGATGTCGTTGACGGAGGTAGAAGCTCCTCGAACCTAATGATTAGTGATTATACAATATAACGATTGGTGTCTAAAGAATTTTAAATCTAAAATGTTTTTACTTTAAAGTTTTATAAATCTTATCTTATTTTTTTGAGAATTTTATAAATATTATCTAGCATAACAACTTTGGTATAGTGCATCTCTCCGCCTGAAGTTATTTGAAACATCTAAAACTATGAATTACAAAATCTAAGAAATTAAAATATATTTTTGGGACCCTAAATGATTTTTAAATGAAAACGTCATCAATTTTAATTTTGTAACTATCTTCAAGTTCAATAAATTTGAAGTAAAGACTGTCTTCATCCATCTTTAGCTTTAAAGTGATGTGAATTTTTCTGGTCAAACTATTTTTAGATGTGATTCAATTTACTAACCCTGGTTGAAAATCGATTTCTAGAGTTTGTTGGTGTTTCGAACTGTCTGTAGAAATGTCTCTATTTCTAGGGTGTAGAGATGGTGTGTAACAACAATGGCTCCTAATAACGAGTGATAATGGTGTGTATCTAGAACTTTTCGCGGTTTTAAATTTCTGTGCACAATTAAATAAAACCTTTCATATTGTTCGCATGTTGGTGGGTAATTTGCAAAACCACATTAAATTCAAGTTTTTTTCACATAGAAGGGCAAGACGGCAGGGGAAAAATGGGACAGGGAAGTGGCAGTTCAGGCTTGTCGAAAGTCTCTCTGTTTTCATGTTGCAGGGCCGACGTCAATGGGTCCACTGGGCCCAAAGTGTTTTCTGATCCATCTAAAACAAGCCCGTATAGATTTAGATATGAAATGTGCACGTATGTATTACCCAAATCTAGGTACCCATTCCAACAGCCTACCTAAAACCCTAGCTGTCCCAGATTTAAATAGTGAGAGCATCTCTAACAATACTACATAAAAGGCTACCTATCTTTTAGCTATATTTTAAGTAGGTTTTTTTTTTTTTGAGAAGGAACATGTATTAATCTTGGTGCATTACACCGACCCTTTACAAACAAAAATCTCAAAAAAGGAAAATTACAAAGAAGTACAAAACTCCCCGTTCATCTTCCTCGAAAACTTCGGATATCCGTTCGTCACCGCCGTCAAAGCGCTTCCCAATCGTCATGGGGCACGAGCCAAACTCCACAAGGTGGAGGCCGCAGAGGAGGACTTACTTCTAGGCTGATTCAAATAGAATAAACTGCCTCCCCGCGCATCGGCCCGGCTCCCGTACCCATGACACATCCTTCGATTCCACGATTAACCAACCCGAGCAAAGCTCGATTTTTCACCAAAAAACATCTTCCTTGAGATAAACGGTGTCAACAACATCATCACCGAAGAAGACGACGCATGTGCCTCCTCGACTCGGGCCGTCTCCACACCTCTCCGTTGACGTTGGAGAAGATCGCCATCGGAGAACGGAAGAAGCCTGCGAAATTTATTCCGCGTATGCGTCGTCGCTTCGCATCGCCGGCGTCGCCGGGGAAAAACAAACCGCGAGAGGAGCCACGCCCTCGGCAAGACCTAACTCCACCGCCCGAACATCGACGGCGAGCAAACCCTAGACCTAGGACTCGATCAAAACCCTATGAAGACAAACTGTTGAAGGGGCGAACCCCGCTCCTCATCACCCCGGCAGCGAGGCCGGAGGCAAGGAGCGAGGGGCGTATGGGCGGCGGCGGTGTCGCCCGGCCTCTTTCCTTTTAAGCGAGAGAACCCTAGGAGGCGGCATATTTTAAGTAGGTTTAAGTACCTAAAATATAGCTACCTAAAAGGCTACTTATCTCACTATTTTGGGAGCTCACCGAACCCGAAGTTGGCGGCGACACGATGCCAAACCGCCCGGTCGAAAGTACCGCGCCCGCTAGAATCTTTGGTATGTGAGCCAATGGTTGGGCGGCTATCCGTCGCTCTGGCGCCTCGATAGGCAAGAGCCTCCTAGTTCTTGACCTCTCGGTAGGTGCGAGGCAATCGGGGTGGCTCCCGCTCAACTCACACCTCATCCAGCAACCATGCTAAAGCGCCCAGGGGCCTCGTGTAGCGTGGGCGTCTTCAATTTCAAAATTTGGCAATAACTCTTCTTAGAGCATCTCCAAGAGATTTTTTTCCGCACGTCCAACGGGTGCGCATGGCAACCCTTCCTCAAAGACCCACAAGGTGCGGCTATACCCGCACTTTGGTTGTTTCTCTTTTTATGTAATATCGAACCAGATAGCAGTATGTTAGGTTGGTTCGATCGTTACCGTTAGACCACCTATTGCGCTAGAAGCGCGTTGTATGCCCTGAAAACTTTTTTCTTCTTAATTGAAATGATACACAAATCTTTTATGCATTCAAGAAAAAAAAATGGTTAGTGTTGCTTAGGCAATCAAGCCACAAAAATCATCATGTACTCACGCTAGTTTTTCGCTTCGGTGCAGTAGCCCAGATTCTGTATTCTCGTTAACGATGTCGATACTAATTCCTCATCGTATTTGGCCCAGCACAAAGTTTGAACTCCACATATTCGACCCATCACAAAGACCAGCTCAGAGACGTTCCAAGCTGCTGCCGCAGTGTACAACAAAGCTTTGAGTACACATTTCGACTTTCATGTACTTTATTCACGTACAACAGAGAGCTTTTGAGTACACATTTCAACTTTCAGGTACTTTATTAAATATAAAAACATGATAGGCGCCCTTCGTCCCCATCATGTCAGCGCCAAGACTTGAACCGCAGGCCATCACTGGCCGATCTCAATTCCGTCAAGATTTCCCACCCATTGGGCATTGACCGCTATGCTCGGCGGCAGTCGGAAGTGCCGAGTCCTTTTCTATCCCCATTCTTCCTTTGACTGAATTGGTTGGTCTTGGCGAATGGCGATGGATCTGGACCAAATCTCCTCCCTCCCTCCCTGTGCACAACACCAGGCAAAACACATGAAAGCCCGGCTGCAACAGCCACACCAAACCTCCCACGAACGGTTGCCGTGTCGAAACGGGGTCTCACCATCTCAGGGAGGGTCTCATGTCGCAGGTGTGGAAGTCAAGCAAGAAACTTTAATTCCCTGGAGCTGTAACTGTAATCAACCTTGAACTCCGTTTTGTCCACCCATGTGAGCTCACATGCCCGCCCAGAAACAGGGCCGTGGAAACGGACGCCAACGGCGCTGAAACCCTCGCAGCCGATCACGGATCGATCGGGAGCAGGTTTCAGCCTGATTTGGCCACGGGAATCGATCAAGAGCAGCAGAGAGCCACGCAGGCACTGGTGGCGACTGCGATGGTTCCGTCCGTCGTCGTAGTGCCTTTGTTTCGTCTGCTTGGTAGGGTAGCCAGTTACACCATGGTAGTAGGCTGTCTTGTTGTCCTCTCGTTGGACCATCTGATGGATGTGGTACATACTCCTATATGTACAGTGGTAGTCGGTAACGAGGGAGAGGGCTGGAGCAGTTGTGATCTAACCTGATGTGAACGTGTTTCCTAGGGTCTGTAATGAAGTTTAGTTACCAGTCCTTTCTTTACACTGTTCATTCACCACCCACCCTTGAGAGCTAGAAATGGTCACCTGAGAGAAATTTCAAGTATTTTCTCTGTCGCTTTCTTCGTTCGTCTTTTGCCTCACTCTCACTGTATCGATCGTGTCAACCGTGGCTTACTTTTGTGGCGAACAAGCTTGAATTCTTCCTTTGTCACTCTCAGGTGACAGCCCAGTCCGTGTATGTACTATTTATTAGGATCCTTTCAACTTCACTAACAATCTTGACAGCAGGTTTATATAGTACTAAATCAACTCATCCATTCTGTCTGACCCATTCATCGGGACTCGTTTTCACTACCAAGTCCACCACAGAACGTTACTAGAAAGGCTATTTATTTACCAAGTCCATCACAGAACGTTACTCGAAAGAATATTTATTTACCAAGTCCATCATAAAACCTTACTGTACCCGAAAGAATATACAAACGGTAGGTTCCAACTCCAGAGACCACGTCCGTCTCCCAGAGTTCCAACTCCATCCGGGTCCACGAACGCGTGCCCCGTGTGGTGTGATCGACCAAGAAGATCCGAGGTGTGGCACAGAATCATTGTTTCCGGATGGATCACTCGCCTGTGACGTCCCCAGGTGACAATCAGAGGCGTCCAAATGCAAGCCAAATAGTATACTTCTCTATGAATTATGAATGGTTTGGTTTGTCTTTATCGTACAAAAAAGGACGATCGAGGATGTCGAGCAGACGCAATACTTAAAACAAATTCAGTTGGTCACTGAATCAAAGGCCAGCCCAGCCCAGTCCCATGTGAAACCGAGGGAATTTTTCGCCGCGTGTGATGGCATCAAGTCGTGCCGTGCCTCGGCTAATCAATTTGCTTGACCAATGCTTCCCCACTTGGCTGATCCCCGTTCATGCTACTGCTATCTTCTCCAAAAGCACACAGCATATATACCATCTACTATGACGCTGTCATTTGACCAACTGTGGAAAGAAAAGCCCCATCTGAATTCTTCCAAGTTTCAGTGGAAAGAAAGCAAGAAAAGGTGGGTTTGGTATCCTTCAGCTCCTCAGTTTCGATGGATGGATGGGTGGATGGGGCACATGACCGTGGAGTGTCACCATTGACAATACCCAAAGTTAGCATCGCGTCGGCGTCTAGTGGGCGGCTGCTGCTACATTGCTTGTCAGGTCGAAGGGGAGACGTTGTCTTCCCTAAAAGCCAGAATGCGCCAAGGCGGCACGGAAAGGGATTCATCCAAGGATGCAAAAAGAGGATCGGGATACCACAACAGGACGACACGGCAGGCTCCACTCGTCGTTTCAGCATCCGAAGGATGGATGCAAAAAGAAGCCAGACGGACGGACGCAGCCGAAAGTCGCCGAGCCATTCTTGGTGGCTCAAATTCCTCCTGCCCGACGGCGTGGTGGAGTGGAGTACGAACGACGGAGCCGACCTAGAGCGATTAGCAGCGGCACTACCACGGAAGCCGTGACGCGTCCGGCGTCCGGCCGCGTTGACTTCTCGGCGGTGCGGGCTGCCGTCTATCCGTTCCAAGGGAAAGCTGCGGCGGCTATGGGTTGCGTCCGTCATCTGTTGCTGTCTGGCCCATCCGGCGGCTGCCTAGTGCCTACTGCCTAGTAGTCTCTCCCTCCCACACGTCACCCGGACGTGACCTCACCACCCACAGCCGTGGCAGGGCCTGGCAAATGCAAACCGGACGCGCTCTCGGTCCCGGCCACGCGACGTACGCCACGGAACGAGGCGCCGACCGAGCCAAATGCTACCTCCCCGTCCGTCCGGGACCCGGGGACGAAACCAAAGGCACCACTCGTCGCCTCGTCCGCACGCGCAGCACGCACGACGACGCGGTGCCGACGGCCAGTATCCCCCAATTCGCATTGCCTGCCCCACCGATCGGATCGGCAAAATCCCCACCAGATCCCGGCGCCCCCACCACACAGCGCCCGCGGCCCCTCCCTGCCTGCCTGCTTCCCCCCCATAGATCATCGATCGATCACCCGTCGCCCCGGCCGCGACCCCCGTCGCCACGCCACGCCACGCCACGATGGCGGAGTGCCGGAGCCTCATCGAGTTCCTCCGCGCGTTCGAGCACCACCGCAGGGCGGCCGACAGCTCCGCCGCGTCCGCGTGCTCCCGATCCAGGCGTGCGGGATCCTCCGCCTCCGCGCGGCGGCGTCCGGCTCCGGCGGCTCCTTCTGCGACAGCACCCCGATGGCCGTGGTGGACGCGGTCATGCTCCTGGCCGTCGTCACCGCGCTCGGCTTCCTCCTGATCCCGTACCTCAGCTGCTCTTCCTCGAGATGGGCGCGCTGCTGCACCAGCACCACCCGGCCGCGTCCTGCGGCCTCCCCCCGCCGCCTTCTTCTTCGGGGCCGCCGTCGCCGTCGCCGCCGCCGTCGTCGCGTGGGAGCTGCTCGGTCACCACGCGCGCAAGTGCGGCAAGCCCAGGTGCAGGGGCCTCAAGAAGGCCGTCGAGTTCGACATCCAGCTCGAGACGGAGGAGTGCGTGCGCGGCCGCCCCGGCCACGCCGCGCGATCGGCGCTCCTGGCGGCCGCGGGGGCAAGGCCCGTCGAGCTAGGCGACGAGCAGCGGGAGCTGGAGGCCGAACTGCGCAAGATGGCGCCGCCCAACGGACGTACCGTCCTCATCTTCCGCGCGCCCCTGCGGCTGCCCCAAGGGCCGCATGGAGGTCTGGGGCGCCAAGAAGGTGCGCCGGATCAAGAAGTGAAGCGGGGACAAGGATCGGATGGTTACTAGTTAGTACTAGTGCACTCTTGTTCCTACCTCAATCCTCATATAAATCCTCATAAGTAGCTACTGCTAGAAAAAAAAATATACAAATCCTCAGTAATAATAATAAGTATAAGTATAGGGAGAAATAAACGGATCACAGAAACCAGTTCTATCACAGATAGCTTATATAGACAATCATATACTCCTTGTATTATGAACCGGTGGGGAATTTGGACAGAAATACATGCTGTTTACTTGTTCATTGATTCTCTAATTTTCATGGGATCCTGGATAACTGATACAGTCGCAACATAGTCAGTAGCTGCCTGCACCTTTGGCTGGCCTTTTTGAATCCTTGATTTTTGTCTATATTCTGGTGCGGGTTTAGTTGTACCTATCTATCTTATTTGAAATGCTGTTGCTGTTGATTCAATGTTATTGAGGTGAAGTTTTAGCTCCTTGATGGTAGATTGACAGCCTAACTCTCTCATTGTTGTTGAGGTGTGAAGTATTCTAGTGGAGATTGTTCTTTCAGCTTCTGGGCATTCCTACTGTGAGCGTGGTAGGATTTGTGTTATCCAGCTACACTTAAATTGGTACTCAATGAACTTTACAAAGTTTCAATATAATGATCTGAATTCAACCATCAAGAGTGGTTTCTGCTATGTTAGTATGTCTTCCCTCAAAAGAAACCTTTACTTGATTACAAGTTGAAACCTACTTATTATTGTAAATCCTTTACCTCCCTACCGCGCCAAGCATGCCCATTTGTAATACCTTTTACTTAATGAAAATGATACAATCTTTTGCGTATTCGAAAAAAGTTGAAACCTACTTTCTATGAATTCATGAATAAATGTTGAGTGTGCATGGGTGCAACTTTATTTTAGCTGAGGAGTCCTTATACTGTCCTTTTACCCCTACCCATGCCTAAATAGTTGCAGTTCCTAATGTTAGTACATGTGCCTTAGTTTTCTTTTTACTTAAGCAATAGGGAGATTCACTTTATCTTAATTCTAACCGGAACACCATAATCTTGAATCTGTGACATGCCTGTGTGCCATACCAACCAGTTGGGTGGTGAAAATCCTCATGTACCAGTGATATTTCCTACTGACCCTGCAGCCCTCTAGAACACCACATTTTTTATATATATATTGTCCTCTCTTTTTTCTTCTTCTTTTTTTACACAGTTTGTTCTTTGCTTCTTTAGGAGTGATTCTATAACAAACTAATAACACTACTATCTTTATCTGTATGCATAGCACGAGACATGTATTATATATGTTGTTAAATTCTCTTGTACTTGTGTTATGTTCCTGGTGCTTTCAGTGAGACTACCAACTTTTTAAGTTTTGAATTGGGTTTTGTGTTTTCTTTCCTGACTTGCCTGCTTTTCGACCATATCTTTCTCAGGCTGAAGTTTACTCTGTTTTTTAAGTTTAGCGGCTCCAGTGTCATAAACAGAAAGACTTTCCTTTTCTGAACTATAATACCACGCACACTTATAGTTGTTTCTCCCAACCTAATCCTACTTAGTCGTCTTGGTTTCATAAACAGACCTGTCATGTTTATATGGTTTTCACTCACATACTGTGTTCTTGAATTAGTCTTTTTTAATCTTATGCAAGCGCTGCAGTTCCTAGACTTCTGCACTCTGTAAAAAGAATTATGATGTGAAATGCTATACCTCTTAATATTTACTCCATTCGAGATCATCCAAAATGATGAGTATTTTGATTCAGGAAAAGCCAACCAAAGTACATTTTGATCTTGATTTTTCCATCAATATGTTATCATTGATACAAGTTTTTTTATGCCCTCTTATAAAATTTGATTAATTGTTGAGCAAAGTTTGTAAAATTTGACTTTTCCCTCTATAGCATACGTTTATCTTTCTGGACAGAGTAGTAGAGTAGTAGTAAAAAGCAACAAAAAAAACGTTAGCATGAAACTGCTTTTTGGATTCCTTTGTAACACAGCTGTATTGTATAATTTTAGGCTTTTAGCTGTAATTCTGTATAACTGGAAATATTCGAGCCAAAATGTTTTGTAGTTTTGTTAGCATTATTACTGATTCTGTGAGTGCTCGAATCAAGTTCCGATAAAAAACAGGCTTTGAATCTTGTAGTTTGGTCCTCTGAGATAATCTGAGATAAAACTCCCTGCTTGTTTGTAATTTTTTTGGAGAACCATTTCCGCTGCATCCACAATCCTTTTGACTTCTAAAATGTTGGGTTCCAAATTTCAATACTCTTGTCGACTCACATCGTGGAGATGAGATCAGACATCTTTGCAGGGAAAAAAATAGCAACTTTTACTGGTGAAAACTGAAAAGTCGTTGATCTTCCATGGTCTTCCTCCATGGTTTGTGGTACCTCATATGTTCCTCAGAAGCAAATTTGCTTTAGGGTTTTTGGATTTTCATGTACAATGTTCATAACTTATTGCTAAGTAGACAAGAAAATGTGAGAAGGTTCTCTCTGACAACAATATATGGGTAGTTCAAAACGGCAAGATGAAATTCAGTTAGACCTACTGCATCATCCTAGAAATGGGCCATTCTTTGTAAGCCCACAGAAATGTCCGTGTTCAGGGCCTTTTGTTTTTCCAGGCTTCCAGTTACTCGCTCGCTGGTTGCTCAAAAAAGAAAAAAAGTCAAAAAAAAAAAAGAAGAAAAGAAGAAGAAGAAGAAGAAGAAGAAGAAGAAGTTACTCGCTCACTGGATACGAGTGCCACTGTCTCCTCTAGAAGAAGCAAACTTACTATTCCCTTTTTTTTTTCTAAACTATAAGATATTTTATCCTTTTACATACACTGAAGGATACCTTGTGTCATTGTGTGTTGCTACGAGAATCGCTGATGATTTAAAATAAAATTACACTGTTTATGTCTACATATAAATACCATAACACATGTTAGTGGATGGTGTAACATGATATGGAGAATTAAATGCATGGCAGATGTGAAGGCATTTAATCCCCAAACTCATAAGGCAAAATATTCAGTGCAAATCACATCTTCAATGCAATCATGAAAACCCTTTGCAAAACCATACTTAGGAGTTAAAAAAAACTATACACACCAATTCTATATCTATAGAAGATGTGCATCGTCACAAATTTTGAGATTTAAACTCATTTTTAAAAAATTCATACAAAAATAACAAACTGCATTTCCATATGCACTAAAGGACATAACTCCTTGTTTTGGTCCTCTAGTGTATATGCAAGTGCAAGTTGTATTTCGCATGATTTTTACAAAACAAGTTTGAATCTCAAATTTTTAAAAATAAATATCTATAGATGCACTATTGGTGTGTATAGTTTTTTTTTTTGACAACTCGTGTGGTTTTTGTAAAGGGTTTTATGATTGCACTCAAATATGTGTTTGCATTGAATATTTTGCCTATATGCAATACCCTCTTAAGGTATTATATGGAGTACTGTACATTTCATTCATGAGCAACTCTAACAGTTTGGAATTTGGAGTTGACATTCTCAAATTTTGCCAAAAATCTCCAAAAACTCCCTCCAACGGTTTGGCATTTGGGTTGGCAAATTAGTGAACGTTGGCAAATCGGGCCACTGCGTGCAAAAATGCACGCTCTAGGACATTTGGTATTCACGCGCATCCGTGCGTATTAGAAGAGGTGGAAGGACATAAACATAATTTTGTTTTTACGCCTCGGGGTTCCTGACGTAAGTTTTCAAGAGGTGGAATGACATAAATATAATTTTATTTCTCTCTAAGGGTTAGTGATTAAAGTTAGATCTAAGTTTGGCATGTGAATTATCTTGCGAGGTGTTGGAGAGATGAACTCTTTTTTTTGATTTGACATTTGAATTTGGGAGTTGACAAACAAGGGCAATTGGCAAACAACAAATGAAGAATTGTAATTGTACAAAGATATAGCAAAAGAACACACACAAGCAGGCACTCTGTGCTACTTTTCTAAGTACTAAATTATAGTTTACTTTACACTTATTCTAAGTCAAACTTCTTTGTTTTTTGATGAAAATTTTAGGAAAATATATCAATATATAGATACATCGTTAAGACATGCTTCGTAGACACTTTAATTAAACTACTTCGGTATTATAGATGTTGATAATGTTTTTGTATAAACCTTATCAAAGTTTAAAAAGTTTGATTTAAATGTTATTTTAATTATTTTCTCCGTTCTAGATTATCAATCGTTTCGAAATTTTTTAGATCCATTGTTTTGTTTTTTATTATGTATAAATGTGTGAGTTGTCCGGTTTATAAATTTTACGGCTGATAAGTTGGCTGATAAATTCAAGAGAACAAAGGAGTAATGTGTGGCTGCAATTTGTTTTTTCTAATGTGTTGTTGCAACTGCGAGACTGCGACTGCTGGGCTGCTTGCTAGTATCACCGGCTGCTCACCAACCCGCCCAGCGTAACCAACGCTGCTGTGCCATCACCGTGGGTTGTGGCTGTGGCGTGTTTTCAAAGACCAACAAACCCGCCGCGACCCGCCGTCGCTGGTCCGCGATCCGATTCCGACGGCTACCACAGCCCACAGAAATGGGGAAACAACTTTCTCGAGTCACCTACTGCGTCACAGTCGTCACTTCGTCAGGCCACATGCTATCATCTGATGACTACACCCTCCGTCCCAAAAAAATGGCCAACAAAACCCGCCGCGACCCCGTCGCCTTATTCAAAAAAAAAAAGTTATATAAATAGGATTTATTTTGATGGCTTATTTTATCATTGAAGATACTTTAGGATTGATTTATTTATTTTTGTAATTTGTATAAATTTTTTTTGAATAAGGCAGACCGTCAAACACTTAATTCAGGCCACATGCTATCGCTGGGATGACTATCCGATAGGTTGTTTAGGACCCGATGCTTCAAAATTGACAGTAAACATTGTTCGACATTTTTTTTTTGACAGTGAACCAGCGATTCGTGTCAGAGTAGGGATCTACCACCAAACTGTAGATCCAAACTGTAGATCGTAATTGTATTACTCCCATCACCGTATGCACTGGCACGTGCTCGTGAGCGTGCCCGGATCATCCGGCTTGTTTTAGCTTATTCTTTTTCACACGATAATATTCAATTAGTCAAAAAAGTTGTTGCCGGAGAAAGTTCAATTTGAGATGAGAATATTGTTTACTGCTACAGTGTGGTGCTACTTTTTGTTTCAAGAAAAAACATGAAAGGGTACAGACTTGCAGTTTCAACGAGGGCAAAACGGGAAACTGGAAAAACCTTGTGATCTCCGCCTCCAGAGCCATCTACCCTGCTCTTCCATTTTTTCTGAACCCGCTGACAAAGTGACAAGTGACACCGAGCGAGCTACCTACTCCCCGCGCCACCACCTCTAAAATCCCCCGGGACCAACCAAACCCGCCCACCGATTCCTTTCTAGTGGTACCGAGGGATTCCGGCCGCAGCCGCACGCAGCCATGGATTTCCTGCAGGAGCAGAGCATCGAGACCACAGTGGCCGTGGCCGTCGCCGTCGTCGCCATCGCCGCGGGCGGCGCCTTCCTCCTCCTCCGATCCAGGAAGCCCAAGGGTATGGAGATGCACACATCCTACTTGTCTTGTGCGGATGCGAGATGCCTGTGTTTCGTGTAAGATCTGGTTGCCAATGGGCTCCGCGATTTCATTAACTCCAGTGGGATTAGTGTGCTAGTTCAGTTATTTCGGAAAGTGACGGGGAAGGGGTTTCAGTGCGTCCTGCAAGGTAGTACTCCTAGTTCTTGGGATAAACAAAAACGAGACAGAAGTTTATACCCATGGACTCGTAGTTGTTGTAGGCTGTCAATCAATTATAGCTTAGTTTAACCTGCTTTCACGTTTTGGTATATGGTCTTTGTTATTACCTGCGTAGTAGGAAATGTCTGCTTTGTTCATATTATTGGTTCTCATGTGATTTTAGTGACCTTATTCTATGCAATATAGTTGTAGTTTCATTGTTCATTCATGCTTCTGAACCATCTACAAGTATTAATTGTTGACAGTACATGGTAATTTACTTTTTTTTTTTATCACCCAAAAAATATTTGTGCTTAAGTTTGCTTCTGCAATTCAAGGTTAATGTGTTATAGCTCCATTTGATTGTTGTGCTGTTGTTTTGACATTAGGCTGCTTGGATCCTGAGAACTTCAAGAAGTTCAAACTTGTTGAAAAGAAGCAAATAAGTCATAATGTTGCCAGGTTCAAATTCGCTCTTCCAACTCCGACTTCTGTATTGGGCCTTCCAATCGGTCAACATATCAGTTGCAGGTTTTGATTCTGCCTTCTTCTCTAAATTTTTTTTTTTTTATTTTACATAATTTCTTTTTAACTATATCTGTGTTCCCTTGTTTCTATGCAGAGGACAAGATGCTACAGGTGAAGAAGTAATCAAGCCTTATACCCCTACTACATTGGATTCTGATCTTGGATATTTCGAGCTTGTCATAAAGGTAAATATTTAGATCAATTTCCTTGTTAGGATACTTTTTTTGTGCTTTGCGCTCATATGTCGCCTCACCAGTTCTTCAATCCTTTTAATCATGCAGATGTATCCTCAAGGGAGAATGTCCCATCATTTCCGTGAGATGAAGGTTGGTGATTATATGTCTGTGAAGGGACCTAAGGTGATTATCATGTTTTGAGCTTCTGATGTAGTCAGCTTAGGTTTCTTTTGTGGTCACCAAAAGCACTGGTTAACCTGAGCGCTGAGGTGGATTCAAATGGATTTTCCTCGAACCTATGAATCACCTCACAATTTCTGCACCATGCACATTTGCCTTCAGCTAGGAGGTTAATATGACTTCTCTGATATAGGGCCGTTTCAAGTACCAAGTTGGCCAAGTGAGGGCATTTGGAATGCTGGCTGGTGGATCAGGCATTACTCCGATGTTCCAAGTAACAATCAATCCTGAGTTGTATATCACGATAGATCATGCTACAAAACACTTCGTTTTTAAGTGATCAGTGATCTTATTTTTGTTTCTGCTACCACAGGTTGCCAGAGCAATTCTTGAGAACCCTAATGACAACACCAAGGTTCACTTAATTTATGCTAATGTCACATATGAAGACATTCTTCTGAAGGTAGAGTTTTCATTTCTGATGGTTGTGATGCAGTCAATTTAAATAACATAGTATATATGGTATTTTTCTTGTTGACACGGTGGTTAGCGTTTCATCAACCGCGCCTTCCGTGGTGTATATGATTTAGTTGACTGTTGTGGACATGTGTACTATTCTACACACTAATTTTTATTGCTCATGAGAACCAGTGACATTCAGTTTACTCCTGTTCTCTTTCTGCTCTACTTAGCATATTTTTTCAGCATAATTTTAAGTTATTATCTAACTCATGCAAATTCTCAAAATAGCAATGAGTTATAAACTGAATTTAGCATCTGAAGCTTATCCTTTAACACATAGCTTTCTGATAATTTTCTTCAGACTTATGTTGAAGATTCTGTAGCTAATATAAAACGATATAATGGCAGCAATTTATGCTTAAGAAAAGATTTCCATTGCCAGCTAATGTCATGATGTTATATACTGCTATAGGATAAAACTGTTATTCCCTTTATGTACTGTTTTCTTTACATTTACATTATGGATTCTTATCTTTTATCTGTCAGACTGATTTGCACATGCTCTTTGTGGTGAGCTGCCTAATAATTTGTATTCAATTCAATTCATGCAGGATGAGCTGGACAACATGGCCAAAACCTATCCTGATCGCTTTAAGATCTACTACGTGTTGAATCAGGTTTGTTTGTGCCACATTCTTTTAAGACTACTGTATCAAACATTCTTGATTTGGTGTGTAGGAATACAATAGTTTTTTTTTTATTAAGAAAAACAGTGAGCTACACTGTTTCACACTCTCCATTTGTTTGAAACGTTTAGAAATGATTGCAGAATTCCTGTTATAACTAAAACAATATCCGAATGTATTTCTTTGCTATGTTGTTCTCTATTTTCTGAAATTATTATGCTGAGAAATCTGCTTTACATTCTACTAGTTTGCGCATTATTTCCGAAGACATCTATGGCATACTCAGTGTTTTTACATATGCAGCCTCCTGAGAACTGGAACGGTGGTGTTGGATTTGTGTCGAAGGAAATGATCCAATCTCATTGTCCAGCGCCTGCCGAGGACATTCAGGTGAATCTTGACTCTCTTTTTTTTTCAGTTCATTATGAGGAGGGTTAATCGTGTCTCCTCTATTCTTGTATTTATTTATTTAACATGGAAGCTTACATGTCTTTATCCATTTCAGATCCTGAGATGTGGTCCTCCTCCGATGAACAAGGCCATGGCTGCACACCTTGAGGAGCTCAACTACACAAAGGAGATGCAGTTCCAGTTCTAAGCAACGCTAAGTTTGCAAATAATAACTAGTGGCCGCCATGGTTCTTCGGTCCCAGGAATGCCTGAGCTTGACTCTGCTCGCTAGCTGATATCGGGAATTCAGAAATACATGATTAATCGTGCCAGCAATTTTTGCAATCTCTATTTTTGAGGTCAAATGATCTACCTCAACTGAAATCCACATTGGCAGAAACAACATTGTTACCATTATTGATTTGTAATGTACTAATGTGCAACATTGGATGCTACAAAAAGATGTCTCACTATCACCAGTAAGCAATCCAAGATACTTTTGGGTTCATATACAACCCAAAAGTAAACATTTTGGTTATGCAATTACCTGAATTCGTGATGTGGATTGGGAACAGCTTTTTTTATTTGAACCTTGGAATAGCTCTTCTTAACAGGAGTAATAAACATTTTGGTTATGCAGTTACCTCAAATCAAGTAGAGAGCTGACATTGTGAACAGTGATTTCCAAATTCTGGTAACGGGCTGGGAACACGCTTCAGAATCCACAATCCCAGGTATCCAGCCGATGAGCCAGTAGACCAGGAGCTGAGCTCGCGCGGAGTGGAACGGGTCTGGAGGACCCGATCCGCAACCCAGACTACCCAGTCTCTTCTCTTGTATATCCGCACTCGTGTTTTATATTTTCTTCCTCTATATATCGCGGTCATCAGATTTCCCTTATTTCTGGTTCTCCGCACTCATCTCTTCTTCATATCTCTATCTCTATACCACCAACCTTCGGTGGGGTCCGTTTATAGTTTTATCTAAATATATTTATGTGAGATCTAGTTTTGAAGTATTTATTAACACGAATTTAATGGTGTAATCGGAATTTAAATTAGTTTCTTAGTTTATGAGCTACGAATTTTTTAGTTTCTTAAAATATTGGGGCCCACCGCTGCTGCTGTACCTTTTTTTCCTCCTCTCACAGCGCATACGTGGTGGGGGCCGCAGCTTGTATAGCGAAGGCACGGGATGTCGCTAGGAATAAAGGAACGAGCAACCTTGGGAAGCGTACCGTGCATACTTACAGTACCCGCTGCAGCAAAAATTTCGGTAAATGGTTACTCACGGAAGCCGTAGCGTCCCCCCGGTGCGGGTAGTCTTATCCTCCCTGAGAACTACTCCCTCCCTTGTCCTCCCTAAACCCCCGGACAGCCGACAAACAAGAACACAGCACGAGCGAAGAGACGCGGCCATGGCGATGGCTCCGCCGCCCGCCTGCTCGCTCCTCCTCCGGGTCTCCGCCGGCACGCCCAGTTCGGTCACGCCCAACTCCGTTTTGACCCCGCGCGGCCCTGGTTTCCTCCCTTCCCTGAGTCCCGCCTCCGCCCGCCGCCACCACCTCACCGCGGCATGGTCATCGAAGGCCGCGGCCTCCGCTTCTGTCGAAATACAGGATGACTACGCGGATGAGATGGACGCGGTGAACATTGCGCAGGATGTCACTCAGGTACATGGTCGCTTCCGGTCCTCACCTTACCTTCGCCCCCATGCTTTGTACAGTGATTTGGCCGGGTATGCGGAGCTGATGACTATATGCGTAGTGTCTTCATCGATTATGACTCAGAATCGCTGAATTTCTTAGTAAAACAGGCCATTTTCTACTTGCCATTACCTAGCAACTGTATAGGGGATAGTTGGCAAAAATCCTTTTCTTTTGCGTTTCAGTATACCCAGTTGCATCTCTGATAAAATGTTTGTGTCCTGTTAACAGCTAATTGGAAAAACACCAATGGTTTATCTCAATAGTGTTGCTGACGGTTGTGTCGCCAATATTGCTGCAAAGCTCGAGTACATGGGACCTGGCCGAAGTGTCAAAGATAGGTACAATTTTTGTGACTGGCGCATGCTGATTTCATGCCCATGATGCAGTTACTTGTGTGTCAACTCATGCGTATGTTTACAGGATTGGATTAAGCATGATTAATGATGCTGAAGAGAAGGGTTTGATTTCTCCAGATAAGGTTATAACCATTCTCATATTATTTAGCAATATTATTATGACCAGCATTGTAATGTATGCAGATGGTTTCTACCTGTGCAGACCATTTTGGTAGAACCAACAACTGGAAATACTGGTGTAGCCATTGCTTCTGTGGCTGCAGCAAGAGGATACAAATTGATAGCAACTATGCCTTCATCACTAGATGTCGAGAGACGCATTCTTCTGCGTGCATTCGGAGCAGAGGTTGTGTTAACTGATCCTACCAAAGGACTAAAAGGAGCTTTTGATAAAGCTGAGGAAATAGTCTTGAGAACACCAAATGCATATATGTTTCAGCAGTTCAACAATGAGGCAAATAGCGAGGTTGGCATTCAAGCTTTATCTTTCACTCATATGATCTGTATTGCAGCAAATGCGAAATTCGTTGCTTTCTTTTTCTTTAAAGATCTATTGAGAAACAACTTGGGTAAATTACAGATCCACTTTCAAACCACAGGCCCAGAAATATGGGAGGATACATTGGGTTCTGTTGATATACTTGTTGCAAGCATAGGAACAGGCGGCACCATTACTGGCACTGGGCGTTACTTGAAAAGGATGAACAAAGATATTAAGGTTCCTACTTTTGCCTGGAATTAATTCTTGAATGAAATTTGCATTAAAGGGATTCTCTTATATTTTGTTAACTAATGATTCTATGTATCTTGTTCAATGCTGGTGCTTAGATCTTATTCTTTTCTTAAATGCTTAAAGCTTTCATATCAAAGTAAAGTTCAAGGCCTTCCTTGTAATAACCCTATCCACTTTGCCATTAACCTTAGTTCTTCAAGATACACACAAATTAGTTATTTTATGAGAACATAGAGACATTACTGTTAAACTAGTTTTAGCAAAAGGATAGCAGTGCCATCATTCTGTTGTCTTTTGTTTTTCATTCTAAAGTTCAACTACCATAATTTCTGTTTTGAGAATACAGTTGATTTCTGCAAGGCGGATATCAATATGTATGAAATTTATGTGACCTAATTTTCCTTTAAGCTGTTTGGTTTCATTTGAATAATTTTCCTCCTACCATTTCAGGTTATTGGGGTAGAACCTGCTGAAACTAGTGTGATTTCTGGTGATAACCCTGGTAATGCATTAACTGCTTGCTCCCTTTGTAATAAGCAATTCAACATGATAGGAAACAAAAGTTTGTTGAATATTTTTTCCTTGCCACTGACATATCTGTTGGGTCATGCCAATAAACAACAGGTTACATTCCAAGTATATTAGATGTTCAGTTGATTGATGAGGTTGTGAAGGTCTGTAATGCTAACTTTAGAACCACTTTATGTCAAGCAGATTTTGTTGGCAGTTATACTTTTTGCAGTCTAATGAGTTAATGATTATTGTTGTTGACTTTGCAGGTTAGCACAGCAGAAGCCGTTGATTCTGCAAGGGAACTTGCACTAAAAGAAGGGTTGCTGGTGAGTAGCACACTGTAAAAATGAATTGGTTGAGTTTTTTAGTTATTAGAATAGCATCTCCAATTGCATTGCTATGTGATTTATGATCGAGTTTGTTTGCAGGTTGGTATTTCCTCCGGTGCTGCAGCAATTGCTGCTATTAATGTTGCCAAAAGACCTGAAAATGCTGGAAAGCTGATTGCGGTCGCGAGCATGTTAATTTAATTTTTATATGGAATTTTGCCATGATTCAGACAATTAACCAGTCATGTGGGTTTTGCAGGTCATTTTCCCCAGCTTTGGAGAGAGATACATCTCCAGCATTCTATTCCGTCCGATATATGATTCTGTTCGAAGAATGAGGAAGAAATAGCGAGCCTTGTACAACTTCAAGCACATTGCCCCCTCTCTCTACACCTGACAGGCTTCCATGATACGATAAACATGAAACAGTGAGGACTCTGATTGATTGCAACAAGCAGGGTCTGAAGTTTTGAAACGCTCGCAGCACTAATACTAGACCTTTAAAGCTGCAGAGAATTCTGTCAAGTGAGCTGCAGGCCTGCAGCTTGGTTCTAGGAGGGAGTGCCTCATGTTTAGAACCTGCTTGTACAAACCTGGTGAAACATGCAGAATTGGGTGCCGCAGTTAGCTTAGACTCTTTCTTTCAGTAGTCTAGGACCGGGTACAAACCGTTTATAACCTGATATGCACTTGAGCTGATCTTAGCGTCCAACTATATGCAAATTCTTTTTGGCTTTTGAATATTGATTGATTGTTTCATCTTTTATTTGACATCTGTTTTATTAATTGGTTTTGTGGAGGATAAACAATTTTATTTTTCTCTTTTCGTCTCCGCAAAAAGAACAAAGATCGAGATTGCAAGACATTGGTATTAATATTATGGCCGAGCTCAAGCTAAAGGAGCCTGTACCTGTGTCGAACTAAAAATTGCAGCATCTTCAGGTTCCAAGCGGGAAGCCCTAAACCGTAGAGAGCTTCTCCAAAGTGGACCAACAATGGCAGTCAAAAACTGATTTTGGTAATTAGAGCCAAACATCCTTCCAATAGCAGCCTATTCTATTATACTACCAACTTATTTTAACCATTGCCTAAAACCAACATCAAGTCTCCTCAATTTATGCTCTTAGAGACACTTTTTTTTTCACCCAATACATTTCTGCAATTACCAAAAGCTGTAATTTTGCTCGCTCGCTGGCTTGCGCTCTCTCTCTCTCTCTCTCTCTACTCTTGGAGCTGCCCTAGTCAATACTGAGAGTGCTTTATCAGTTT
>JADLZK010005698.1:0-53244 GCA_015847255.1 Hyparrhenia diplandra | reverse complement strand
TCTATCTAATTGTTAGCTTGGATGTGGAATTAATATCACGACCCAACAAAGGCGGAGTTAGACGGTGTTAGTTGTGGGGTGTAATCTTAGTATCATTATCCATAGTGGAGTTAATCTCACTAGGATATGTACTCAAGGTATACCACTCATTTCTAGGCATTACCTACACACTAGTCTGTCACCCTAGCAATAACGCTCTACGAAATGTGGGTATGGTATTCTTGATAGGCCTTGATAAAGAATGAACATGATATCTGCAAGCGCACAGATAGAAATACCATCGTAGCACTTCACCAGGAGTAATCAAAGGGAAGGGGAGTCTATGGAAAGTAGAGAGAAAAGGGTATCTAATGATTTAGGAAGTGATTTACTTATGAGATCCACTTGTAGTTGTATAATGCAGAGTAGCCATATGCATCAAACAATACTCATTAACAGGATAAGTCACAAGATAAAGATAATTGAATAAATAACTACCCAAGTCTAAGATCATCATATGCCACTAGTATCATACGAGCTATTAACATGTTATAGAAAGAATAGAAAGAATATTCCTAAGATACTCCTAATCATATGCCAATGAACACCATAATTAGTGCAATACATCTAGCTATCATGGCAAGGTTGCAATACATCTACACATGGTAAGCATTACCAATGACAATCAAGGACTAAACTTGATCATCACCGTAATTATGGCTCAACTTGGCCTATCATTCGGAGGGTGGACTCCAAAGGACTCAACAGATCTGTCACTCCCGCGATCTACCGCACGTCCCGGAATGTAGGGTGCAATTGTAGATAAACATTGTATAAACACCACGTTTACACATTGCTTATCACCCACATAGTGATCATCTACGTGGATGCTATACAATTCCATGCATAAGATATAAGACAAACTCACTAAACTAAATATATAACTATAGTATGCATAGATACATATCAATAAGAATATAATCATTATATAGATCAAAGTCATATCAATTGTATTTCGATAAATATACTTACGGATCGAATACAAAAAGAGAAGCCACGAGAATCATTTGCTCCCGCTACTTCTTGACTATCGTGAATCCAAGATGAATTTGACTTCCTCTAGAACTAGCTAGATAGCTAACTACTTCTAATATGATGAACTAGGGCTTAGGTCTAGACTTGGTTGGACTTGAGTTGAGATGAACTCAGATGATAATGAATTGGTATGAATTAGGGTTTAGCCCTGGGTCAGGTGGTCTTCTTATATAGGACTTGGCGATGAACAGGGACCCTTGGATCAAACCGACCTCCAATAACGGTGTAGATACAACCTCAAGGTCGGTGGTAAACCGACATAAAAAGATGAGGCTAACAGGGTGTCCCCACCTGGCGGCCGGCCTAAATGGCTCTGGCGGCCGCCAGGGGATATGATCCTCTCATGATCATCCTTCTCCTGGTGTCTTCTGGTATCTTCTAGAGTGTTTTGATCCATATTTTGGGTTGAGTTACTTCACGGTTAAATCTTGTCATCGTATGGGATATAAACTCTTTGGATTCTCACCGTTCTTATCTACTTTTCTCTGTTAGTCCCTGCAAAGTCATGAAATACCAAAACTCGTGGAAATATGTTAGTTAGACCCCTAGACTTATGTTGATATTCAACTTAAGCCCTTATTTCATGTTTAATTGACTAATAATATTATGCTATAACAAGTGTCAACAGTTCTCTAGATGGTGATGAATTGAGATCAATAGGAATACGATGAGTGCAAAGAATAGGACTAATTCCTGTTAGGTCCTCTAATGAGTAGCCTATAGCTGATCTATGTCTTTCTAAGACAGTGACAAGTTTGTAAGTTTCTTCTTGGGAAAGTTTATATCACTTATAATGACAAGAGTTTCTTGGTTATTATTAAGAAAGACATATCTCAAGCCAGAAGGAAGTGGTTTTAGCTCAACTAAGGGTCTTGGTGGCATCTCTGTTTGATCTAGTTCAATAGGCTCTGCCAGCTCTTCCTCTTCTTGAATGAAGTGTTCTCCATCAAAAATTGGTTGGGCCATGTCTTCTAGAGAAGCCATTAAAACATCCTCAATAGGGTCTGTTCCAAGTTTAGGTTCTACTATCGCGTTATGTGAGCGTGAAAGAGATACGGCGATAGGAGAATTTCCTAGCTTTAAATTCAAGAGATCTCGTTTTGGTCGCTCTTGGAATAATGTTCCCAAAGGTAGACCAATCAAGAGAGACATGTTTGAGATGTCATAGATATGAAAATCCAGACGATACTCAGAGCCTCTTATTCGTAAAGGAATAGATCTCAAGACCCCATAACTCTCAAGAGTAACTCCAGAAGGAATTCTTAAAAGTTTATGAGATGCAATCGAGGACTCGTTGGGACAAAGCTCTTCAACTAAAGACTTTGAAATTACATTCATCCCAACTGTAGGATTATAATGAGCCTTTATGGTTGTATTCTTTAGAATACAAGTTAAAATTTCTGAGGGGGCAATGATTCGGGCTACCTCAGAAGATAACTCCGTTTCTACCAACCACTCATGGCTCATAATGGCCGAGAGTCCTTTGATATGTTCCTTAAGGAAACAATCATTGGATGGATCCTCATCATCCTCAATTGATGCATAATGCACCAGAGGCTTCGCTTGAAGTGGAAAATTAGAAGCATTTCCAAAATCTTCAAAAAGACCATCCTCGATTTCAAATGGAAACATGGGGGGATTGGATTCATCATCCTCCACAATGTTTTGTGCTTCCATAATGGGAGATTCTACGACAACCAAATTTTTAGAAGAAATTAAAGGAATTTTAGATTCGGTTGCGTGATCCTCCTCTCGATTGTTGTTGTAATGAGAACTTGGTTCGACTTCTTCTTCTTTAGGAAACTTCATCAACAAAACCAGATGATGTTCTCAAGAATTTTCCTCAAGAATGGCTTTTCCCTCACTAATGGTTTACAAATGAACCTCCGTAATAAGTCAACATGAAGAGCAGCTTCCTTTAAAATATCCAAGATAAAAGTGGTGTAAAAACAATTTCAACTAGGAAAGGTTTGGACCTATGTTAATAAGGCTTATGAATCTAGCCCAAGCTGCTCCTAGTGTTTCCTTCTCTCTTTGTTGAAAGGTAAGAATTTCTATTCTAAGGGCACCGATTCTTCCCGAGGGAAGAAAGCAAACAAAAATTTGTGAGTCATCCCATTTCCATTTACACCTCCTACGGTGTGAGCATAGCCACATTTATGAAAAGGGAGAAGAAATATCCATTTAAGGGTCTCTTGTGTCATGCCGAATTAGTGTTGGTCAAGAACACAAATGCTCAAATTCCCTAAGGTGGGTGTAAGGAATTTCCTTCAAACCCATTATTGCACAACTGTGTAGGACAACATCATAAAAGCATGGATGTGATGATTTATTCATAGATCGACCTTTGGGGCGAAAAGTTTACAAATAGGAGTGGAATCCATGTGGTAAAGGTAGTGATGAAGTAAAAAGGTAACAAGATAAAAGGTAAAAAGATAAATGCACAAACTTGGTTCTAAACTAGCACGATATATCACCCGAACGTTCGCTTGTTGGTATTTGTTAACGGCCGTAAAAAACCGAGGGAAGAATTTAGCCTTCACCTAAGAGTATGATGTTGTTTTTGATATAACCAAGAAGTGGACTAGCAATAAACAAGCTTATTAAATTGTTCAAGATTTATTTTGGTTCATGGATATTCATTATTTAAGTTGTTCTATCTAATGAAGGCATGGGTTTTCACTTACTATGGTAGATATTGCCTTTCCGCCTATATTTGACGGAAGTTGATCATGGACTCAAAAGCTCTTGAAAACACCAACCTTATTTACCCCCACACACCTCACCGGCTACCATAACTTTAGGCTTGTGATCAACTCCGGTAAACTATTCCCTAGACACCAGTCCAACACTAGAAGATCTAAGTGTCCTTCCACTAGAGCACTCAATACGAGGTTCAAGTCAAATTATAATAAAGTTCGAACTTGTTTTAAAGGAAAACTTAAAAATAATAAATGAAGAACATTATATTGTAGCTATATGAAGAGACAATGACTTCTCATCGCTCTCACCTATGGTGTCTACTTATTTCTAGATTTGTTCTAAAAACTAATCCCATCTAGATGTCTAAACCTAAGAGATAGATCCATACAAGGGACCCCTCTCTTCTAAAGAAAAGAATGAATAATGAATTCTATCTAATGAATTGGGTTTCAGGGGAGAGCCCTGCCCCTTTATTTATAGTCTAGACCGATGAATCTGAGCCCTTGGATCAAACCGACCTAAAACCGACTTTAATCAATGGTTGGAGTAGATTCTAGGGTTCCCATAGGTCGGTGGAGGAAGCTTCCAGAAGCTGAGACCGAGATCCCACGACCAAAAAAGCACGCGGCATGGGGGTGGGAGCCGCCCCCCCCTTTGATGTGTGGGCCCGTGCTTCGACGTGGTGTTCTCTTGTGTCTTCTAGGTCCTAGGAATTCACTCCAATGGTCGTGGTTGGTAACTTTTGATTCTGGACTCCAAATATGGCAAGTAATAGGTCCGTTTCGATCGTCTTGACGAGGTCTTCACAATAGTGCACTCTAATCCATCATATAAGATACTTTTATTTAGTGAAAACCTATGAAAACCTGCAAGATAAATGAAAACACAAAACTCGTGGAAACTGTTAGAATCAAATCCTATATCTAGTGTTTGTGTTTCCTTTTGTATCATTTCATGCAAAAGTTGAGGGTAAAAAGTTGTCGTTAACTACTGTCAATAGCAAGAAAGCAGGAGCAGTTTGATTCGAGATGACGATTGCAACAAGGGAGCATTCTCGTTTATAGGCCGGCTGAGCAACTGCAACGCGTATCACGGAACGGGCTCTGAAATGCCAAATGACGCGAAGATTCAATTCCTTTGTTGGGCCGATTGCTAGGATGGGCCAAATCTCACTCAGGTTGGTGCCCACAATGGTATGAGGTTCGATTACCAGTAAAGGTGGAAAGCATTCAGGAGCACTTCATTCGGTTGATATCAGAAAGGATTCGGCTATTGTCCCAATCGGCAAACTTGGAGGCATTCGGCCATGTACTCGTCCGACTGATAATGAAAACAGTCAGATGCATTTAAAGATCATGTCAAGAGAGTCAAAGGTGAAGTAATATGTAAGTATGAGACCTCAGGATTCCCGATAGACACGGTACTAAGCGAAAAGATGAACTGTGAAACAATAGTAAATGAAGGAGGCTGCGGTCAATTTTGGAATAAAACTACTTTTATCCCAAAATTGAGGGGGCATGTGTTAACACTGAATTTTGGTAAGCCTCAGAGGATGACAAGAGGGCCAGTGCAAGATGCTAATAAGAGGCGTTCGGCAAGAATGAGCATTCGGCAAGCTACCCGAACGGTGTACGGCATTCGGCAAGCCACCCGTGCGGTCGGGTACTCGTAGCCATTCGGCAAAAACAGGCGGCAGGCAGAGTTTTGTGCGGTCGGCTATCTACGACTATTCGGCAACCAAAAGATGGCGAATACACTAACCGAATGAAAGGGAGTTCATGATGGATAGGCCACAACGACTCCGAAAAGGCTTGAAGCCCAAGTTATCTTGTTTGTTAGGGTTTGCTTATTGTGATCGTAATCTTTTAGAACTCTTATCATGTCCAGGGTATAAATATAAACCCTCAACCATTGTAATCGCATCCAACAATCAATACAAACAAACCGGCTTCGGCCAACATCGAGTCCCTACTAGTCGTGTCGTCGAAGTCTTCGAGAGGAATCATCGATCCGTCGACCTCCATAAGTCCCGGCAACCTTGCATCATGTCTAGTATCATCCAGTGGATTTAGATTATGTGCAAGTAGTCTTGTTACCATGCTTAGTATCATCCGGTGGATTTAAGCTTTGGGCAAGAGGGTTCCCTGTTAGACCATGAGTCTGCGGCAGGCTAAGATCTAGCTCGGAGCTAGTTATCGGCTCTATTAGATTTGGCAAGATCTAGTAGATTCATTAAGTTATCATGTGCCGCATGAGATTTGTAATTTTCTATGTACTTGTAACACTCTTTGCCCAATCTAGATTGATAGGGCTCGGCTTCATATCTTTGTAGATCTGTTTGTCCTTCAATGCTTTATGTTCATCTTATCATGACAAGTAGATCTTATGCTCATAATAGCCGAGTTTAGATCAATCTAGGTTGTTACATGTTGTGGGTTCATGCACGTTAGATGTAGAGCTGGCCTTGACAGGACCGGGTACCGTGCGGCAGATGCAGGTCTTTGGGTTACTCTAGAGCTAGTCATCCGGTGGACTAGAGTTTGGTTTAATCTGATAGGTTTTGTTCATGTTTTACTTGTATGTTCCTTCTTCATGGACCCCGATTCGATAAGCTTGCCGAATACGGTTATGCCTTCATGAGTAATGAGTATTTATAGATTTATCTGGACATATGCATGCTTTTAGCTTTTTATGATTAGATTGTATCATGCGGTGGATTGATCTATTTGTAAGGAGTGGTTTAGATCTATGACAAGTTATATCATGCGGTGGATTAACTTGTTAGGGTTTACACTGGACGGGTTTAGGAAAACTAGACGTGCGGCAGACTAGTTGGATTAGCCTATGCATGTGTTATTTAGATTAGGTTTATATTTATGAATTACCTATTTATAATCATCATGTTGACGGTGGCATCGATCTGTGTTATATGCTTTCCAATCTTATATCTTGATGATCAGTTTTCACTTGTTCAAACATGCATCTTTATATTCATTCGGCAACTGTGTTTACATGCTTTACTTTTACATTAGCCGAATGCATCTCTAAACCTGTTGGCAGACAGCTTCTATAGTTGTATGTCGTCGTAAGTGGCTTCAGGGCCATACATGTGGAACTGTCTTGGTCTCACCAGGCATGTTCCTGCTCTCATGTCTTTTGCTCCTTGTTAGTTTCAGGTCAAACTGACTGGCACGCCTCCGGAATCAAGACGCCCGGGCACCCGTTTGAAGCCACGCTCTCCGGCTTGCTGTGTGTGAGGCACAGTGCGCTTTTTGTGTCAACACAACATCTATCCCAACAGCTACACCAAGTAAGATTCTAAGCCAGCCGGAAGAGTTAGAATCTGCAAATACCTTGTCTATATCTTTAATGCAGGTTTCTACTTGAAAGAACAATCCACGACGGGAGGATGGACGGAAGACTGTCGACCCACGAAGAAAGGAGATCCAGGAAGGCCCGTCATCCCCATCTGCATTGGCCCACACACCTTTGAAAATGCACTCTATGACTTTGGCTCAAGCATTAATATCATGCCTAAGGTAATATATGAGAAAATTCATGGTGAACCATTATTGTATACAACCATGTGCTTGCAGCTTGCAGACCAGTCACTATGCTATCCCAAAGGCATCCTGGAAGACGTATTCATATGGGTAGGACACTCAAGTGTACCTGCTGACTTTGTAGTCATTGAGACAGGAGGAGACGAGAGGTCCCTAATCATATTGGGCCGACCATTCTTGAGCACCGCCAAAGCCATCATCTACGCCGATAACGCAAAGATCACCTTCAATGTCAATGGAAGGAAGGAGAAGTTCACCTTCAAGAACAAGAAACTAGAAGCTCCAGCTCACCCCCAGTGCCCCTACAATTACCAGCTAGCACCTAAGAAGAAGAACAATAGAAGAAAGAATAAGAGTAAGAAGAATCAGCCAAAGACAACAGAAGTTTGGATGATCAATCCAGTCAGAACGAAATACGAGCACCTTGTCAAATCACCACTCCTACCTAAGATGGATGACCCTGGAGTCCCTACGATAGCTTACTCCATCAATCAAATGAACTTCCAGAAGACCTTCTACGACACAGGATCGGGCATCAACTTAATGTCAAAGGTAACTTACGAACTAATATTTGGTAAAATGCCCTTGTATCCTACATATATACTGTTGCAGATGGCAGACCAATCATTTCGATTCCTAGAAGGAATAGCAAAGGACGCACTGGTCAAGATACATGATCACTACATGCCCACTAACTTCTATGTCATGGACATGGGAGAAGAGGAACAGTAGGTGAATATACCTAAGATCTAACTTAACCCAATTTTATAGTAGTAACTATAAAAGGTAATAATAATAATAACTAAGATAAATATGATAAAGGTATTTCAGAGATAGTAGATATAGAGGCTCATCTAATGTAGTAAAGACAATCACAACTACTCTTGAGTAAAAGACATCTAAGTAATTACCAATCATTATGTCTAAGCATAGCAGGTTAAATATTCTCATCTATAGCACAGTTAAATCATAATTATATGGCATAAGGAACATCAAATAAGGAGGATTTATGATGAAATAAACAAGCCTCCCTCGCGACCACGTCCTACCATTCACTCTATGCAGGGGGAGGATTATAGAAGACTCAATCAGGCTGTCACCCTCACGAACTACCCCCGACCCAGCATAAAGCGGGCATCCACAAATAACTTCACATCTAAGCACCATGCTTACATATGAACTTATGACTTAACTCCCTTAAGATAAAGCTAAGCTGTCCACGATCTTATGCATATAATAATCAATAACCAGAACTATATCAAATATCAAACTAGAATATACTAAGAACATAGCAAATAATATAATAAAATAAAGCTAATCATAATGAGAAATCTGAAAAAATAGCAAAGAAATAGTTGTGCCGCTATTTTATGCTCAATAAAATTGCCGCTAAAATGTCCGCTAATCATATGAAACGCTAAACGCCTTGGCCTTAGCTCGATTTAAAAACATGGGAAATCGAAAAAACGTATTACCAAATCTCCAAGAACAATAGATCTGAAGTCTTGAGCAATGCTCAAACTCTTACTTGAGTCTCTAATAGAATGTCTAAACCATATATCTTGAAGAATTAGAGCTCTCTAATCTCTAATCTCTAATCTAGATCTAATCTATTACATTGAAGAGTCTAATCCTAGATCTACATTGAAGACAGAGAGTTCCTCACATTGGGACCCCTCTCTAATCAATGAGATCAGATGAATAATGAATTAGGGTTTCAGGGGGCACCCCTGCCCTTGCTTATATATGCCGGTGGGATGAATCTCAGCCCCTTGGATCAAACCGACTTGATTGGACGGCCTAGATCTACTCCTTAGGTCGGTTGTGAGAAGCTTCGGTAGTAGGACACGTGGCGCCTTAGGTGGTAGGCACACGGCCCCACCTATCAGGGCAAGTGGCCCCACCCCCCAGGGGCCCCAAACAGGCGAGCCGCCTTCTTTGTCCATTTAGGTCCCCTCGAATTTATACTAATCATCTTGATTTGGTCCTTTTCTTCTCGTTTCTCTATTTCTTCTCTTTTTCAGCTCTTTTTGGTCTTTTTTTTCGACTATTCCAACAAAATAGAATATACACCAAAACTCGTGAAATTGATTAGTAATAATAATATTTTATATTATTTATCTATAATTTAGTAGGAAAATAAATACTTAATTTGAGACATTATCTACCATCAACAAGCTCCCCAAGCTTACCCTTTGCTAGTCCCTTAGCAAAGCTATTTATTAACAATAAACTTGGATCAAGAGTTGCTACAATGCTTTTATTCATAAAAAGTACACATGCTTTTAAACAAAAACTCCACTCCGGATCGATAACAATTATTCTCGACTCAACTCACCCATATTACCTTAAACTATGGAGCTTTAACTTTCACTTGGGTCATGAGTAATTGAAAGATAGAACAATCAAGTCAAGCACTATGTCTCAAGTCTTTGATCAACCAATATTCTAGAGTTTTTATAAGTTTTCAAAATAAAACTCGAGCTTTGTATTGAATGGCACTCTCAATCTCTCAATATGTAGTATTTATGGATCCTCACTAGACAATAATAGTGTTATGCCTTCTCTTAAATATATAGTATTTTTGTAGAACAAGGCCGAACATATTAAGCCTTCTCTCATCTCTCTTTTACTTACTCACTCTCTAAATAAGGCTTATGTGGAGCTTATAGGAGTGGCACTCTTAAATAATGTAGCACACTTGCAAAGAATATATTATAGTTCAAATAATAGATCCATAGAGAGTTTAGCCAATCAAAACAAGAATTGCATGTGTATGGTATGTGGTGGATAGGTATTTATTTGGTGGCTAAAACTAATTCTACTTTTACTCCTTCAACGATCACTTATCTCTTTTGAAACTTGAAAACTTGAGAGAATTTGGCCCGCTTATTTTTCTTTTCTTTTTCTTTTTTTTTTTTTTCTCAGAGGCGGGCATCTAAGTACCCATTGTTTTATTGTGGACACTTGTCCTTTTTACTCTCTTTTTTTTAGTAGTGACCCAAATCTCTTTCTGCTGATAAACTTATGAGAGATAATTACAAGAACATCTGGAGTAAATCATCATGGGCTTCCTATAGGTTATTTAGGTTGTTTATTCCCAAATAAAGAATAAAACAATTTAAGAGGGTAAAATGGTATTGCGATTATTCCCAAAGGTAGGAACAATGCATATGAATATATATGGAATTGTGTGTGGATAAAACTTGTCTTTTTCATGACTGAACTCTCACAGTAACAAAGAAAGCTTGAACTACTCAATCCAAAGTAAGCAAAGATATATAACCGAAAAGTTTTCCTATTCTAAGTATCAAATATGTGGCTTTAGTAGGAATTTAACATGCTTTGCCAAAAAGAGCTCATAATGAAAGATTTTAAATTTTTGAAACAAATCTCCGTAAATATAGTTTCACTAAGGACAAGATAAATAGCAAAATTTCGGACTTTCTCATATCATATCCCCCAATTACTTAGACTTAGATCAAGTATATGCTACCCATAAGTTCAGGTTTAGAGCAAACTTAGATCGAACAACAAGTGTATCCAAAACATCGAGGAATTTTGATTTAAAATTAAGGTACTAAAAAGAATTAGAGCAGAGCAACTATTCATCATTTCCAAAGCAAACTTATTCTAACTCCAAATTTATTAACCACACTTTAATAATAGCTAAGACAAATTTTATTCGATTTAAGACGTTATGCATTTTTTTATTTCTTTTTAAAGCAAACAATAATATAAACTAATAATAATAATAAAGATATTAAGAGATACTTATCTTGATAACCGGGGGTGCTCTCCCCGGCTGAATTTTGACATGACGTTCTTTTGTGCTTGAAGTAAGGTAGACATATGGAGGTGATGGTGTCCTTCCTTGGTGGCGCATTGTTGATGTCGATTGAATGATTGCGCCATCAAGTGGTCGTATCTCCTCCCGCCGTCATGTCTCATAATTCCCGTTGATGAAACTCAAATAGACAATAAAGCTCGTGGAAACTCGTTAAGTGTTAGCAGTTGAATATTTTAAGCTTTAATTGTCTAGAGCTTCTTAATAGACATAGCATAAAAAGATTAAGTTTCAAAGAATATTAAATAGAGCTAATATTTTTGAATTTTCTTAATTTGTATGCATGCGAAAAACTATATAGTAACAAGATAAATGAATGCAAACTTATTTTTATGCCACCACAAAGAAATATCTCTCGAGGGTGTTATGCCTCGAATCATTCAAATGGGGCTTCAATTTTTTAATTAATGATATACATAAAACTCATTTATTTTCTTTTCTAATGCGATATATATGTGATAAAGTAAACATGCAAAGAAAAATACTTATGCAATATGTGAGAGTAAATATGTAAGATCAGAAATTAAATATAGATAACTGGGTGAGTTACCTTCCGATGAGAATTCCGTGTTTTTTAAGTCCACCGAATCAAGACTTCTTATCTTATTCACTCCTTAGGTGTATCATTCATGTTCATTGATTGTCCAAAGAAACTTGAAGTAAAGCTTTGGTAGTGAAAGATGGCAAAGATCTTGCTCGGTGTATATGTCTGTAGATCCAAGACATTTTACTTGTAGAGTCTAAGGGATTGTCTCCCCCAACCTTTGCTTGAAGTATGTCCTGTTTACAAAGACAAAGTAGAGATCAAGTGCATGGGTTCTGTTGGTGGAAAAACACCAACAGAACCAAAATCTTTATTTATTCTTTTCTAACCTTAGGCACAAAGAGCAAGATATACTCTGCTTAAACATGGCACGTAATAGGATTGAAAAATAAACATTGAATGTTGTATTTAAAATATTTTAATGGGAAAGATCAAATGGCTTGACTCATGGAAGGATTGTCTATTAATATAAGATAATTTCTTGATTATGACTATCTCCTTCTCAAAATAAGGTGTGCAAATTTTAAGCCTTCATGATCAGGACTAAGGTCAAAAGAGTGGTAAAAGGAACAATTAAAGAGCTAGAATGTTGAATTAATCAAGTAAAATTGTAACTCAAGCATGCTTAACTCTATGCATAGCATAATAATCAAAGAGAAAATAGTAATAACTTACCTTGAGATGTTACCTTTATTATTGGAGCATGATGATAGTGCAACACCTTGTGGCAATTCTTTCCTTCTCTCTTGATCAGCCTTTTTGTTCATGAACAACTTGTCTCCTATGTTCCACTTCTTCTTTATCCTTCCTCACAAGCACCTTTCCACTCTTCTTTTGATACGTGTTCGAACCTTCTTGCTTTTCTTATTTATTCCCGCAACATTAGTAGACAACGCATACCCAAGAAATATACAAGTAATAGCAAGAGTAGTGTTGTTACTGAGTTAAAAGTCACTACGTAAAAGTTTGCTTGATTATTTAACATAGAACATTTATTCACCATTACTTTTTTTAAAGGTTTAATTTTATTTTGAATCTCAAATTTGATTTTTATTATAGCAATTTGTGAAAGCTTTCAAACTTATAGAGATACAGTAATAGTGAGTAAAGGGATTGCAAACCTGTGTGTCGAAGTGACAGGAGCATGTGAGGAGGAGCATGTCAGGATCATCTTATTGGAATCGGCATTTCTCCCCTAAGCTAGTACCTTGTTGTCACTCCACACTTAAAGTCAAGTATGAATATTGAAACATCCCTCATAGTGTTGTAATACCTATGTCCTCAGACATTGTTTCCTCCTTCATTTCGATTCTTATCCTGCAATGATTAGTGACCAAGAATACCCAAGGGAACTAGTCGTAGGAACATGTTATATATTATAGATATTTATGAGCCTTCATGTGCTCACATATTTTTTTCCTATTATATAGTTGGACCTTCATGTGTCCATATTTTTTTTTTTTTCACAACTTAAGAAAAAAATGGAATAGTAATAAATATAAAATACTAAGCTACCTGTCTTTGATGTTTCTTAAGGCCTGTAGTTTTGTCCATACACTTCTATGAGTGAGTGCTTCTATTGTAGATCCCTTTTTATGTGGCACTCATCTCATGAAGTGGTGGCTTGGCAGGTTCATGCCAAAACCATGAACGTTCACAACATAGCTTTCTTCCTGCAAAATGTTAGTGGACACATACCCGAAGGATTGCAATAATTTCTAAATATGGGTTGTTGTCCACATTATGAATTTCTTCTACGCTAATGAAAAGATGGTTCTTTGATTGCTCTAGCATATGTCATGATTATCATGTTTAACAAAATCTACTCTAACATAGCTCAAGGGAGAGGTAACTTGTAGCAAAAGACAAAAATGAATGATTTGATACTTACAGTTCTTCCACGAGGAATGAGCTGGGTCTTCTTTTGCATAAAGTTATTGGAATTCATCATATGGCTTGCTTCATTACTTAGTTGAGTTCATCTCTTGACTTCCCCGATTTGAATTTCTGCAGGGGTTAGTCCAACAAAATGACCAATGTCTACACCAGCAATTTTTAGTTCAATAACTAAACTAGACTGCGTGTCTAATTTAATGAAAGAAGGCTATTTAACCTAAGCACCACGCTTAATTTAAAAAGCCTTTGGAAGCACTCATATTCAGCACTTCCAAACCAAAGCATACTATAGCAAACAAAAGGTAGCATGAAAGCATTAAAGAGATTTACTCAGGTCAGAATGAGAAAGCATAATTACTATATAGCAACATGAGCATATTATAAAGGTAAGAACAACCTGGTTAATGTAGCAACACTGCAAAAGATGTTTCTAAGAATGTAGTTCAATGTTACATAATGATTGGTTAGACATACCTTGTATTGTCATCCTTTGATCTTTTTGCTCCAAACCTAGAAGGGTTAGTAACAAAAATACCCAAAGGAATATTTTATGACAAGTAAAAAGTGAAAATTCATGTTATCAAGCAATCTCTAATTTCAACCAACTAGATATGCAATATTTATAATAAACATATGCATCTACAACCATCCTTTCTAAATTTTTAGGAATAGCTAGCATGAGGGGGTTAGAGATGTCATATGTGGCAAGATTAGAGAGAGCAAATGATGTAGGGGTTTGCTCAAATGAGCATGGATTTAATGAAGTGTTTATGAAGTAGCTTCCATGCTCATCGAGGTTCTCCAACCATTGATATTGTTCTTCTTGGTCTTCCCTAGATCCTTCATGATATCTATGATTGGGAGTTCTAGGATCATTAGGAGACTCAAAAAAAAGAACACAAAAGGATTCATTGGGGTCAAGGATGGGATTAGAGATGGGTTTAGATAAGTTGTCTAATTTCAGCATAGAAGGAGAGAAGACATGAATGACTTCTAAGTAGCTTTATTCCCCTTCTATGGCATTAGACTTGCCATCCTTGAGCTCTTCCTAGTGCCCTTTATAAAAATAAAGATGCTTTCTAAGAGACTTTTTCTTAAGAAAATCTAGACTATAAATGCTCAAAGGTCTCTTATGAAGCTAGAAGTTTATCCCAACATGATTATCTAAAAGGAGTTGAAAAGGAAGAATTACTTCTTTCTTTGGAGACTTTTGGAGTATTGATGGGTTGGGATTTGATAGCTAAGTCTTGGGATTGGAGTGATTCTAATTTGGCTATCAAAACTTCCTCTTTTTGTCTAGAGGATAATTCCTTTTCTCCCTTTAGGTGCTCATAAAGAATGCTAACATAAGGGCTCTACCCACTAATAAAGTCAAGGATAAACCTTGCTTTACGTAAAAGAAAAGTTTCTCCAAAGCTGCATAAAAATGCACAACATTCCTAGGATACACCCCTTTAGTAAAGGATATGATCCGCTAATGAGGTTTAGCTCCTAGAGAATGTTGATTAATAAAAATTAATCAACCGTAGGCATAGCTCATAGCCCGGTATTAAGATAGACCTTATAGATTCTAATGGGCCAAAGCTAATGCTTATGGGTGCAAAAGACATTGATAATAAAAATAAAATAATAAAAAATAAAATTCATGGTAAACAAAAAATAAAAACAAGAAAAACTAAAAGATAAATAAATAAAAATAAAAAAAAAAATATAAAACAAGACTAAGCTAGACTCTTTCATTACTATCCAAAGAAAAACTACCGTTCCTCCTAACAACGGCGCGAAATGCTTGTTGGTACTTATTAACCGCCACAATAAAGATAGGATATCCGCAAAGCACCACGATAGAAATACGGTTGTAGCATTTCACCAAAAGATGAACTCCTGGTTTTAATATCAAACCCAAAGGAACAAAGGGTGAATATAACTAAGATCTAACTTAACCCAATTTTATAATAGTAACTATAAAAGGTAATAATAATAATAACTAAGATAAATATGATAAAGGTATTTCGTAGATAGTAGATATAGAGGCTCATCTAATGTAACACTCACCAATAAGGATGTGGGCTCAGTGCTAATGTTTAGTACCACCTTGCCGTTTAAGCAAGGGTGGAGCCAACTTATAAGCCTTTTGTTTTCCGTTAAGACATAGCACCTTCGGTTAACCCTTTTACACGGCGGGCAAAAGTGTAAGCAAGGTGAACCTTCGGAAGGGCAGCGTGGTGCGGCTTTGGAGGGCGGGTGTTTACGTGGTATCAAAGCGACCTCTAAGTAATTGGAGGTTCATTGCGCTGTGTAGACTCAATGGCAATGCATAAGGGGAGGTCTAAACCCACGGAGTCCTTTTGAAATAACACTAAAAGGATCTAATAAAATATAGCACCTTCGGGTTAACCCTTTTACAATAAACATAAGGTAAGAAACTATACTTGCCTTAAATATAGATCCTTTCTTCAAGTCCAATGCTTTCCCAAAAACACCTTCTTCATCAACTTTTATAGATCACGGCCTTCTTCGATCAACAACATAAAAGCTCTCTCGATCTACTCGATTCCAATCAGCAACACACAAACACATGGATCCAATCATGCATGACAAACAAGACTAACATTAGAACAAGACACCAATAGTGGGAAAACAGTTTAAAAGGTACATAAAACTATTCTACACGCCATCGCGATCACATCGGGTAAGGATCACAGAATCGGAGATATAACGGGCGTAGATATGAATTTTACAAGTTTAACATTAATAAAATAATAAACCTAATATAAACTCGAAATTTAAAAGTTGTAAAACCTGTCTAACAAGCAATACTAACATGTAGATTACGAAATTACAACCTAACGAAATTTGAACGGCTCAAAACGGATTTAAAACGGAGAAGTTATGGGCATTTGAATCATGGCATGAGGATGTATTTGGAGTGTATTTCATGATTTATTTTTCTAAAGGAAAACGGCAAGAAAACATCACGTTAACACCCGCCCAATAAGGATGTGGCCCAAGAGGGGCCTATTGCTTCATTGCTGTTGAGCAAGGGTGGAGCCAACTTATAAGCCTTTGCCATCCAGCCCATATCACCTTCGGGTTAACCCTTTACACATTCGAAAGTGTGGGCAAGGTGCTAATTAAGGGGGCGGCACCGCGCAGAGTGTTACAAATGGCACATGTTCCCCCGCGCCCGGGCTAGAGGCGCACATGGAGGTTCATGTGCGCGTAGGCTCAAGAGGCCAAGGGGGAGGTCCCGTTGTTGGCGCCGAAGGGATCACCCGCCCAATAAGGATATGGCCCAAGGGGGCCTATGAGTGTCGCCGCGCAAGACATGTTTAGTACCACCTTGCTAGTTGAGCAAGGGTGGAGCCAACTTATAAGCCTTTGATCCAACTCCATATCACCTTCGGGTTAACCCTTTACACGGCGAAGCAATAAATCTAATGTAGTAAAGACAATCATAACTACTCTTGAGTAAAAGACATCTAAGTAATTACCAATCATTAAGTCTAAGCATACCAAATATTTTCATCTATAGCACGCTTAAATCATAATTATATGGCATAAGGAATATCAACTAAGGAGGATTTATGATGAAATAAACTAGCCTCCCTCGCGACCATGTCCTACCATTCACTCTATGCAAGGATTATAGAAGACTCAATCAGTCAAGCCACCCTCACGAACTACCCCCCTCCCAACATAAAAAGCGGGCATCCGCAAATAACTTCACATCTAAGCACCATGCTTACATATGAACTTATGACATAACTCCCTTAAGATAAAGCTAAGTTGTCCACTATTTTATGCATATAATAATCAATAACCAGAACTATATCAAATATCAAACTAGAATATACTAAGAACATAGCAAAGAGTAATATAATAAAATAAAGCATAATCATAATGAGAAATCGATAAATAAAACGATTATCAATCTCCAAGAACAATAGATCTGAAGTCTTGAGCAATGCTAGAACTCTTACTTTTATGAAAGGAAATAAAAAAGATGCATAACCTCGAAAACCAAATAAATAGTATGAGTCTTTTCTATAATGTGCTAGTTAAATAAGTAAACAAGAGAGAGTGTACACTTTTTGCTTCTGCTCTATATTAAATGAACTCTATGAAAAGATAATCAATATGCTTGGAAATGATGAATAGTTGCTCCATTGTAATTCCTTTCAAGTGCCTAGCCTTCAAACTTAATTTCTCCCGAGTTTTGAACAAAACTGTTTAACTAGAGATTTGCTCTAAACCTACAACCCGTGGTAAGCAAATACTTGATCTAAGTCTAGGTAATTGACGGATATGATATATGAAAGTCTAAGCTTTGCTTATTTTGTTCCTAGTGATACTAGAGTTCTGGAGATTTATCTTCTAAAAAATTAAAATGCTAACATGATGAGTTCCAATATGATAGAGTGTTAAAATTCCTACCACAGCCATATATACATGCTACTTAGATTAGGATGCTGTGAGGTACATTAATGCTGCTTACTATGCATTGAGTGTTGTCAAGCTCTGTTGACCCTTCGAATATTTGTCATTACTTTCAAGATGTGTGCACTCCATTACACCCTTTCTAACCTTTCTAGCCACTCCACATATACATATGCTACTTCTACCCTGGAAGTACGCAACCCTTATTCTATTCTATTCCATCAAGATCCACTTAAAAATGTTCTACTCCTACCTTGGGAATAGAAACCAAAAAAGATTCCCTTATACCTATCTACCTAGCCACAGATAGCACTATTCTAGTAAAGCTCCAATATTCTTGTTGTTATCTCTCCATTTATTTGTCATAGAATGAGGCTTGGGGCTAAAAAAAAGAGAGAGAAGATAGAGAAAGGAGAGAGAAAAATGGACACAAGTCCTACGGGCGAGTAGAGCCCACCTCTCCAAAAGAAAAGAAAGAAAAAGAGAAGAGAGAAATAAAAAGGGACAAGTGTCCAGAACTCTCTGAAAAAAAGATATATAGCCCAAGTTCTCTCAAGTATTTCTAACGTCCGAAAGAGAGATCATCTTCAAGGAGCAAAAGTAGAATTAGTCTTTCACCCTCATACACCCCACTTCTACTATACCATCATACTCATATTTTCCACCATGCAAACCTATACCTATGCACATGCACATCTTGGTATGACTCGTTTCTCTGGATCCACTGTTTGACCTTACAATATATGCCTAGTAAGTATGCATGAGTTGTTTTTCCACCTATGAGCTCCACATATAAGCTTTAGTATAAGGAGAGGCGAGGAGAGAGAAGGCAATGTATTACTGCCTTGTTCTAAAAATACCATATATATATATATATATATATATATTCCATTGAGAGGAGAGAAGGCATAGCACCATTATTGCCTTGGTATAAGGATCCACAAATACCACATATGAGAGACTTGAAAGGGTCATACCATTTGAACTCTGAGTTTTATTTTGAAAATCTTGCAAAACTCGAATAATAGTTGATCGAAGAACTAGAGACATAGTGCTTGACTTGACTGTTCTATCTTTCAATGCTCAAGACCTATGAGAAGGCTATAAGCTCCATGGTTACAGTAATTAATATGAGTAAGTCAAAGGTTGGAATAGTCTACTTCAATCTAGAGGAGAAATTTTGTTTGAATGCATATGTACTTTTGAGGCGTGAAAGCGTAGTAGCAACTCCCCGATCCAACTTTAACTTTAACTTTGCTAAGGGACTAGCAAAGAGTAAGCTTGGGGGAGCTAGTTTACACAAGTTATCATACAAGATCTTTGGTCAAATAACAAGAGAAATGGACTAAAATGTAAATAACCATAGACCTAGGGGGTTTATCTGACAGAATTCCATGAGTTTTGGTGAATTATATATTTTGCAGGGATCAATCAGGAAAATAGCGAAAGATATCAAGCCATACGAGATAATAATGTGATCTGAACGAAATATGACGTAGCTCCTATGAAAGAACAATCTAGAAGACACGAGAATACTTCACGTCGAAGCAGAGCAGCAGAGGCTGCTAGGTGGGGCCGGGCGGCCTAGCCACTAGGCCGGCCGGCCTGTGGGACCCATAGGTCAGCATATCCTTGCTATGGCGGTTCACAGCCGACTTAAGGATTGAATCTGAACCATTGATCAAGGTCGGTTTGATCCAAGGGCTACGGTTCATCACGTGGGACTATATAACCAGACCCCGGGCAAAACCCTAATTCATTCCAATTCATAACTTCATACATTCAAGTCATTCAGCTCCAGTCATCAAGATCCCAAGCCCTAGAATTCCACCATAAATATAGCATTAGCTATCTAGACTAGAACTAGAGGGAGGCAAGCTTGTCTTGATCCCTGATCGTCTAGAAGTTGAGGAAGCAAGAGCTTTCCACGGCTTCTCTCTTGTAATCCTTCGGTAAGTGTTTACAAGTGTTATGACTTTGATCTATTCAATGATTATATTCATAATTACATGATCTAGTGTTTATTTTGATCATATGCTTAGTATAGTTAGATCATCTTTATATTCAAACATGGAGTCGTATAGCGCTCATCTTATGATATCTTGGGTGAGTGGTAAACATAGTGTAAGGGTGGTGCTTATACCTTGTTTTCCTACGATTGCACCCTACATTCTGGGCCATGTGGTAGATCACGGGTGTGACAGACATGTTGAGTCCTTTGGAGTCCACTCCCTAGATGTAGGGCTAGTTGAGATTTATTACTATGGTAGACTTGCTCTGTTCTTGATCTTCCTTAGTAATGTTCACCATGTGTAGGTGTAATGATCTCTTGCTATGATTACTAGGTGTACTACACTGATCTTAGTATGCATTAACATATGATTAGGAGTAACTTAGGGATATCTTGTCTGTTCTACCTATACCATGCTATTATTGCCTTTATGATACTTTCTAGTGGCATATCATGATCTTTGACTTGGAAGTTATCATACTATTACTATCATTATTATGTGACTCATCCCTGTTATGAGTAATTTGATTGCATATGGTTTACTCTACATTACTACCCTGCATGGGAGAGATATCATTAATACCCATAGTTGGCCCCTTCTCTGTGGTAAAATATAAATATGATACCCGGTTTACTCCCGGTTAAAATGCTACAGTGGTATTTCCTATCTGTGCGCTTGCGGATATCATCTTCTTCATATATTCAATAGATTATAAGTGGCATAGCATGAATATCATCCATGCATTCTCTAGCATTACTGTCTGGGATGACAACCTAGTTCAAGTAGTGCTAAGAAATGATGTGGATCTACCTTTGAGCATATCATGGGTGAGATTAACTCCATCCATGGTAGTGATATTCGAGCAACATCCGATGACCTTAACATATACCAGCATTTTTGGCACTCGTTATTGGGAATAGATTTTGTATCTATTTCTAGTAAAGACGTTAAGAAATATCAACAACAGCAAGATAACTAATCTATATACACAAGCACACAATGTCAATCAAGAACCAAAATGTCATTCACCAAAATAGAAATGCCGCTAGTAATTAAGTAATGTCTTTAAGAACCAAAATGTCATTCACCAAAATGCGGGCGAGGTCGGCGGCATAGGCGCGAAGGCGATGACGGCGCGGGCGAGGTTGACGACGCGGGCGAGGTCGTGGCCGGCGGGGCGACGATGACGACGAGGGGTGAGGTTGACGGCAGCGGGCGCGCGCGGCGACGAGGGCACGGATTTGGGAGGAGGAAGCCAAAGTACATATACGCGTACCTTCTATTCTTGGGTTGAACCACAACCCGGGACTAAAGAGGCCGATAGTCACGGGTTGTGGCTCAACGCTGACAAATAGGAGATCCTTTAGTCCCGGCCGAACCACAACCCGGAACTATCGACCTCGTTAGTCCCGGGTTGTGGTTCAACCCGGGATTAACACTAAATTTTTGGCGCTGGCGTCAAACATCCGCTTCCATGCAGTTTCAGTTCCCGCACTACCCCCTCGCAATCGGGTCCACACGGCAGAGAGGGGGAGGGCCCAGCCTTTTCAAACCTTTTTCTTTTTTTTTTTTTTTTTCCAAAATTGCTTATGAATCTTGTGAAAATTGTGTAGGGTGCTTTTTTATCCAAATATAGAGAGAAAATTTTGTTGTGATTCTTATGAGTAGATATACAGTATAAAATATGAGATGGAATTTTTGGATAATTTTTATATACAACTTTATTTAATTTGTTTATTACCATAAAAATGGATAAATGCAATCATGTTCAAAGTTAGAAAGGTCGTTACAAAGATCACCTATATAAACCTCATTCAACATAATAAATTACATATACGATAACAAAGACCTTGAAAAAGAGTTACATATATGATAACAAAGACTTTTTTGAATAGGTTAATGTTATGATCAAAGTGTACAAACACATTAAAATTTAACCACCTCAGTAGAACTCTTCTTGCATCTAGCTTCGAAGAATCACTAACGAGGCAGTCAAAATGAGCGTCGCCCGAAGGATATGGCACTGTTTACCAATGCACTGCTACTGCGAGTTGAAAGACCACCGGTGCCCGTCCCCAGATCCACAGTCCAGCATGCACCAGAAGAGATCCAGAATCCCGAAGGTTATGGCACTGTTTATGGGCCTCCTCCCCCAATCAGAGGATGCCATGTCTCTCTGGACATACAATCCAAATGAGCCCATAGTCCATAGCCCATGAGATTGGATGGCACCGTCGACATCACAGCGGCTCCAACCTTCGGCGTTGCTCCATCTTCAGTGGGACTCTTCTAGCACCTCTTGTGTGCACCATTTTGGTGGAGTATGCCGCATAACGATATTTGTACATGGAGGGCTCTCTCCCACCAAGCGGCCATATCTATGTGCATAAAACATTAGCAAATCACAGAAAATGTGTCAAGATACATTGCAATGATCATATGTAAATGTATTAGACAAACATATATAAAAAATGTGTCAAAAAGCACACATTCATGTAGAAATAACATTTTGTAATGAATAAAATGTCTCAACATAATAAAGCATTTACTGATCGAGATAACAAAGCATGAACTGAGACATGTTATTTACCATTGAAAGATTACAAGATGAAGTTACTAACCTTTTAAAGATTAAAGAAGAAGCCGACGACTGTCTCTGGAAGAACTTGCTGCTCCCCAAACAAGAACATGAATGAACTCACGGGCAAAAGGGCCACAACAGTCATAAATATAGTTGGATCTTTAGTCCCGGGCTGTGCAAACAACTAGGATTAAATGAATTACATTTAGTCCTGGCTATAGCCAAACCCGGGACTAAAGAACCCTGCTGCAAAAGCCTGCGGTTTTATCCGTTGGGCAGTGGGATTTAATCCCGGTTTTAGCACACAACCGGGACTAAAGTCCCCCCTAATGCAAAAGCCTACTACTATAGTCGTTGGGCAGGGGACGTTAGTCCCGGTTGGTGGCTCTGCCGGGACTATTATGTTCTTTAGTCCTAGCCCAAAAATGGCCGGGACTAAAACCCTGAACGAAAAGTCCTTTCTCTACTAGTGTTGCTTGCGTAGCTAGAAGTAAATCCCTTGTCTTGCTTAGCTTGTGTAGTTAAGTATGTTTGAGCTCTTAGGTTTGGCTGGTGTAGCCATTGTCTTTGAGCATCTAGTGAGTTTAGGTTGGCTTTATGCTTTTGCTCATTAGAATTGTGTAGGTGCACACTCGCTTGCCAAAGTACTAGTTGTTTAGGTTTGTGTGACCTTGCAAGCTAGACTTGTTTAGTTGTGCACTTGCTAGACCGACACCTTACTTGCTTGTTTAGGATCTTTTCTAAGGTGCTTCTAGAAGTCATAGATAGAGGGGTGAAGTTTTGGCTAGGTCGATAGTTTTAATTCCGCACTTATATCGGTTTGCCAGAGCGTTCAGTTTTTAAAAAAGGACTATTCACCCCCCTCTAGTCCGTCATCTCGACCTTACACTCTTGCAACCGGTCCGTTAAGCCAAGTTAGCTTGTCTTGGTCTTCTCCACCTTAGTCACACTCCATGTCATGTCATATGCAATTAGGCTCCTTCACCACATGTGTGAGCATTGCAACAAATCCAAGCGATCTTCACCATCATGGCATGAGTTTCTTACACAAGTATACTTGTGAACTAATCACTTGCGTATCTTATATAAACACTTATTAGTCCACCTAGATTGTCACTTAATTACCACAACTAAATAAGGACCTTTCAACGAGGAGCGACCGGCAGCTGCGGCGGCGGTGGTGCGTGGGTGGGCTCGGCAAGCCCGTAGATGGCTCGTCGGGCCTGTCCATGTTTTTTCTTTTGGCTATTTTATTTGATTAACAGAGGCGGGCAACAAAGCACCTCAGAAAATACCCCCATTAACCGTGACCTTTGATCCGAGGTGGTTGGCCTGTCTGCCTCAATAAAGGATTTCTATAGTCGTGAGAATAACAATTTGGAATTATTAATGGTCACTAAGGAGTTTTTGGATGAATATTACATTTCTATCTCTAATTGTTAGTGATACTAGAGCTGACCAGGTGTAACAGTTTAGCGTTCTGTGTAGAACAAACTAGAATTTGATAGTTTATGGATGAAACTGAGCACAAAATGCAAAGTTTGATGACCGAAACGACCATCTCCATAGTTTTTGAATAAAATTGGTCCTAAAATAAAGTTTAAGGACTAAAGCGATCGTTGTGAAAGTACATGAATGAAATTGAGGCTAAAGGAATAGTTTAGTGACCAAAATAGCTATTCTACCTATTGGAAATAAGAAAAAAAGAGAGAGAGAGAGAGAAGAGAGAGAGAGAGAGAGAGAGAGAGAGAGAGAGAAAAGAGAGAACCCCCTATGAAAGAATTCACATGTTTAAGGCTATGTTCTTAGCTGGATAATGTTACAATAATAATTGTCTTCCTCCTCCTCGAGAGCCCAAGCGGTGCCAGTTCAAAGCCGGCCCCTCCCCTCCCGCCTCCGGCGAGCTCGCCGGAAAGGGCAGGCCGAGGGGCCCCTCCAAAGAGTTCGCTTCCTAGTAGTAGCTAGTAGTTGTCTTTTTTAATGTCTCCCGCTGTGGAAGTCCCGTCGTGGAAGGCCCCGTCTTGGAGCTGTGGCATCGCCGTGGTCGCCATGGTTGCCATGGTCTTCTCCGTCGCCGTCGCATCCAAGGTCGGTGGAAATAAAATAAACTCGATCTCCCGCTATGCGGATCTCTCTCTCTATCTCCACCTCCACCTCCACCTCCACCCGCCATCGCCGAGATCTGCTCCCCTCCGATCCACCACCTCCACTGCCCTCGTTCACCCCTTCACAGCAACCTCCAGTCCTGGTGGTCTCTTCTACAATTAGGTGGCTCCTCTCCTGGTACTGGTACGATAGCTCCGCCTCCCCCTGGGATCCAGGTTCAAGCCTTTCTTCAACCTCTGTCGACGGTCTTCACTACTCTTCACTACATCCTTCGGTCGCCGGTGCGATTCTTCTCCGATGGCTTGACTGGCCCACCTTCAACCGACGCTTTGCGTGGCAAATCCATCCGGGTGTATGCGTCCTTGATGCCCCTATGACCCACCATCGGCGGTTTCATCGTCTCCAACGCCACGGACAAAGCTTCCTTTCCTTTCAAGATCCAGGTCTTTATTGTAATTTGGTCTTCTATGGAGGGCCTCTTTGTAATCTGGTTGTTTTGATAATATAAATATAACTAGCAGGAATCCCCGCGCAATTGCGCGGGCTAGGAAGCTTGGTCTTCCCAAATAGAGCGGAGCAAAAATGGTGCCTACAGATGATCATTTCAAGAATAGAGGAATAAAATGAGGAGAAACGATGTGATCATGGAGTTGTCATATAAAAAGTCCATGTATTTATCTATTCAGGGACTGTTGGTTTCTAGTCTTGGAATGGTATACATGGCAGGTGGTGAAATTAATTAAGCAATGGAAATATAGGAGTAATGATAGGAATTCAGGAGCTTACGACGGTGTCGATTGCATAGCAGGGGTGTCAAATTCTCTGCAAGAAATATATATGTGTGAAGGAATATTATTAAAAGAGGAGAGTGTTGATTGTCTGGCTGCTGAAATATGTGCACGTACCTTTTTCTGCTTCGGAAGCTATAACGACGTACTCCCTCCGTCTCAAAATAATTCATAATGTTGACTTTAAGACATCATGTTTGACCGCTTCGTCTTATTCAAATTATTTATACAATTTAGGAAATAAATAAATTATTATTAAAGTATCTCTAATAATAAAATAAGTCACATCAAAATAGAAAATAAAAAATTTGGCGATGAACGACCCTGGGCGTGGCATATCTAGTATAAATAAAGAATACGTCTTGTTTCAGGACGATGACATGAATATAAAGAATGGGATTGTTTCAAATCGACTGTATAGTTTTTTTTTTTTCAAAAAATGACAGCTCGTAGACAAAGGCAGGAAAGCATTAGATATCAGATTCATAGCAGTAGGTAGTATAACGTGAAAATCCTTTTGGGCATTTCATCGATCACATGTAGGGCGCACACCACCAAGAGAAAAGGAAATTGTAGCTGGGGAGCTCATGGTGCTCAGGAATGAATGAGAAGCAACGAAGACACACCAAAGCGCAAGAGAGAGAGAGGAAATGGCAGTGTACCTCGCCGTCAGCAGCACCGGGCCAGGCGGCGGCGGCGGAAGCGAAGGGAGGCGACGGGCGCGGCGCGGCGGCGTCGCTGACTCGCTGCCAGCGTTACCGGCGGAGAACGGCGCGGAGGGCAGGAGGCAGGCGGCACAGAGCGCGTTACCGGCGGAGAACGGCGCGGAGGACAGGAGGCGGACGGCGCAAAGAGCGGCGAAGGTTCGCGGCTCCTGTTGGTCGTACGCGTGGGATGCTGGAGTAGGAGATGGATGGATACCGTTGATCATGAATCTAATGGCTAAGGAAAAAAGGGTGACGTGGCCTTTCGTGGTTCCAGGAAATGTAGTATAGGAACATAGGGAAAGGATAGATATGTGTTTGTTTTTTTTAAAAAAAAAGGCTATATTCTTAGAGGTGTGCGAATTGAATATAAAATCTGGAGAGACACACAAACAGAGCACTAATTGACATTTGTCGCCTACTCCTACGCACGAGCACGAGGCTGCTTCTGCTTGGCCGCTGCTGCTGTAAAAGAAGTGTCGATGCTCCGTCAAAAGATGCGGGCCGGGCCACCAGCAGCGGCCGCAGCATGTGGACAGCACATGCTTTTTTTATGGTCGTGTTCTGGTGCAGTGTGCAGGGGTATCCGAGGGGAGCGACGACTTGCCGTCTTCCGCAGGCCCTTGTTCTGAAATGAGTCACTCTCTCAATCTCTCAGTACTCCTCCGTCTCAAAATATAAGCATTTATCGATTTCTGCAATGCACGTTTGACCATTCGTCTTATTTAAAAAATTTATAAAAAATTATTTATTTTGTTATGACATGTTTTATCATCGTATATATTTTAAGTATATCTTAATTGTTTTTATATTTTTAAAAAAAATTTGAATAAGACGAATGGTCAAACGTGATCAGTAAAAGTCAACAAATGCTTATATTGTGGGACGGGAGTACAAATTTGTGAAGCAAAGTTACGGGGAACTGGTTGTTAAAAAAAAAAGTTACGGGGAACCAATCAGATAAGCGGATGTTGTAAAAAAAAAAAAAAAAAAAAAAAAAATCCCAGATAAGCGAATGGAGCCGTAGGCGACCGACAGTGGCGACAACGGGGAAGGTGGGCGCCGGTCCTTTTTTTCACAAGTGGCGCCGGTCCTACTTGGCTGCGACGGAAAGATACAAGAGGGAGAGGAAGGGATCGGCAGTGTTCCTGCTCCGAGCGCTAGCTTCCAGATTCCTTGCAGCTTTCCTCAATCTCCCTCCCAGGAACAAAACACAGCTAGCTTGAGAAACGCAAGCGCCGATCCAAGGCATGGCCGATTCCGCCGTGAGCTTCGTGCTGGGCCGGCTGTCGGAGTTCGCGGTGAAGGAGGCGGCCCTCCTGCAGGAGGTCGGGAGCGACGTGATGCTGCTCAAGGACAAGCTGGAGTGGCTGCAGACGTTCATCCAAGACGCCGACCAGAAACGGCGGCAGGGCGGCAACTGCTACATGGACGTGTGGGTGCAGCAGACGCGGGAGGTGGCCTTGGAGGTGGAGGACGTGCTCGACGAGTTCATGCTCCGCGTCGACCTCAACCAGGGCCTGCCCGTTTGGAGGAAGTAGCTCAGGTTTCTGCTAGCGTGCGCCACCCAGGTATCCGTCCGCCATGGCTTGTCCGGTCGGATCACAATGATCAGGGCGAGGCTGGATCAGATCTCCGACCACAAGAATGCATACATCACTGACTACGCTCCTTCAGCGATCCGGTCGTCCCGATGGACCTACACACCCTCTGCTGAATGGTGGTAAGATTAATCTTTCTACGCGTTCAAAACATCATAGCAAACGTAATTAGTATCCGTCCTAATTAAAGTCGTTATATGTCACTACTACTTAGCACTGTCGCCTCTATTACTGTTGGTTTTTTAAACAGATGGTGTCAAGGTATCATTGCATGTTATTAAAATTGGAACCAACACAAAAATTAGAACCTGCAGGGATAGATGGTAGACTGGCTAATATTTCTCTCTACGCTACCGATGCCACAAATTCCTTTATACCCATAACGTTTGGCATCAATGCTTTATGGATGTGGAGCCACAGTGCTCCGAACACAGCCCCGACCAACGCCAGGTTGGGAAACTATTTTTTAGTCTTTTAGAACAAAGAAAGGAACATGCCACTGCTCAACAAAATTTCAACTTGACACCGATGGCCACAGTGTTTGGCACCGATGCTGCAACACTCTCTCCTCTTTCAGCACCGCAAAAAACATATGTTGTGGGAGTCTAACTGCTGTTTTGCACAATGCACTACCACAATGAAGATTTTAAGACACGGCCAAGGTCGATTTTTAGGATTTTTCTTTTGAATTATTACTACGGGTCTACTATATTGAGATTATAAAAGTAAGCTTTTTTCAAGAATAATTTCAAAACTGTCTCTAAAAATTGATTTTTAGATGTGGTTTTATTAAGTCAACCATCACTGAAAACCTTTTAAGGGTGTTTTTTAAGTAAACCACAATAAAAAGTCAACCATTTCTCAAATATTTATTTGGAGTAAATTTTGTCACATACAATCCTCGCTGCACGTCTTAAACAACCATTTACTTAGAATGCATTTGATCAGTATGTCTAAGTTCTGAATTTCCATCCCTCCTTGTTCCTTTGGTTAATATAGAGAATTTCCCATTTAACTAAACGATGCTTCTTTTTATGCTGGTCATTTTGCTAAAAAAAAATCTTGATCTATGGTACTCTATTTCTTAAGGACCCCACAAGATACCTCAAAAGAAGAGAGCATGAAAAAAGGTAAATTAGACAAATCTAATTAATTAGGACAAAATCTACCTCTAGCTGACATGATTTTTCCTTTTTTTCCAACCACATTACCTATACTCGATTCTATCCTCTATGGTCTTGATCTGTGTTATTGAATTTTCTATAGTGCATTGGAATACCCCAGGTAGCAAAAAAGATATTATCCTAATTTGCATCAACTGACTCACAATCTCTTGCTCGACCAAAGTAGAAGATTCTCTAGTACACAAAATCTTTTTCATGACATTTTCATTTTATTAACTGTGGTGGCTTTTAAAAAAACACCACGATTAATGTCTTGATTAACTGTGATAATTATTTTTAATTAATGGCGGTTATAAAAATTACCACGGTAAATCGATTAACCATAACAGTTTTTATAATAAAGCCCACCACCAAAATAGGCCTATTAACCGAGGCGGGCTTCTTATAAGGCCTGCCACGGTTAATATAGCCGAGCCCGAAAAAAAGCCCCAAAACCAATCTAATATCGGGTTCATATATATATATATATATATATATATATATATATATATATATATATATAGAGAGAGAGAGAGAGAGAGAGAGAGAGGAGTTGGGGAATTAGGGTTTCCCACCTCGACCGCACTCACTCCGGCGACCGTTCCATCTCTAGCCCGAGTGCTCCCTCTCTAGCCCTCTCCCTCCCTCTCTCGAGCACCCTCTCCGGCCCCTCTCCCTCCCGATCGAACTCCCTCTCGGGCCCTCCCTCCCCTACGACGACGGCCATGGGGAGCGGCGCGTGGGCCCGCGGCGATGCGGGAGCAACGCGGCGCGGGATGCGGAACGGCGTGGCGCTGGATCGCGGAGGCACTAGAGCGGCGGCCCCTAGCACGCACGGCCTCTCCTCTCTCTCCGCGCGAACCTCGTTGGCTCCTCCCAGGCCGGCGGTCCCCGGCGGCGAGGGTTGGGCGGTGGCTCCCGGCATGGAGGCAGCGCACCTCTCCTTGAGCCACCCTCCTGGCCCGTAGCACTCACCTCCCTCCCGGAGCGGCGCGCCCGTGGCAAAGCAGCACGACGGCGGCGTGATTTCTCCCTCGAGCTCGTCGGCGCGCTAGACCTACTCCTCCCCCCTTTGTTCTCGGATCCGAGGTTTGGAGGTCGGATCCCAAGGATCGGATGTCGGATCCGGCGTTCGGCTACTCCAAAGAGTTGGCGGCTAGATCCCTACGGCTAGATCCCGGCGGCTGGATCTGCGCGGCGGTGGCGGCGTGGATCTAGCAAATGGCGGCCTAGACGTGCTTCGTTAGGGTTAGGTTTGCACTTTTTCATTTTTTTTTTTTTTCGAACGGTTAGTCCTTGATTAACGGTGGCCTTGTGTTGGTGGCGGTTTTTAAAACTGCTACAGTAAATGAAAATTAACCGCCACCAAAATTTTTTTCCTTACTAGTGATTTCAATTTGCAAAAGCTAATTTTAAGACCAAACAATTATTCAAAAACACATAACAGCTAAATGTTCTTTTGCCTTCTCAATATTATGATTCATTAAAATAAATTCATCTACATTTTGCAAGATAGATAAGCCACCATAAAATGAGGCACTGCCCCTTTCACCCAACAGTCTTTTTTAGCTCTAGCCAAAATTATCGCTAACATATCTACTACTGTACCCCCCCGCCTCTTGAGCTTCCGAACGGGAAACCAACTGATAACGCAGTTGAGTACGGGATTTTGCATGACAGAATTTGGCAACATGGTCGTAATTGTAGCAAGAACGACATCGTACCCTTTGTTTTTTTTTTTTTTTTTGAGCAAAATCGTACCCTTTGATCTGATTGCTGTGATGGCTAAGGCCCAAGCACTTTCCACAATGAGCCGGAACAGTGGGCCTGCTGGGCAGTGGACGAGGGATAGCCAACGCAGTCTTTGGCTTAGCTTTAGCTGTAAATTTCGGCCCAACTATAGCAGGGATTGGACCACCCAAGTTTGAATTTGAATTTGAACTGAGCTCTGGAGTATCCACGCCCATTTCCAGCGGCCCTGCCTGATCAGAAGCTTTAGCTTTGATACGCTAGTGAAGAACACGCTTCCGAGGACTAGATTGGGGAGCCTTGAGCTTGGGGATTCGATCAGGTTTTGCCAAAGGATCAGCTAGAAATGATTCATAGTAATCACTAGGATAACTGAGCCTAACAAACACTGATCTCTTTTCTTTCGGAGGTTGGACTGGTTGGGCAGGGGGAGATTTCAAAGCATAGGCAAAGCTTTTTTTGTTCCTGCTGCCAACCGTTGTCCATTTAGCCTCCTCTTCGGCTAACCAAAGATTATAGTCTCGGTGCCAGTTAGGGCCACCTCCACCCCAAAGGTGGAAGAAGATAGAAAAGGATTTGCAAGCAAAGCTCTTAAGAATGTAAATCATGAGACCCACATTCTTGCACGAGACCCAAAAACTGAACATCCAACCAGATAAATGAACAACATTAAAATCATGAGTGTGGGGGTTAGGTCTAGCCTCCCCCACTTCGAGGGTTAGTCAAGTGGGGAGGCGAGGGCGGACCCATAGGGAGAACGGAAAGGGGTCACGAGGGTGTCTCGGTGGGTAAAGTCGGGAGCGCGCGAGGGTGATAGATCGAATAGCAAGTTAGGACAAAGCAATGGAACAGATGCTCGTATATTCGGGTGCCCAAAAATCCTCTGTTTACACATGGTCCTCACCCGGATATTTATAGGGAATACCAAGGGCCGGGACCTTTTACATTAGGGTTACAAACCCTGGCTGAATGACAAGTGGGCCCTCTAGGGGTGACAATGTACAAACACATGGTGCGCCACCTACTACGCTTGGGGACCTCTAGGATTTCCTTGCCGCCGCCATCATCGAGGGGGTCCAGGCGGCGAGACGCAGCGGGGGTTTCGTCAAGTGGAGCGGGGCATCGCGAGGGTTCCTGCTGGGGCGTACCCTCGCGAGTGCGTGGGTCCTGAAAATAGAGAGTTAAAGTTTTGCTGATAGGGTTAGTGGTGCACGATCATTCCTTGGCGGTCCGCTGGTCGAGGGTGCTGTAGCACGAGACCTGCACGAGGGTCATCGCTTCAGTCGACCCTCGCACCACATGTGAGCGGGGGTTTTCTCCCAATCCTTCCTATTCTTGTACGTAGGCTAAGAGAGGCGAAATCGTTCTTTGTGTATGGAGCCGAGTGGGAGATGCATGGTCGAGGGTCGAGCCAGAGTGCCTCCCCCCAACAATGAGCAAGGCCACTGATGCAAGATTGAAGGATCATACTAACAGATTAGCATTGAGCTTGATGACGCTACGGCCAAAACTTGCCACAAGTCTAAAGGACGAAGAGACAGGGGAGCCGGGGGAACTCATAGAGCACCCAAAGTGCTGGCGAGCCACCTCTGGGAAGGAAGATCCATGCTGGAAGCAGAGGTCCGAGAGGCCCGCCATGACCGAGTGCCGGCCTCTGCTCATAGGAGGAGGAAGGTGCATGCCATTGACATTGGGAGGGAGGATGGAGAGGAGCGCCGGTGAGGAGAGCACCGAAGGGGGCAGCACCATTCTCCTCACTTGGCATGGATGACCTTTTCATGTTCACCTTAGAGCCAGGGATTGTTGTAGAAAGTCCCACTTAACTTTATCATATGCTTTTTCAAAGTCAATTTTGAAAACCACACTTGTTTGCTTTTTTTTGTGGAGTTCATGTCATGTTTCACGCAAGATTGCTGCCCCCTACATAGTATTTCCTCATGTTAGAAACGCTGCCTGGGACGGTGTAACAATTTGCCGAGCAATCTTTGTGACTCTAATAGTGGCTACATTTGTAAAAGTCTTGAAGCTCACAAACAAATAGATAGGTTTATATTGTTGAATTTACTCAACATCATTATACACTTTAGTAGAAGGACTATTGTACCAAAATTGAGGCTATAAATAGGCACAGTACCCTTACGAGAAATTCCTCACACATCGCCATCAAGTCCTCTTCTAGCACATGCCAAAATACTAGATTTTTTCAAAAGGTTGCCTTAGAATTAGCACAAGCTTCATTAAGTGGAAATTAGGAAGCTTACATCCAAGCAGCGATATGGCGAGGAGCCATCCGCATGTTGAAGTGATACACGACACGAATCACCAGCTGGTGGTGGTTTCCTACCGAAGTTGTGCTAAGAAAATAAACCAATTGCGGTAGGGCAGCGAGCGGGTGCGACAACTCACTCCTCAGGCCACTAGGACGGTCAACAGGGCGAGGCTGCTGAACCCGGCCCCAATCCATGCGTCTGCCTCCTGCAGAATGGTCGCCACAAGCTCGGAGGGCGTGGCGGACTTTCGGTCGAACGTGCGCCAGTTGTGCCCCTTCCATGTGATCCATGAGATGAGCAGCACCAAGGAGTTGAAGCTCCTTTGGAGCGGCTGAGGAAGAATGGCACGAGATGACAACTGCCAGTCACCCAGGCAGGAAACCTGGTGCGGAGCCGCCATGGTGAGCGCCATGGCCGCGAGGAGCCGGGACCAAACCTTCCTGATTTAGACACAAGAGCACAGTAAGTGGCCAATGGTTTTGTCGTGCTGATCGCAGAGGGCGCAGGAAGCAGTCGGCTATAGACTGCCGCATGCGGTGTTCTGCCGTCCAAAATCGTCCATGCAACGCTAGCCAAAAGAAGAATTTGACTTTGGGAGGAACAGCCACGCGCCAAAGCTCCTTGGCGCCAACCATCATGGTCGTTCTGCTGGTGAAGAAGGCCCTGTACGTGGAGCGGATGGTGTGTGTATGTATTGTCCATCTGTCATTGATCACAAACAAAGCGATCCGGCTGCATGGGACTGAGTGCAGCGTTGGCCATCTAGGGTATCCTTCATCGAACGCCCCAATCGCCGCCGACCAACAGCCTTGAAGAGGTTAGTGGAGATCGTCCTCTCGGGGAGCCACGAGTCTGTCGAGACGTGGAAGTCCCATCGCCAACTTCCACGTGACTGAACATTGGGACATGGAGCTGACCTTGCGTTTGGGGACGGACGGTTGTGCTGCCCATGCTGAATCCGTCCTCGTCCTTCGTAGCCACTCCCATCGGAGGTGCAGGGCATAGCCAAGTATCTTGAGGTCAGGGATCCCCGGACCCCGTGGTCTGTGGGAGCACATACAATTTTTTTGAAACGAACCAGGCAGCGAACTGCTGATTATATTAAAAAGGAGAGTCCCAGACTGGGAAGAACAACGAAACAACACAAAAAGAAAAGAAGAAAAAAAAGAAAAAACCAATTAAACTCCACCCGGTTGGATTGGGACATCAACACGGGTCACCACTCATCGGCCGGTCGGATTGGGACCTCAACACAGCCTAGCCTCTATACAATGACCTCGACAAGGCAACAAAACTGAAAACCGAAACGAAACTGCTCACAGCGCCCACCGAAAACCACTCTCAAGCAATCGTCGAGAGCCTCAAGTCGTAACCCTGCGCCGATCGTACCCAAGAGAGAGCAAACCGCACCACACCAAGAAGGCCGCCGCCATGCAGGACCTCTCGCCGTGATACCGCTGCAACATCACACACCTCCTGACAGGGTGGAACCACCAGATCCAGACCTCAAACGCACGGGGGCCTTGCCTCACCCGCCGCTGGACGCCACCTCGCTCTCGTCGCCTCAAGAACACCGCACGCGGGGGCCTCGCCACGTCCACCACAGCACTCCATGTCACGGATCTGTGTCTAAGATTGCCATCAGAGAGGTAAGCAGGGCTGCCCTGCCTCTTAGGGACACCATCAGCCAAGTCACTACCAAGGATCGACATCGTCTCGTCGCTCCGCCAGCGCGCAAACCTCCGCCACCGAGTCAGCAAGACAAGGAAGTCGCTTGCGCCATCTTCCGATGATGTACCACACCGGCATAGCCCAGCGAAGCTGTGCCACCCGCCGCAGTCCGCTGCAAGCCAAGTCATCTCAATATGTCATTGCCGCAAGCGCCGTCTTCCGACGCAGTCCCACGCCGCACTGACAGTTGCCAGCAACGCCAGCCGCCGCAGTCCGCTGCAAGCAGTCACCCCGACACACATCGATAACCCTTGTTCGCCTTCAGAGCTGCGAACGTTTCCACGAGAGCTTAGCAACCCCCTGAAGCTCTCCAACCTGCACCACAAAGCACTGCCACCAAAAACAGATCCCCGTGATTCATCGCCACCAGAAGAACCATTAGCCGAGTTGGGTCTCAAGAAACGACGCCACTCAAGGAGGGAACGACGCTCGGGGCGCCGCCGTCGATCGTCCAGAATGGACAGGGTTTTCAATCAGAGAACCTCGTGCCGCCGGGATGAAGCTCCAAAGATGACCCCCTGCAGGTGAGCGACGCCCAAGGGCGCCGCCGCCATCAGCGCCCGGCAGAATACCGGCAAAGGCTTTCGCCCGAGGCATCCATCCCAAAGCAAGCACACCCGGCCGCCTTCCACAAGCAACAACCACGGAAGTCCACTCGCGGCGGCGCCCGCCGTGCCTCTTCCCACTCGCGCGCGGTTTCACTCCGGCAGCACCTCACCGCAACGCCGACGCACGCTGCAGCGTCACGCCACCATGGCACCACCATCGCCCGGGCCGCCTGTGCTGCCTTGTCCTCTCGCCGGCCGCGTCGAGGCCGGCGCCGTGACGCCAAGCCAGCGCCTCGCACACGGCCAGCCCCGCGCCGCCGTTTGCCGTCGGAGCCGTGGAGCTCGCTCAAGCCGCCGCCGCCCGCCATCGGCCGGCCGCCGCTCCCGCACCCGACGCCCCCGCCGCCTCTCATCGCAGATCCGGCAAAGGGTAGGGCCGGATCCGGCCTTGGGGGCGCCGGATCTATGCCGCTGCACCGCCGCCAGTCACCATGGCCGGCGAGGCCCCGCAGGCTTCTCCTCCGCCCGAGCCCGCGCCCGACGACCGGTGAAGCCCCGCCGCCGCCTTCCCCGGTGCCCGCGCGATTGCCGGCAGTCCCTCTCGCGGCGCGGAGGGAGGGAGGGAGGGGAGGGGCGCGAGGCGGGTGGCGGCGCCGCCGCCGAAGTCGCCCGAGCGGGGCGGCGCTGGGGCCGAGGGGTGCAAATGAATCCTATCGGACTGTTGTGATTCATGTGGAGCACATACAATAGGCCAGTCCACACTGCAGCGCCCGCTCGCAGCGGATTCAGTGCCAGTCCACAGGAACACACGTTGCCGGTTGTCGATCTTGTCGATAGCCCAGGCGGATAGGCAGCAACAGATAGACACGTGAACTGGGATGGTGGATAGTGTCGTCTAAAGCTGGACGAAAAACTCGAAGCTCGTTAGCTCGCTCGGCTAGTGGTCGGCCGGCTCGGCTCAATTGCTAGATTTTAGCTCGTTAGCTATAATGAGCCAACTCGAGCTAGCTCATAAGCGGCTCGCGAGCCAAACGAGCTCCACAATCAGGAAAAAAAACTGTAAAATTTATATTAGTTTTGTACTAATTCATGTCATGCATTATATATGTTAGCACATATTAAGTTTTGTTTTCAATTTAAGGTGCCTAGATGTATTACTTTTTATGTTATTACTATTTTTAACTTTAGATAAATACACATATTATATTTTATATATTTTTTATACTTGGCTCGCGAAGCTTAACGAGCCAGCTCGAGCTTTTAACGAGCCGAGCCGAAGCTGGACTTTTGGCTCGTTAAGATAAACGAGCCGAGCCGAGCTAGCTCGTTATCCTAACGAGCCGAAGCCTTAACGAGCCGAATTAGCTTGTTATCCAGCTCTAGTGTCGTCTGTGTCAGTGTCGCACGGCCGGCATCCGTAAGAAGACGGCCCATGCCAAAATGCTAGATAAAAATTCATTCGAATCCATCGGGACCATGAGAAGAGATGATTCATTTGAAAAATGGCTTCTGATACTTCTTCTGAAAAATGTTGATTTTGAAGTTAATTTTCCTCTTGAAACCTGAGGAATATCGTCTTGCTGTCACTTATCCATAGACTTCTCACTATTATCTGGTGGGCCATTACTTTTATAAAATGTGGTAATATATTTTTTCAAGTTCAGCATCACCAAATATTAAACCTTCCTCTTGTTCCAACAGAAAAATGCTCTCTTAAAAGCTTTGCCAGTCTATCATTCATCACATGTTAGCTTAATGTTTAGTTGATCTAGATTCAAAGGTGTCGATTTGGCCTTTTTATCCATCTCATCAAATTGTCTTAAAGCATCTTCTTCTTCTTTTTATATACACCATTTATATTCTCCAACCGACCCCTTAAGTACTAACGAAGGCATCTATTTTTGCCTGCCATTCTATAAGGATGTATCGCCTCATGCACATTACATGTTCACTTCGCTGAAATTTGACGTGAAGAGAAAAACAAATGTTCCTTCTTACAGCGCCCATGTCGAATAAGTTCCTCTCGATTTCTCCAATGTCAAAAGTGAAGAGATTAACTGCTACAAGCATGTCACCGGATCTGCCATTAGGAGGTTTACAATGCCACAAAAATTCCTTCTCACCACAAAGGTCTTTCTGTAAATTTTGAGAGAAATCCTTCCAGCTGCCAGTTTCCGATAAAGCCACAAAATCTATAGCCTTTTCACTAACGAGAATAGACAATTAAACTTGTTATATTTAACTTGGATTTTTTAAACTTGTTATTATTAGCTTTCCTTTTCTTCTTTTTTTTTGACTGAACTTTCCTTTTCTTCTTTGAACTGGTTAGTTTGAATATGCAAATTATATTCTGATCAGTGTTGCATTTTAATAGTTTGCCACATGAGAAAACTTGCCACTAATTCATTCATGAATCCACATCCTGTCAGGGATGAAGAGGCTGAAATGGTGGGCTTTGTGAAGGAGCGTGAGTATCTCGCACTATCACTTGCAGGCGGAAACAGACAGCGATCAATCATCTGGATCGTGGGGGACAGTGGCATTGGCAAATCCACTCTTGCGCGGCAGGTGTACGACAGCAATGTTATCATGGAGCAGTTTGACATCCGTGTTTGGATCAAAGCCCCACGGATAATGAGAGACACTGATGTCTTACACCTCATCTCAAAGAAGCTGTCCCTAGATGACAAGAAGATCATGAGCTCGGGGATTCATGCTGCCCTTTTCAACCATCTGGCGGGTAAACGCTACCTGGTGGTTCTGGACGGGCTCGCCAGTTTAATCAATTGGAACTCTGTGCTGCAAGCCCTGCCAGACGACAGCAATGGGAGCAGAGTTACGGTCACGACTCGCCTCAAGCCTGAAGAAGCTTTGGTCGCCAATGCTGAAACTCACAGCCTCACATTGCAGAATCTGGGCGAGCAGGAGACTGCGGCTCTATTCTCCCGCAATGCTTTTGGCAGCAAATCTTCTTCAGTATCACAAGAACAGGATGAGTGGCTCTCGCAAAGCAGACGGGGCCGGGACATTTTTGACCTAACAGGCGGTCTTCCTCTTGCAATCTTGCTTCTGGGCCGGCTCCTCCGGAGGAAGGAGTTCCCCAAGCAATGGGATGGTGTGCTCCAACAACTCCAGTCCATCCAGAAGTCTAGGCATGTGGAGGGAATATTGGCACTCTGCTTCGACGATCTCCCCAACTATCTCAAGTCATGCTTTCTCTACTTCGCCATGATGCCTGAAAACCTGATCCTGAAGGAGAAGCGGCTGGTCCGGCTGTGGACCGCCGAGGGGTTCTTGAAGCCAAGAAACGGGGACACCATGGAGGACGTCGGGCAAAGCTATCTGAAGGAGCTGATCTCAAGGGGTATGGTGCAGCTGGTCACCAAGCATGCCAGAGGGAACCTGCTTGTGGCCATCCATGGCCGGCTGCATTCCATGGCACAGTTTGAAGCACAAGAGTCTAGGTTCCTGGAGGTCTATGACAACACTGATCTTCCGTCGCCTGCTACAATTCGCCACCTCTTCCTCCAACACCACATGCACCCGTACATTAACATGGACACTGTGTTCCCCAAGCTACGGTCCATCTTATGTGACCATGCTGAGGAGGGGACAAGCAACTACTCAGACCCTTATGGTCTGAGCTACAATGTTGTCCATTCCCTCTTGAGGTCCAAGTTTCTCCGAGTCATCGACCTTAGAGGGATGCAGATCAGAGAGGTTCCTCGCGAGATTGGAAGTTTGATCCATCTGAGGTACCTGGGAATCAAATCCAACCTTTTAACCAAGCTTCCATCTTCGATCGGTGACCTTACCAATCTCCAGACTCTCCACGTAAAGAGAACTAAGGTGACAAATATGGCCCAGTCATTTTGGAGCATCCCATCGCTACGCCATGTCAGTGCTAGCAAGCTGCGTCTGCCCAAGTCCGTTGGGGTGCTCAACAATATGCAAACAATCACCGGTTTGGTCTGCTCTCATCCATGGAACAATAGATCGAGCCCTCTGCACCGCATGATTAATCTCCGATATCTAGAGATATCAGAGCTGAATAGCCACCACTGGGAGGCACTCGCAGATGCTTTCCAGAAGCTGGAGTCCCTTCTTTACCTGCATCTGGGAGTCGCTGCCAACGAGAAGATACCATTCAGCATATTGTCACGGTTTACCCTTCAGCTACAGATCCTGGAGCTCTATGGTGCCATTGACACCTCAAATAAAGACGGCACTGGCGGAGAGCGGTACACACTGCCAAACCTTACAAGGCTAGTGCTCAAGTTCTCAATGGTGGACCAACAGTTCATCAAGAAGATAAGTGAGCTGCCTAGCCTAAGAGAGCTTGTTTTGTCTGATAAATCGTATGGCGGGAACGAGCTTGTGTTTCCTGACGGTGGATTTGATAGCGTCACGAGCTTGGTGATGGAGAACCAGGCGGACATGTTGGAGTGGAAAATAAGGCCGACATCGATTCCAAGGATTGAACGGATCGCTGTATCAAGTTGCCTCAAGATGAAAATCAAGCTTGATGTGGAAAACAGAGGCCACGAAGGATCGGAAGGTGTGATGAAACACCTCAACGCAGTTTTCTTCAATATGACCGGGATGGTCACCATAGAGCCTTCAGACAGCCCATTCAGTGACAAAATCAACCGTGTGGCTATCAGGACCAAGAGTGTGAATATAACAGACGCAATGCTGGAGGTTGGAGAGCTCGTACGTGTCAAGGAGCCAGAGCCAGAGGTGGAAGACCAAGACCTGCCAGTGCCAGCAGCCGTCTGGGAAGCGGGAGCTCCTTCAACACCACACAACACCAACAAGGTGGAAGATGGAAGAGATTGATTCTATGGCTCCGAGGGAGTTCGTCCCCGCCTTCACCGACGCCGCGTCCACCGGCGTCGCCTCCAAGGACGTCGTCATCAACGCCAACGGCCAACGTCTCCGCGCGCCTCTACCTCCCGCGCCTCGGTGGAGACGGCCTGGCGCACGGCGCCCAGATCCGGGGCCTCGTCATGGTCCACCCCTACTTCCTGCGCGCCTCTCCGACGAGCTCAGCCCGGAGACGCGCGAGAGCCTGGGGTCCCTTTGGTGCGTCGTGTGCCCGTCGTCCACGTCCGGGGACGACGACCACCTCATCAACCCCTTGGTGGACGGCGCCCCGGCGCTGGCGTCCCTGGCGTGCGCCCGCATGCTCGTGTGCGTCGCCGAGGGCGACGTGCTCCGCGACCGCGGCCGCGCCTACTACGACCGGCTCAGGGCCAGCGGGTGGCCCGGCAAGGCCGAGATTTGGCAGGCGTCCTTTAAGGGACACACGTTCCACTTCATGGACCCGTGCTGCGACGAGGCCGTCGCGCAGGACAAGGTCATCAGCGATTTCCTGAACCGCTGACTCGCCTCGCCGCTCGCCGCCGGTGGTGATGGTCCTTGTGTTTGCATCAAATTTGGCTTCGGAAATCGGAATAGCTGCAGTTTGGTCAAACGCTGCTGGCGCTACACTAGTACACATTACAGGTTCAGGTTCAGAGTTGTGTTTGTGTTCTTTGAAATTGGGTCTGTGGATCAAGGAGGGATTGGCATTGTCAGACACAAAGATGATAGTGATGTTTGCACTGGAAATTTGGTGCTGATGATACTGCCATATATAGCTTGTTGGACACACAGAATTTCTTGAAACCAGATGAAATTATACTTGGACACAAAGAATCTGTCGAAATCAGATGAAATTATTTTTCGTTTGAGGAAATCAGATGAAATTATACTTGCTGAGCACACAGAATTTGTTGAAACATTTGTGGCTGTCAGTGATTTGGGCCCAGCTTCAGGAGCTCCAGACCTGGGTTAGCGAATCTGACCAAATTTCTCAATTTCGTTGTTTTTTTTTTTTTCCAACTTTTCTTACTGCTGACATTTGTATGCACTCTGTTACAGAACTAGACTCCAATCGTATCCTTTCCCTCACACCATTCTGCTTTGTCATTGATTTTCTCCTGGTTAATCTCGTTTAATTTACCACAAGAAAAATCACATCCCTATCAGGCTGGTACCATGCCGTGCTTGTTCAGTATGAGTGGATGAGGGCACTCTTGGGGGGCACTGCTTTTTTAGCAGAAGCACATGAATCGTACACCTATATATCTATATATGTAATTTCTCTTTGGAACAAATAGCCCTCGAGAATCCACACATTCCAGGAAGAAAATATAATCTGTAATTGCAAGGGTTCATAATTGATTTGTTACCACACCAGAAGCACCACTGTACAGAGCATGCACCACCATAAAGCTAGGCAACGGCGAGAAAGCTAGAGGTTCTGGCAAGAAAATTGGGGAGAAGATGGGTGCGTGGATTAAACCGCATCAACACAGACAGAAAACTTCAACCATTCGTCGATCTGTGGACCCAAATAAAAGAAGTTCAGTACTCCGCCAGATCGGCATATGACGCGCAATTCTTCAGTGCTTTCTCAAAACTCGATTGGAGGAGTAATTGGAAGGTCCGGGCTGAACCAAAGTGTTGCTACTTCATTGGAATCTGTGGAAAGTAATTTTGACTAAGATGAACCCAGGAAGAGGAAGACTGATTTAGCAAGGAGTGGAAGACTGGTCTGGACAGCAGGAGCTGCAGCTGAACCAAAATGTAACAAAGATTAGTGACTCTTTGACTAAGATGAACCCAGGAAGAGGCGACGCACAAAACCAGCGAGCAACAATCACCATCTACACTGCTTGGGATCTGTGGAAAGAAGGATGCACGAGTGTTTGAGAGCAGAGCGAGAACTGCAGAACAGCTGCTTGCCGCAATCAGAGAAGACTACCAGGCAGTTCAGCAGGGCATGGGAGGAGTAAGCTGCAGATGTGGAGTTTTTTCTTGTCCCTTTTCCCCCCTCCCTTCTTTATATTCAGCTACCTGTTTAGCATGCTTCTCTTGCTATTCTTTTTTCCTGTTTACCATTAAACTCTGCACATATTGATACTCCTATCTACTAAACAACAAGGCAGAGCACCTACCATTGATGCTAAAAAAAATTATTGCTTTCTTGGTACGCTTTACCATGAAGGGTGGGCTTGGTGCAGCGGTAGAGCCTACCGTCTGTAACCAGAAAGTCCCGGGTTCAATCCCCAGCCTCTACACATTTGTGTGGGTAAGGCTTGGCACTTAAAAACAACCCTTCCCAAACCCCGTGCAGTGCGGGAAGCCTACGGCACTGGGTCGCCCTTTTTGGTACGCTTTACCATCATGCATCCATGAAACACTTGTGATGTGTAGCACCAGTTCAGCAAATCATCTAGGACACACAACCACTTGTTATCCACCATCAGATTTAGAGGATAAATATAGATAGATATTAGGACAAATCACATGATTCTCAGGAGCAAAAGAAGCAAATGGCACAAGACAATTCTAACCGTTTGTTCTTTGTCTTCAGAATAGTACCAGCTAACCTCAACACATCATCAGTACATAGTTAAGGGGGTACAAATCAGGGCAAAACAACAAACAGGAGAACTAAGATTTCGGGGACTACACCACTAAATTACAGCTGATCATCTCTCATCTAGAGATGAATGCCCATCACTGGTAGTGCTAGTAGCTACTGACGTCTTACATGACATGGTTAAGCCTTCATACAGATGCTCCCAACCACGCAGCTGTGTCGATGCTCCCAACCATGCAGCTGTGTCACCTCAAAGTCAGGAGAGCAGACTTAACCAAAGAATGCAGTGTTAGAATAATCAAGAAGGACTTGAGCAAAGTTAGATGACTATACGCTTGTGCATGTGAAACAAGCTATTCATTCTATCCATTAATGCAAATTTGAAATCTATCAAAAGGAATATATACCAATGATTAACCCAGTGCATTTTTTTGAAGAAAAACAGAGACAAATTCGTCTGCTCTAGTATTTCAGGCACTAGACAAATTTGCTTGTCCTAATATTCAGGCGCTAGCTACAGCATACATAGTACACCAGAAAAAAGAAGGAATGACAGAAATATTTCAAAATTAATCCAAAACGCCAAGGGATCATATTTATTACAAGGGATCCATGATCACAATGTTAGATGTGAGAAAAAATGGATATTGGATTAAAAAAGAAGATTGGAAATGCTAGCAACAAGTGCACTTTGGAAACAAGTAGGATGGCATAGCAAGCCACAATAGAATAAAATTTGGAACAGCTGAAGAAACATGAAAGAGAGTTCTTACTATTTTATATGCTTGGTAGCGCTAGCAGTGGTGGAAATCTTGCATAAGGAAAATCATAGAATACTTCATCGTTCTTCGAGGTGCAGACCTTCTCAAGAAGGAATGTCTTGGTGTCCAGTACAAAATATTCAAACTTTTGCAACTCAGGACAACTTCCACTAGATGCTAGTAGAGCTGCGTAACGCCCTACTGTGCCCACAATGCTCCAACTACTATATTTGATCCCAAAGTCTTTGGGCAATCGAATCAGTTTGTCATACTGGCACTCTTGTTCGCCAACACTACTGTTTTGCCAATTCTTGGAATACAAGTCAATTGTGCCATCACCAATAGTTAAGAACCCAAGTCTGCCATCCGCTGCCTCGAAAATGGCACTAATTTTGAGAGGAAAGTAAATGGTGGAGAATTCCATCTCAATTGTATCAAACATTAGCGAATAGCCCTTGAAACAGTATATCCAGTAGAAGCAGCGGTGTGCATAGTAGGGCTTGTATTCAGTAAACACAAAGCCCTTATCAGGCAAAGAGATCGTGCTAAAAATACCTTGCCACATCTGGTTGCAGGAAGAGAAGACAAAACCCACGACCTTGTCGTTGCCATTCACAGCGCAGATAATTCTGAACGATTCCTCCTCGTCACTCTCGCCGGCTGAAGCCAGAACGGGTAACAAATGCTGTGCATAGCTTGGGGCAGAGGCCATTAGGTCGTCGGGTATGCGGGGAATCATGACGTACCGGCGATGCAGGGGGTCACAGACTACGAAATCCTGGAATTGGTTTTTGCTGGAGAAATCCTTGTATTGGTTTTCTGTGAAGATGCGCCGTAAGAGGAGGACGCGGCCATCGCTGGCATGGCAAATGCGCCACGTGCTCGTGTCAGGGAGGAAGGAGAAGGTGAAGTCGGCGGCTTGCACAAGTGGGCGGGCTTGCGGGGCGGAGCGGTGGGGCGGCTCGACGGGGAGGAATCCTCGGTATCCATAGTTGTCTCGACCGATGAACCCGAGGAGTGGAGGGGAGTGGAGGGACCGAAGCGGCGGAGGAATCGGCGCACGGAGACGATGCGGCGGAAGGAGGTGCGGGAAGCGGAGGCGCGGGCGAGGTCCGCCGCGGCATCGAGGCGCAGAAGATCTCCTCCCGCATCTCCTCGGGGACGACACCGCCGCGCGCCGCCCGGGGAGGCTCGAAGTCGATGCCATCGCTACGCCGGCCGGATGGCTGCTTTGGCGAGCGTAAACTACGAGGCTGCGATTTGGGATTTTGGGGGTTCGGGGGGTATGGGGCTCGCCGGAGTACGGTGTCCACGAACACAGGTGCGTGATCCGCGCCGCCGCTTTGGAGCAGTTCCCCGCGGGGCACGAGGGCGGCTGCAAGGTCTTGCGGCGCGGGGGTGGCTGCGTGGGCGAGGCGCTCTCGGCGGCGCGCGGGCGGCCGCGAGCACCTTCGGCGGCGTGGGCAAGGAGACCGCGGCGGCGCGGGCGATGAGAAGCGGCCACTGAAGCTTCGAAGGAAAAGATAAGGCTGATGCGGCACAGGAGGAACAATTCCAAGGTGCTGATGTGTAGCTAGCACAATATGTTGAAGGAATAACTTCAACGTGCTAGGAGATAACGTCCCTAAGGGCAGTTCAATCCACGGACAGTAATCTAAATCCACGGATTGCAAGAGCTTAATCTAAAGCTTAGGAACAAGATCTAGTCCAAGATCTTAGATAAGAACATCAAGTTCTATTCATATGGTGGAGAATACAATACAAAGTTACAACACTAGAGGGCATGGCCTCTATTTATAGGGTCTAAAGCCTTACACACTCATATACAATTAGATGACAACTCATGTTTGACAACTACTAAACAACTAGGTGACAACTCAACTACAACTCATTGACACCTAAAGTTGACTAACTTTTTCCCCACTTTCTCTCCATCACATCACAAAATAGACATATGTTTAGATTATTAAATGTAGATAAAAAAATAACTAATTGTATCTTCTTTTGAGCATTAAGGATGATATTTACCACTAACAAACGAAACATATGCCATCTAAACAAGAAAAGACAACTCACAAAATAGCCTTTCTTCTAGCATAATGTATATGACATATGCCATGACATCATATTTCTTCTTAGCTAAGTAACCTTTCATGACCATAGAGTTAAAACTCAATTTGGATTCTTCACTTAGTAGGGAAATCAGATTTCTCTTCTAGCACTTAGTATCAAAATCAAGTTTGAGTTGATATTCTTGAAGAAACTTGAATGTTCATGGACCATCTATTTGATGTCCCTCATTATTCTCCTCTACTTGATTGAAACTCGACCTCGAGTTATCTTCATAAAGATGTTGTTGTGGATGATAAAGTGATAGATCAGCCACATTAAAAGTGTTGGAAATATTCATCTCTCTTGGTAAATCAACAACATAAGCATTGTCATTTATCTTCTTCAAAATAGAGAAAGGACCATATTTCCTTTGCCTTAACTTCCCATGAATTCCTACCGGTAATCTCTCTTTTCTAAGATAAACCATCACTTGATCACCAACTTCAAATGTCATCGGTCTCCTCCTCTTGTCTGCCAGTTGTTTGTACTTTTGGTTTGATACTTCCAGGACATCATGAACTTCTTTAAACAGTTTAGAATAGTTGTCAAAGAAAGTTTATTGCTGATCTGGAATTGTCCCTTATTGGTAGTTTGAGTAAATCAACCACATGCCTTAGAACTTTTGTGTAAACAATAGAAAATGGACTTCTCCCTGTAGATCTATGCTTTGAATTGTTATAAGCAAATTCTGCAAGCAAGAGATAGGGCTAAGTCCCACTGTCCTTTCTTGTTTCCACATATGCAGCGAATTAAGTTGCCCAAAAATTTATTCACTATTTCAGTTTGGCCATCTGTTTGTGGATGAGCTGTACTTGAAATTTTCAATTCAGTGTTGAATTGCTTCCATAATGTAAGCCAAAATCCGGAAAAAAAAACTTGTTGTCTCGGTCTAAAACAATAGACCTTGGAACACCATGTAGTCTAACTACTTCCCTAAAGAAAAGATTAGCCATATGATTAGCATCTGTTGTCTTCCCAAGCAAGGAATAAAATGAGCCATCTTAGAGAATCTGTCTACCACAACATAAACAATATCATTCCCACGCCTTGTTCTTGGTAAACCAAGTATGAAGTCCATTGATAGGTCCTCCCAAGGTGCACTTGGTATGGCTAATGGCATATATAAACCAGTGTTTTGAGCTTGTCCTTTGTAGGTTTGACATATAGGACATCTTTGCACAAACTTTCCAGCATCTCTTTTGAGTTGTGGCCAATAATAGCGTTCCTGTAGATTTGCTATGGTCTTATCACGCCCAACATGACCACTAAGATCACCTGAATGCAGTTCTCAAATTAGCTTATCACGTAGGAAACTTCTTGGGATGCACAATCTGTTATTCTTGAAAAGATAACCATCCTGCACCACATATTCTTTACCTAGTGGTTGCCTTTGTAGATGTTTCAGCCATATTTGACCAAAATCATCATCATTCTCATATAATTCCTTAATCTGATCCATACCTAGAAGTTCAGCTTCAAAAGAGGTTAGGAGACAAGCACGTCGACTTAAGGCATCAGCCACTCGGTTGATTGCACCTGATTTATGCACAATGACATAGTTAAACCTCTCTAAGTATGCTGCCCATCTTGCTAGCATAAGATCAACATGCTTCGATTTCTAAAATGCCTCAAGGATTGATGGTCACTATAGACAATGAATTCCTTAGGCAATAAATATACTTCCCAAGTTTTTAAAGCCCTGAAAACCGCATATAGTTCTTGCTGATAAGTACTCCATTTCTGCCTCGCCTCACATAGCTTCTCACTAAAGAAAGCAATGGGTTTTCTTTCTTGGGATAGAACAGCCCCAATGCCTACTCCACTTGCATCACATTCTAATTCAAAAGTTTTGCTGAAATCAGGTAGGACTAGGATAGGAGCTTGTGATAGCTTCTGTTTGATATCCTTGAAACTGGCTTTAGCCGCTTCATTCCATTGGAACTTACCTTTCTTCAAACACTCAGTAATTGGTGCCATAATAGTGCTGAAATTCTTCATAAATCTTCTATAGAATGTTGCAAGACAAAAGCTTCTAACTTCAGTAATTGTTTTTGGAGTTGGCCACTATTTTATTGCAACAACTTTAGAATCATCAACATGAATACCCTCACTCGTTATGACAAAGCCCAAGAAAAGAAGTTTATTTTGTAGAAATACACATTTCTTCAAGTTTAAATAGAGCTCATTCTCCTTTAGAACTTCTAGTACTTTTCGGACATGTTCAAAGTGTTCACCTTCATTTTTGCTATAGATTAAGATGTCGTCGAAATAAACAACAACAAATTGAGATAAGAAGGGTCGAAGGACTTGATTCATCAAATGCATAAAAGTGCTTGGTGCATTTGAGAGTCCAAATGGCATAACAAGCCATTCATAGAGCCCTTCCTTAGTTTTGAAGGCCGTTTTCCATTCATCACCAGGTCTGATGCGAATTTGGTGATAGCCACTCCTCAAATCAAGCTTAGTGAATATTTTTGCCCCACTTAATTGATCCAGCATATCATCTAAACGGGGTATAGGAAATCTGTACCTTATGGTAATCTTGTTAATTGCTCTACTATCAACACACATACGCTAAGACCCATCCTTCTTTGGTGTGAGTAAAGCTGGTACAGCACATGGGCTAATGCTTTCCTGAATATGTCCCTTTTGCAGCAATTCTTCTACCTTTTTCTTCAAGTAGCATGTTCTTTTGGACTCATTCTATAGTGTGGGAGATTAGGAAGACTTGCACTAGGAATTAAGTCAATTTTGTGTTGAATTTCTCTCATTGGTGGCAAGTGTTGTGGCTCCCCAAGTATATTCTGGAATTCGATACAGAGACCTTGTATCTCCGCTTGGAATTTCAACAACAACAGTCTCTTCTCCCTTAACGATCAAGGCAGCACATAAATTTGCTTCTTTCACATGTTCTACAAATTCACTTGATGTTTGGGAAATAGCCAACATATTCTTCTCCTCTACTTTAGAAGTAGAACCATCTAATTTCTTAGGTAGAATTATAATCCTTCTCTTGTTCCACATAAAAGAGTAAGAATTGTCCCTTCCTTTATGTGTAGCATCCACATCAAATTGTCAAGGTCTTCCAAGAAGAACATGGTTTGCATCCATGTCAACTACATCACATAGAACATTTGAGCGATAATATTTGCCTAAAGAAAGTGGTATCTCCGCTGGAATTTCAACAACAGTCTGCTCTTCTCCCTTAACGATCAAGGCAAAGACATAAATTTGCTTCTTTCACATGTTCCACAAATTCACTTGATGTTTGGGAATAGCCAACATATTCTTCTCCTCTACTTTAGAAGTAGAACCATCTAATTTCTTAGGTAGAATTATAATCCTTCTCTTGTTCCACATAAAAGAGTAAGAATTGTCCCTTCCTTTATGTGTAGCATCCACATCAAATTGTCAAGGTCTTCCAAGAAGAACATGGCTTGCATCCATGTCAACTACATCACATAGAACATTTGAGCGATAATATTTGCCTAAAGAAAGTGGCAAATTGCATTGCTTTGTAATCCTCATATTCACTCCTTTCTTGATCCATCCAATAGTGCATGGATTTGGATGATCATGAGTTTTCAGCTTCAAATTGTTCACTAAATTTTGAGAAATCAGATTCTCACAACTGCAACTATCAATTACCAATTTGGATACCTTTCCATTCACAGTACACTTGCTCTCAAATATCTTCTTACGTTGTGTATCATCATGCTTTGTGGTGTGGAACACAAGAGACGTTGGATTACACATACTACTTCATCACCTTCCTCCTCACAATATTCTTGAATTTCCTCAACTTCTTCATTCTCTCCATCCTCATAATCATCATCATCATCATCATCGCCGCTTTCATGGCGTGTAGTGTTGACAACTTTCCTCCTAGGATAATTGTTTGACACATGTCCTTCTTCACCACACTTGTAACACTTGACAACATTTGAGTTTCTCTTTGCTCTACTTTTCTTTGCAACTTGCTTTTGTGCAGGCTGCGTTGTTTTTTATTGAGTAGCTTTCTCCATATTGCTACTATAGCCTTTTGAAAATCCTTCTATGGGAGAATATGAATGAGATTTAGTTATCTTCTTTGTCTTGGCATGCCTTTCAGCCTTTAATGCTAGAGTTTGTGCTTGATCAATCGACCAAATCTGTTGCATGACTAACTGATCTCTAATAACTTTAGTGAGACCATTGATGTACCTTGCAACTTGTTGATCTTTAGTTTCAGCAAGGTTGCATCTGACTTGCAGCCTTAAAACCTCCTCTGTATATTCCGAAACAGACCTATTTTCTTGAGAATAATTCTAAAATTTAGTGAAAAGAATTTGCTCATAATCAGCGAGCAAAAATCTAGCCTTTAAAAGTGCTTTCATTTGACGCCAATATCTTATGCGAGGTTCACCCCTCAACCTACGCTCTTCTTGATGACGGTGCCACCATGCACCAGCACCTCCCTTCAGCTTATATGCAACCAAAGGAACTTTGCGATCTTGACTTAATACTCATAATATCAAAGAATGTCTCAACTTCATATAGCCAATCAAGGAAATCTTCGATATCAACACTGCCATTAAAAGTAGGGATTTCAGCTTTCACCTTGTATGTATCTCCTGCATAGCGAGCATTTCTCCTTGAATTTTCATAAAGATCATCTTCTTCATGTAATTCACTATGATCTTCACCTTCAGAATCATTGAGATGAGGTGATTTTCTATGCCCACCATCTACCTTATCTTTTGATGAATTACCTTTGGTGCTAGCAGCAGGTTTATGATTTCTAATCATTTCTGCTAGCCGATCAAACCTTCTGTTGAGTGTTTCTTGTAAATCTTGAATTTGCTTTTCCGCAGCATCCATCCTCTTGCTCAAGTCCTCCATGTTTCCTATACCTTCTTGCAGATTTCTTGCAAGGAACATGTACAACAGAATACCCTTCCAAAACTGGTTCGTCATGTAGTTCAGAAACTCCTGGATGGACCTTTCCCCTAGCAACCTCAACCTGATAAGAACCTCTAGCCATCATTAGAAGGGTGCATTGTAGCAGTCTGATGTTGTTTTATTAGGAGAGAAAAATATTGCTCTCTCGGTCAGTCTTATATAAGTGGCGCGACGAGGAAGATTAAAATGCATTGATTGCAGCAAGACTCTTCATCTTCTCTACAGGGAGCAAAAAAAAACAGTGTTGTCGACTAATATTATTTTATTGTGAGACAAAAATACTATTCCGTAGTTGATAAATTCAAGGAGCAAGGCTACGGACGGTTTCATTCGCCCAATCAACCCGAAAATAGGACAGTTCCGCCCCTAAAATACAGATCGGGTTTATCACATGTCACTGCATCTTCAAACCAAACGCTACCTTAATGGTAAGCCGGGGAGCGAGGAGCGACACGAGCTATTGGGTGCCAATCAGTTGGTAAGCATGGGACATACTGACTGACTGACTGAGAAGAATATAATCTTGCAAAGTGCTCCCTCCGTCCCACAATAAATGTCGTTCTAGCGCTCGGAGCAAGTCCTAGAAAGAACGTCGTTTTAGCCCTAACACCACCTACTAGCTGAGCTGCCATCCACTCGCCCCTTCCCATTCTCATCTCCGCATCATCTCTCTCTTCTTTACTCCGACAGAGAGGCACGCATCCTCTTCTCCTCCAGAGAGAAGAACAAGCACCGTCCCGACCCCGACCCCGCCCGGCACCGGGCGCTGCTCCGTCCAGGCCCGCCCCCGGCATTGCTCCGCCACCGCCATGCTCCTTCTCTTCTCCCGGGCGAGGGCGACCGCGCGCCGCACTAGAGCGCAGAGGCCAACGAGGAGGAGGACCGCAAACGAGCGCCAACAAGGAGGAGCGCTCACCTAGCCTAGGGGCCGGCGTGTAGGTGCATCCCGAGCCGAATCCATCACCACCGCCATGGTGAGATCCACCGCCACCACCACGGCGAGATCCACCGCCACCACCACGACGAGATCCCGAGCGAGCCATCGCCAACCGCTGCGCCCGCCTCCTCTTCTCCATCACCGGCGCTTAGGTCTTCACCGTCGAGCTGGTGCAGAGGAGCGCTCCCCCGAGCGTCCAAATGCGGGGACCAGCAGGGACAGGCGCCGCTTGGACGGGCCAGCAGGGGCGGGCACGCCCAAAGTCTTCTTGGAGAGGATGCGTTCTACTTGGATCCAGCGTCGATGGCGCGGACGCGCGCCCGGCGCGGCACGGCCCGGGCGCGGAGGCGGTGGACGGCGGCACGGCATGGCCCGCACGGAGACGGTGATGGCGGCACGGCACGGCACGGCGCGGACGCGGCTATGGGGGCATGGTACAACCTTGCAAGGAGAACGAATCTTGTGTAAAGAAAAGAGGAACAGGGAGAGAGAGAGGAGATACAAGTAGAGCGTAAAGGCGAATAGGTCTATGAGCCTAGCTCCTTGGTCTATGTGCCGGTTCCTAAAACGAGGAGATGTATATAGATCCTATTTGCTTCCTAGCTATAGCATCCCACACTGAGTTAGGCGCTGCGCCTAACTCGCGGTGGCAAAAACAAATGTCACAACAGTGGTGGAAACCGCATGTGTGTAATGAACCAAGCAGTAGCGTTTTAGAAAAGTAGCGTGCCACAAGGCAAACGATGGCGGGGAACCAAACATCCTATCATGGATGAAGCCTATGGTCTGGTCAACCGTGAGCATATGCAAAGCAGATATAGAGTACTCCGTAACTCACACTTATCCTGTTGACATATGTACATGCAGTAGCTTATAGCAGCGACGCTGAATCACACACCACAGTACGCTCTGCATTACAAGCATAAACGCATTTTTTGAAAAATTACAAGCATAAACGCAGGAAAAACAATACAATTTGTGAAACAACGCATTACATTACATTACCACCGTGACCTGATCTTGAGAATGAAACCAGACCAACGCTGAGCTACTAGGATACCGAAGGCGAGCATTGTTGATCCTCGAAAATGGTGAGCAGAGTAGGACCACCATACCGATATTCACCGATCACCATGACCCGTCCCAGGGGTAACATTGTTGTGATGAAGGGCCTGCTGAGCACAAGAAGATGCCACTGAGTTGTCATTAGTGGGGGGTGGGGGGTGGGCAACGAAGTTTGCATCTGGCTCTGTGTGCTCCCTTGAGCTAATCTTGGGGTACCTGTATTAGACCAATGTAAACAAGGGATTAGCTGCTGCTAGAAAAGTAAAAGGAATATAAGAATTAAAATTTGAGCACGATCAGTATCTCCATATTCTCCATTCTCCACCATGTTCACAAAAATTCAATTTCTCGGTGGTTACCAGGAAATTCCCTTCTCCTTCACAGAATGTTCTTTAACCAAATCAACAAATTTATACATGAGCTGCCCTGGTATAGGCATGTCCACTTTATTGAGATTGAGCGAAGTGCTAAAGAAAATAGAATGAGGTTTTAAATTGCCCTTGGAAGAGATACCGAATTTATAGCTGAGTTTAGTACCGGCAGTACCTAAATTTTTGTAATATCTACGTACCAATTTTCAGTGGTGCCTTCCAGGTACCTTTTCCAAGGAGTCAAGGATGGTGAGAAGGCTACAGAGACACACCCGGGATTATAGGTTGCTGTGGTGGTATGCTAT